>CP139507.1:202843603-203323473 GCA_021014915.2 Artemisia tridentata subsp. tridentata
ACTCTGAGAGGTTCTTCTAAAAGCATCTTCACAAACGGAATAGTTTAATTTCTCATGACTCGATCCTGATAAACTAGGATAGCCCCAGGATCTCCACAAAACACAATCATAACGAATCTGATCCAACGAATATGAAACAAATACGTAACAGATGGTAGTTGTCATCTCGCTAAGAGATACATGAAACACATAGACACATGTGGCGATTACAAAGGAAGTGTTGAACGATAAAACTTCATCAACTCTATCCAGATTCTGAATGAACTAAGGAACTGGCTAATAATCAGAGAAGCACAAATCAAATTATCAATGACAAAAGAATTTCATATTCATACCGACGATCAACTAAGCACATATCGGAGTATCACAACGTATCAGAAGACATAACGGAATAGGTAGAATAATCGTGCAGATAGGAATGAATCTAAGGTCTAACGTATCGCGAACTAAATCTTTCTCATATGCAAAAATGTCTAACTCTTCTATATGGAAACATCATACGGAACACACAAATTCATTAACAGCTCCCCGGCCTAATTTAACTAAAAGGTGTTCTTAATCTCTGTTCATACAAAACTCTAAAAGAAAAATCCTTGTCACTTACGAGCCATCAAATCATAGTGAGCAAACACAACCAGAACTAACACTTGTCAAATTTCCTGCTCAACACATCTTCCAAGCTTGAATAGTTGTCCTGCTTATCCGTCAGTCTGGAGGTGCAAAGAATTACTAAACTTGAGTCTGGCTCCTGAAGCCTTTAGTAGCACTTCCTAGGAATGTGAAGTAGAAACGCGAATCTCTGACATGATCACTTCAGGTGCGCCATGTAGCTTGAATAATCTTTTGCCAAAAGAAATCCCTAACAATCTTCCAAGTGAGCCGACCTAGTCAAACCATCCACTACGACTCAATTCGTGTTGTCCTTCCCAAATATGCGCGGAAATCCCGTTACAAAGTCCATGAAGATTAAATCCCACTTCCACCTAAGAACATCGAAACTAAGGAAAACCACTTGTACGCTGAGGCTGAATCTTAACCTGTTGACATGCTAAACACTTCGCCACCAATGCAATCACAACCATCTTCATACCATTCCATCAAAATTTTCTGCTTCAAGACTCTATACATATTAGTACAACTAAGATGAATAGAATAGATAGATCTGTGTGCTTCAGTCAAAACCACTTCCTTCAAGTCTTCTAAGACAGATCAGATTTCACCGTCTTGCTCCTGAGCTTCTTCATGCCCGTCACCAATCTCTCCCAAGTCATGCGTCGGATAATTCACTTCCTACGGTTCTAGCTGTATTGATGCATAACCAAAAATCTTCCTGTGTTGCATACGAACATACTAAGTCTCCTTCTCGAGTAGGAACAAATTTCTTTCCAGCTTTTCAACTTCTCCTCTCATTCTTTATCCCAATCAAAATTTTCTCTTCGGAAATACTACATAGAGCTTCTTCTAACATAGAAATTTCAACACAGAATACGAAGATGATCCTCGTGTTTCTCCTTCGTCTCTGAATACAGCAAGATGTCATACTATGACAATTTGTCCAAATATTCATGAAAGACATGATTTATCAAGTCCATAGGAGTAGTCGGAGTAGTAGCTAATACAATTGGCATCACTAATACTCATAAAGATCATTACGAATACGAAAGACAATTCTAAGAACATCTTGCACATAACTGAAGATAATTAGATCTTAATTCAATCATTGAGAAAATTCACACCCAGAAATTGATAAGACAAAACGTTGATTCGAGGTAACAGATAACGATTCTAACCACAATACGATTTAGCTTCCTGAGATTCATATACAACTTCATGCTATCATCATTCTTCCTTACGAATAAAACTGGAGTACACCATATACACACACTCAGACGGATAAAACCACTTTCTAAAAGTTGGTCCTTCAATTCTTTCCATTCAACTGATGTCATAAGATACGGAGTTTCAGAATTAGGCAAAACTTTGCTCTTTATACGGATAGAGTTTCTGAATCAACCAACTTACTGATCTCAGGCACTGCTCAAGATCTCCTATGATCCCAATAAGTTCAAGTTATATGATGTAACTATTATCACGTTGGCCAGGCGTCATAATACTTGCATCATATACACATGCCTTTATTGCAATTACAGTCTACCTCGATTCGTGACTAAACAAATTTCATAACCAGATCAAAACAAAATCACACTCAGATGGAAATCTTGACAGTTCATTAAGGAATACATTACGAAAATTTCAATCAACCGAATAACTCTCGAGGCGAGTTTCATCAAATGAAATATCTTCACAACCGCGACAGATTAACGTACGAGTTTCAAAGCAAAGGTGATCATAATTATTTACGAGGTTGGGAACCATGGTACAGAATTCCGAGTTTCTCAAATCGCCAACGATGGCAAATCTAATATGATTGTTGTTAGCATCTCGATACTCAGTCAACAAATCCATATTCAAAATAATATCGAATCAAACAATCCCAAAGGAAACAGATTAGCAGAATGAAACTTATTTTCAAATATCTTCAAAACGTACTGAACAATTTTGATACTCGTGATTAATAATCACAAGATTTCTCATAGAGATGGAACTAGGTATAACAAATTCTAATAGTGCAGAGGAGACTTTAACTGCTTAGCAAAAGCAAAAGAAACCACAAAATGTGTCGGACACATCGGATTCATACATATACTGATTCTCTGAATGAACGAAAATGCTTCTAAACGGTTATCAAACGAATCAAATATCGAAGTTTGACAGAATGTGATAACCTCATAAAGTAAAACCTGAAAGGCATTATAACATATTCTTAAAGCATTCTAAACTTATCTGATCGCTAAACTTATGTTGCGTATCCTGCTAAAATTTCTAATTTCCAGAATGAATGATCTCATGAGGGCTTAACTGAAAGCAGAGGCATAAATCAGAGTGATGCGGAGGAAAGATAGCTAACTAATGCCTTATCATATAATCTACCCAATCCTCACTGGTCATAACTAAAGTTTCTGCAGGGAAAACCTAAGGCAAAATTTCAAGGGTTGTTCCATAAGCTCCTATAGTGCAAACCTAAGGGTCCAAATCTTCATAGGCCATAACTTATGTACTACAAGTCGCAGCCTAAGCTCTGATACCATAATTTTAACACCCCAACCCGACAAGGGTAGCAGTATCACATTTTGGTGGCATACCAGAACATACATAATAAAACGCAAGCGGAAGTCTAGTCATAAATACCAAAATGTAAGTAAACATGACTTAAAAGAAATACATAAGTTCCATGGCCCAAAATGAAGGAAACATAATCCAAGTCTAAATAATGAAAACATAGTCCAAAGCTAGGAAGTCTAGGCTAGGTAAGTCCACACACAGCTCCTACTCTCAGCCCAAAGATAGCCCAACTCCCAGCTTAATAACCTGCCGCAAAAGCAAAGAAATGCGGCTGAGCTTAAAAAGCCCAGTGAACAGATATATATAACAAAGTACTGAAACAGAAAATGAGAAATACAGAATATAGTGCATTGTGGAATAACAGAAGGTATAGTATAGATGTATCAAAGGTGTAAGGGTTGTCAGAAATCTACCACGAGCCCAAAAATATATCATATCATAAACATCATAATCATGGTCTTCATAAATAACATAAGTAACATAATCGAGTAGCTAGCTCCCAGAAATGTGAAGGGCATGAATTGCACACAGTACCAATCACCAGAAATATAACATGTAACATAACAGATCAGATCTATGTTGCATCCATACGCCCCTGCAAAAAATCATAATGGCCAGAAACATAATACTTGAGCTCATAATACATAACAGAAAAGAGACGGGGTGGAACATTACTCGACCACCCTAGAGTCATGCCATCGGTGCATCAATGACATAGTCATGGAACCCCCATGACTAGTGATAGCTTGGGTATCAAACTGAAGGGTCAAATAAAATATCATAGTAATGACACAGAATCTAAGGTCATAAAAATATCATAATCATAGGTTCATATCAAAGGGGTGCATAGCAAAGGTTCATATCAAAGGCTTATGTCATCGTATTAAATCAGAAGTGTCATAATAGAAAGGCTCATAGCAACGGCATCAAAATCAGAAGCTAAGCAATCAAAAGGTGTGAAAGGATCACGAGAAACCATATAAGAAAGGTCAAAATATATGTACCTTATGCAAATAGACAAACAGATAAAAGATGGATCACAGAGAAACGGAAAGTCACACCTTCTTCACCGAACCTATAAAAATTAATAATCACGTATTACCTATAAGCTCATTTTAATCAGATTACATAATTTAGGTTTCTTTCTATTTTTAGTAACTTTCCATTTTTAGTAACTTTTCATATTTAGTAAGTTTCCATATTTAGTAACCTTCCAGATTAAGTAACTTTCCATAGATAGTAACTTTCCATATTTAGTAAGTTTCCTGAATTAGTAACTTTCCATATTTAGTAACTTTCTATAATTAGTAACTTTCCACATTTAGTAACTTTTAATACGACTTCCCAATTTAGTTAAATTAGGTTTAGGGTTCGGGATTATCAATTAGGTTAATCGTACCCACACACAATTCAACACGACATTAAAAGGACACACCCGATATAAGAACATGTATTAGGGCACCAAACACCAAAGTGACACATTTAACACTTATGTAACACATGCATACACATTAACTGGTTTTATCACAAAAGTAAGCCTACTAAACGAATTTTTAAAACGTATCAGAACCCCAAACTAAAAATCAAAGAAATTCTCACAGGATCCCATATGTCTTAAGAGTCTACTTGAATTTTTACAGATTTTATTATTAAATGAATACCCCCTTTCAAAAATCATTTATGCTAACATGTCCAGATTCGGATCTGCAGATACACTTCAAAAGTATACAATTAAAAACCTAACCAAATTACTTCATAAAATTCTACAAAAATTCCAGGAAGTAGCACACATATGAAGTATGATTCCTGTAAATTGGTAACCTCTGATTTGATACGATTTGAAAATGAAAAATCATAAACCACAACTGAAATAAAATTCTGCCAGAACAGTTTTGATATATCATCACAATAAATTCAAAAATATGACCAAATCAAACTCAAATCCTTTCAAACCAATTGGAATACTTTACTAAGACACTAAACTGAGTTTACAAACAAAAATCCGGAATTAAACATTTACAAAACTCGTTGTATGATGCACACATATTTGACTATCAATTCTGTCCCGATCAAACAACAACATAAACCCTAATTCCCTTTTTCCTCTTAATCCAATGAATACATATGATCAAATACACATGTTATCTATTAATTTAATTCGTCAAAACACATACTCATACACCTTATTCAAATTATTAAAGATCAAACCAAATACTTTCCACACAACACACATAATTAAGGTTATATGTTTTATGATTTCATGTTCATCATTTTATGTGACAAAAGTTTCTCATACATATATATATATATATATATATATACATATATATATATATATATATATATATATATATACGCATCCTGTTATATATATATATATATATATATATATATATATATATATAGCCGATTCATATTGCTTTTAGGTGACATATTATACGTTTATATAGAGATCAAAAGAAAAGAACAAGAACAAGGATGATATGTTTACCCCTAGTATGCTTCGAAAAATTAGACTTGATTCTTGGTTTCTTGAATGTTTGGACAAATAGCAATGGAGGCTAGGGTTTTCTCCTTCCCTCTTTATTTTCTTCCTGGAGATCGAAATATGGGAGGGGAAGAAGCCGATCTTTTTCTTTAATGGATCTAATAAATTCTAGTTGGGCTTGTGGTGTATGGATTTAAATAAAAACTAAGCCCAAAACAATTTTTTTTTAACCAATTGGCCCAATATTACATTTATATTACTATTTATTTATTTAACTTATAGTATAATTAAAGTAGGGGTGGCAATTTCCGACACGACCCGAAACCCGACCGAAGACCGACACGAAAATTAGCAGGTTAGGGTTGAGACTAAATAGGTTTCAGGTCGGTTTTGGGTCGACCTGATTGACCCGTTTATTAAACGGGTCAGGTTCGGGTTGAAGGTTTCTGACCCGCGAACCCGGTAACCCAAACCCGTGAACCCGAACCCGACCCGAATTGCCACCCCTAAATTAAAGTAGATAATTAAAAAGTTAATCCGAATTCTAGGGCGTTATAGTTCTTACCATGGTTCGTACCACGGTTCTTTCCCCGTTGAAGACGATGACGATGTCGAAGAGACATCACCCGTCAAACCAAAGACCGCTTCGCGACGTGCTACAAAGGCGAAGGACAAAGGGAAGAAGGCCAAACCGTCCCAAAAACAGGCTACATGGACAAAGGCGGAAGAGGTCGCTCTTTGTAAAGCTTGGGTTTTTGTCTCAGAAAATTCCCAACGAGGTAACGCTATTAACAGGAACCACTTTTTGGAAGAGGTGATAAAATATCTTAATAAAGAAACCGGTTCAAATCGAAGCTACGACTCTATCAGCAGCAAATGGAAGAATCGGATTCGGAGTAGGGTTGGAAATTTTGCTGCTATCATGGATAATATCCATCTTAACCATGGTAGTGGTGAGAATGATGTTGATGATCGGGAGAAAGCTTTGAGGGAATACCGTATGGTTTACGGTCATGATTTCAACTTGGTGGAATGTTGGAAAATCTTGAGGCATCACGTTGCTTGGAAGACGGAGGGGGAAGCTATCCGAACGAATAGTAGGAAGAAAACAAATGGCTCTACAACAACTTCGGGGTCAACACAAGGTTCTTTGAATTTTCAAGAAGTCGATGATTCTGAAACTAAAGACTGTTAGTGCAAATATTACGATATTTAAACTAAACGGTTTCTTCGGTTTTAATAATGACAAACATGTAACTTGTAATACATAACGTAAAATGTGCAAGTTACTTGTAAACACAAATCATCAATGCATACTTACATCAACACCTCCCGACGTCTCAAGTATGCTTCAACGAAGTCGTAGATTTCCATCCCGACATAAATCACTCAAGGTATGGACAAACAAATCTACTACTTGACAAATGATCAAAGGATTATATTTTTCTAAACTTCACATTTTTATAAATGTGACAAAACATTTTTCAAAAATACATTTTACAAATTATTTTTGAATTAAAAAGAAATGTTTTATTTGGAAAAATCATTTCAAATTATTTTGAATTACCAACAGTCATTTTCCCCCCCAAAACAGCTCCAACTTCCCCAAATAAACCTTCCCCACTAAAGACAAACGAAGGAGCGTCTACAGCACCATTAAATAGGTACGGCTCCATTAAATTTAACGGAGCCGTCGGGTATTTAGTGGAGCCGTGGGTCTGTAACGGTCAGATTTTCCTTTGCCTATAAATAGTGGACCATTCCACACTTCCAACTTGATTTTTTCAGTCCTTTTTCTCTGGTCTTATCCCTCTTCACTTAGATAACTTTCTTTGATCATTTGGAGAGTCTTAGGTTGTTTAAGAGTGATCCAATCATCCACTCAAGTGATCCTCTTCATTCCTCTTGATTAGCAAGAGAAGAACACAAAGTATCCTAGATACAAAGTGTTGTCATCCCTTTTGATTAGCAAGAGAAGAACACAAAGTATCCTAGATACAAAGTGTTGTCATCCCTCTTGATTAGCAAGAGAAGAACAAAAAGTATCTAAGTAGATACAAAGTGTTGTCATCCCTCTTGATTAGCAAGAGAAGAACACAAAGTATCCAAGTAGATACAAAGTGTTGGAGTTGTTAGGTCTTGTAACATTGGTTACACTCTTGATTGTATCATAGCATACATCAAGATTATTTTTCTTTTGTGAGAGAGTGAGTCAAGATCATTGTGATCTTAAGAGATAGTGAAGATCTCTTGAAGCCATTGGGCTTGTGTGATTGATCATGTGGATCAAGGGTAGATCGGGTAGATCGTGGTAGATTGGTGCTAGCTAAGATTAGCACTCGACATCTAGCTTAGTGTCGGAAATAGGATAAGCGACGTGTAAGGTGTAGATCGGGTAGATCGTGGTAGATTGGTGCTAGCTAAGATTAGCACTCGACATCTAGCTTAGTGTCGGAAAACAAGTTAAGCGACGTGTAACGGTTTTCTCCGCCTGAAGGGAGTTTGTTGATTAGTGAAGTAACTCTCGAGTTGGGTACTCGGGGAGTGGAGTAGGGCGAAGAGGAGCTTCGTGACCGAACCACTATAAATCACCGTGTCTGGTTTGCGCCTTCTAACTTATCTCTTTACTTTCATTTTATTCCTTATCGCTTTATGTTTATATTTGCATTGTGTTTATGCTTGTGTGGCTAGTTGCTTATGTTATGTATGTGTCATGGTTGATTGTGCTTGTGTTGTAGTTTAATTTATTCATCCCTAGATGATACATAACCATTGTTGACACTTTTCATATTACGTCACACTTGATCGGTTATTTGATACAAAAAATTTTAAGTTTTTAAAGGGAAACGTACTCACCCCCCTCTACGGTTCCACAAAGACGATACTAGAGAATCACGACCAGAAGATCGTGACGCAGCTAGGAGGAAATCATCGTCCTCCTCTCGTGATCCACCACAATCGTTTGCAGCTTCGCTAACCAATAACTTCTTCAAATCGAAGTCCTCAAAAGAGGGAAAAAAGAAGGTCATTGTAACACCCCAACCCGACAAGGGTAAAGATATCACAACAATGGATTCACATCAGAATAAAACAAAGCATACACCTTCATTATTACAAAAATATCAAAGGATACAAATGAGATACTAAATCTATAGGATTACAAATGAAAACTTCCACAACATTATATCTAAAGTATATTATCTTCGGTTCAATTCTAAATCCAGCATAGCTATCCAAGCTTCTAAGTCCAAAGGTACACTCTTCTCTCATTCCCAGCTTCCTACTAAAACCTGCCGCAGGAAAAGAAATGCGGCTGAGCTACGAGAGCTCAGTGAACAGATATAACGGTAACAAAACAATAATAGATAATAAAATCAAGAAGAATCAGGAATACTGATCATACCGATAACTCAAGATGTAGGAGTGAGATGGCAGGAATAAATAAGGAATAAGACTAAGGAAAAGAAAAGGAACAAGTAATAGGGAAAATTCATGAGGTTCAATAGACAAAGAAATCAGGAATCTATCACGAGCCCAGAAACAAGCCATATCATATCATCGCAATTGTAACCAAATAGAGTAGCTAGCTCCCAGATATGTGAAAGACGTGTATCGCACACACCATCAGTCACCAGATAAATATAGCAATAAACATATAACACATAACATATACAGATAACAGGTCAAATCTAGAGTGCACCCATACGCCCCACAGACAAATCAATAATCATAATTATAATGGCCATAGCAAATAATAAATAAGGGACGGAACATGTCATCACTCTCCTGCCCTAGAGTCATGTCAGAGGTGCGTCAATGACATGGACATGAAACCCTCATGCCTAGTGATTGGCTCGTAATATCAAACTGTAGGTCAAAGGTCGGGCATACTATCAAATAATCAAATTTATATCTTAAGGGTGCATGGCAAAAGATTCAAATCAACCAGTTCAGGATTATATATCATAGGTTCAACTTAAAATTTATCAGGTTAAGTTTTATATCAAAGTTTAAGTTCAGAATAAAAGAACTATATCATATGGTTCAAAAGAGTATAACAAAAGTTTATAATCGAAGTTTCATATCAACAGTTTATCTCTAATGGTTTCTATTTAAAAGTCCATTTCAAACAATCCTTCAAAAATGGTTTTCATAACACTGATCTTACAAAACAGTTTTCTTCAAAATGGTCTTCCAAAACTTTTAGTAACTTTCATTAAAAGTGATAGTACTTATTCTAAAGTAGTTTATTCCCAAAACGTTTTATATGTAGTCTAAGAACGGTTCAAAATCAGTTAGGTTTAAATAAGGATTTAACAGATTAAGGTTTATATCAAAATCAATTTAGTTTTATAGCAAGTATATTAAATTAAGATTTAAAATAAGGTTCACAAATCAGGGTTCAGAACAAGAGATCAAACACAAGGTTCATGAAGGTTCACAAAACAAAAGATCACATGGAAGGTTCACAACAAGCAGGGAACATAGCAATGGTATAGGGAATCCTAATAAGGAAAATGAGAACTGAAGAAAAAGGAAATGAAAGACCCTTACTGAAAGAGGGCAGAATATCTGTATCTTATTACGAACGCAAGAACACAAAGATAAAGGCTGACAAGATGAGATTACTCCTTCCTCGAACCTAAGGAGTAGAAGACAGAAGTCCAAAGGGTCTTTAGTTATATTTCCATTATTAGTAAGTTAATAATATCACATATTAGGTTAAGTCCTTATTAAGATTATTATGGGAGTAAGGTACATTTTATCAAGTTACAAAAGTTTAAGGGTAATTACGACAGGTATACATAGTTTTAGGGTTTAAATTATAAATTCATTAGATTCAAAGGTTTAAAATGAAAATACTTTAAGTTACTGATTTAAACACTCATTACTATTCAGAATGAAATTTTTAATCCCTTCAGTTTCACAATTTACAGTTTATACCCTTTAGTTATATAATTTACAAAACAAACCCTTCATCTACATAATTCATGTTTTAATCCTTATAATATTTATTTTACCAAACAAGCACCTTATATTACAAATTTACTGAACATATCTTCAGAATTACATGTAGTATAAATTTGACCCTTCAGAATTCATTAATTACACATTTGGTCCCTTAACTTTACAAAACTTACAATTTTAATCATAATTTATTTATAGTTACACATCAAGCCCATAAATTGTCAAAATTACACAATATACCCTTAATGACATTATTTACTCAAAATAACTTCAAGTTTCCAGAATTTACACTTTTAGTCCCTCCATTTTAATTAATTTCAAATCGTACCCTTCAATTATCATTAATTCATTTTCTTACAATATTTACACTTAGGACCCTCAAGTTATATTTTTCCTACATTGGTACTGACCTAATTAACATTATAAAAATAACCTTTAAGTTTCAAAGTTGGCAAAACAAGCCCTTGTCATTTATGTTCAAAATCGTATAACCTTTTTAATATCCAAACCCTAACCCTAAAGTTACCAATCATCAAACCATCATCACCACATCATTAATGTGCATTAATTAGACCAGATTCATCACACAAAACCCTAACCCTAATCGTTTAAGGATTTTTCCCAATTTTCTCCATTTTCACATAATATACGGTTTAAACAAAAATCAAAAATAATTAATCTAAGCTTCTACAAATCACATGGCTATTTTTCTAAGCTTATATTAACATCAAGTAACACATAAAAATTATGTTCATCATCCAGAAATTTCATATGATATTATTTGCAAATTACGTGTGTTTTAACTCATTATTTTTCGTACGCATGATTTAGCTTGCATGATTCGTTTTTCTTATTTTTCCTGAGTTATATACGACCTAAAGATCACAAGAAAAATACTATATTAAGTTTACAATGTAAGGTTTGGTCGTAGAAAATTATACCTCTTGCGTATGATTATAGGAACAAACAATTCGCCACGATCACACGAGTGCCTTTAAATTCCAACTCCTATTTTTCGTAGCCTCCTTACACCTCAATGAACTCCATAAAATTTCTTGCTCAGGTCCAGAAGTTCGAATGAGGGTTTGAGGGATTTTAGTTTTGTCGATCTAGGGTTTTTGGCAAAATAGGGTTTTATAAAATATGTGTTTTGTATTTATACTTAAATAAACCGACCTAGGGGGGCATGGGATCCAGAATTTTGGCCCAAAATATTATCACAAGGTCAAGTTTGATTTGGTGTACAATTCCTTATTTTAGTTTGTATTTATCCTAATTTAATTTGGTTTTATAAATATATATAATATAATTATATATTTTCGGATTGTACATATATATGTATATGTGAGTTAATAATTTTTGGACCTTCAAAATAATATAAGGTTGTCCCAGAAATTAATTTACTTGATGTGTAGATCGTTTTCAGAAGTTTGGAATTGTTTCTGAAGTTTATAAGTTATTTATTTAGGTTTTATGGTTTCAGGGGTAATTTGGTCTTTTTACAAGTTATCTGGATTTCAGGTATTACAACTTCTTCCCCTCTAAAAAAAAATTTCGTCCTCGAAAATTGACGTGAACGAAATGGAAGCACAACTGACTGTGGACAGGAATATGAAAACTTGATTCCTATGACTCTATAATATCGGTTAAAACTTCGGTTTCCTCAAAAGACAAATCATACCGAATCCAAATCGAAAGAGAGATATATCGAACGTAACGAATGATAATCGGATCTTCTCGAAAAAGACGCAGGAAATACATGGGATTTTGACGGATGGGTCATCCCCAGGATTTGACAAGTCAGAGTAGAACGTATGGAATAGATTATCGATAACATCAATTGGCAGGAGTTCCATAACAGGACCTAAGATTATTACCGAAAATTCTTAGAGGTCAGCAGAATGCGTGACGAGAATCCAGACGTGTCGATCCACCTAACGGTGAAAGCAGGTTACGCATACCGTTAGGATGAACTTAAGGTCTCACTAATGCGGATGATCCTAAACAGTTATCAGAATTTCTAAGGTTCTAAGGCACTTCTTGGAATAACCGATGCCCACAACAAGTGCACGTTATATGATGTAAGTATTATCACGTTGGCCAGACGTCATAATACTGGCATCATATAAATATGCCCTCATGATGGTCATACTTGATTTCAAGTCGTGAACAAACTAACTTATCTTATTCCACCTAGTCTTCCTACGGTCTCAGAGGTCATCAAAATTAAACACTCTGACTAAATGGAGAACGATTCACTAGAAAGAATTAACGAAAGTCCCAGAATGCCTATCAGAATTTGGTACTTCATTAAAAGTATCAAATCATCCATCATTTGCCAAAATCTCTCAAAACAAGTCATCACCGAACCTACGAAAATGAACACGAACAGGAATGCTTCTAGGAACTTAACTCATTCGAGGATCTTATTACGAAACTTAAGTAAGTCAACGGAGTGAAAGTTAGTCGCCACGAACTTCGGCCTTCATAGAATTAATTTTTCCCCCAACTATAAAGGGTCTTTTCCAAAACCCGCTCATTTAACACATCCAATCTCTTCAAGTCCGGTTAATCTGTCTTTATCAGTTCGTCAATCGGAAAGTGAAACCAAAATTGGAACTTGTGTTTGGTCCTTCGAGCTTTCTGCCGTTCTTCTTTAAATGTGATGGAGTAATGTGAATTTCTAACATGCTCTTCCTCGTCTCCGAACGTACCATTAAGTCATACAATGACCATTTGTCCCAGTAGTCACGAGAAAACCTAATTACCAATTTTATAAGCATTTAGAGCTTTAGCTAATACTATTAACGTTGCTAATCGTCATAACAGTCGTTTATGGATTTGGAAGGCGTTTTCAAAACTAAAATTAATTAATCCCTCGTAAAGAAATTTCACGCTCTAAATCTAAACAAACACATAATCGTTTCAGGATGGAGGAATCTCGGTTTCTAACGGTAACACGGTTCAGCTATCTCCAGTCACCACCCTTCTTTATCGCGAACGGAACTAAAACACGCCTAGAGATACACTTAAACAAACCTACTTCCCGGTCTTCGGTTGTTGCTCATCCTGGTTGCTCAACTCAATCTATATGATCCCTGACATATCTGAAAGACACCTTCACTTGGTGAATAGAATATCTCTCGGTAATTTGTAAATTCCTACTTCACGCTTCGGTGGACAACTTGGTGGTTCAACCAGGAATTATATTCAGAACTCAGGGTGCCCAATAACTCTCAAGATGAGGTTCATTCCTCAGCGTACGAAATGGGTTCTAGGAAAGCTTCGGTACTCGGATTTCTAGGGAGGTATTTTTAATGGATGCCAGAAAACCAAGGCAACCATGGGAAATCAAGTTCTGGCTTTCATAGCCGAAATGAGCTCGACAACTTAAAAGGTTGAGAACTATGATAGACACATATCAACGTAATTTATTCCAACAATTGCTCAAGCCTTATTATTAAATATTCGGGAAAACCCACAATCCAATGGAATCCGTACAATATTAATGTCAAAAGAAACCCAAGAAAAAATTTTAACAGTAATAGCACACATGACTCGAGCCCTAATTCCATGACTAGACCGTGTTACTTGCAGTGGACTCCAAGTCTGAATCCACTTCATCTTCCTCGCTAAGCCATCCGTTTCTGTTCCCTTCAGGCTTTGGCAGTGGTTGTCTCGCAAAACCATCCTCAGGGTTCCTTCCTTCATCTCCTACGTCGTCCACGAATCCATACAAATTGTGAGGCTCTGCCCGCACTACTCCTCCTTCTTCCACGAACTTGGGACACCTTCCCGGGTACTTAGTCACTACTCCGTCTTTATCAATCACTTTCGTCTCATGCACATGTACCTCCGTTCCATTTATATTAACCACGGTCAACTTTTCTTCAATCCGGCAGGGACACATGCTAGCAGGGATCAGCATTCTTCTGTTAGTCCATCTCAACTTACCAATCTTTTTCTGGCCTGTAGCGAAAACGGTTGTCCAACGATACATGCTGCGTGCTGGAGGTGCCATGCTGAAAATGACACAAATGATACTAAGTACTAGAACTCGATAGGAATCAAAAGACTACCCATAACTCAAAAATTTTAAAACACGCGAAATATCACCGTCTTGAACGATTTCAAAGATGATTAACGAAATATGGAGAATAAGCATGAATGGAACGACAAAACAAAATCCTAATGTCTACCTAAATCCTCACCGGTCAGAGTTTAAGTTCCTATAGGGAAAATCCTAAAGCAATTTCTCAAAGGTTGTCCTACGATTACCTACAGTGGAAACTTAGTGGTCCAGATTTCATAGGTCGAGGGTAAATGTATTACGAATCGCAGCCTGTCTCTCTGATACCATAAATTGTAACACCCCAACCCGACAAGGGTAAAGATATCACAACAATTGATTCACATCAGAATAAAACAAAGCATACACCTTCATTAATACAAAAATCTCAAAGGATACAAATGAGATACTAAATCTATAGGATTACAAATGAAAACTTCCACAACATTATATCTAAAGTATATTATCTTCGGTTCAATTCTAAATCCAGCATAGCTATCCAAGCTTCTAAGTCCAAAGGTACACTCTTCTCTCATTCCCAGCTTCCTACTAAAACCTGCCGCAGGAAAAGAAATGCGGCTGAGCTACGAGAGCTCAGTGAACAGATATAACGGTAACAAAACAATAATAGATAATAAAATCAAGAAGAATCAGGAATACTGATCATACCGATAACTCAAGATGTAGGAGTGAGATGGCAGGAATAAATAAGGAATAAGACTAAGGAAAAGAAAAGGAACAAGTAATAGGGAAAATTCATGAGGTTCAATAGACAAAGAAATCAGGAATCTATCACGAGCCCAGAAACAAGCCATATCATATCATCACAATTGTAACCAAATAGAGTAGCTAGCTCCCAGATATGTGAAAGACGTGTATCGCACACACCATCAGTCACCAGATAAATATAGCAATAAACATATAACACATAACATATACAGATAACAGGTCAAATCTAGAGTGCACCCATACGCCCCACAGACAAATCAATAATCATAATTATAATGGCCATAGCAAATAATAAATAAGGGACGGAACAGGTCATCACTCTCCTGCCCTAGAGTCATGTCAGAGGTGCGTCAATGACATGGACATGAAACCCTCATGCCTAGTGATTGGCTCGTAATATCAAACTGTAGGTCAAAGGTCGGGCATACTATCAAATAATCAAATTTATATCTTAAGGGTACATGGCAAAAGATTCAAATCAACCAGTTCAGGATTTTATATATCATAGGTTCAACTTAAAATTTATCAGGTTAAGTTTTATATCAAAGTTTAAGTTCAGATTAAAAGAACTATATCAATTGGTTCAAAAGAGTATAACAAAAGTTTATAATCAAAGTTTCATATCAACAGTTTATCTCTAAAGGTTTCTATTTAAAAGTCCATTTAAACAATCCTTCAAAAATGGTTTTCATAACACTGATCTTACAAAACAGTTTTCTTCAAAATGGTCTTCCAAAACTTTTAGTAACTTTCATTAAAAGTGATAGTACTTATTCTAAAGTAGTTTATTCCCAAAACGTTTTATATGTAGTCTAAGAACGGTTCAAAATCAGTTAGGTTTAAATAAGGATTTAACAGATTAAGGTTTATATCAAAATCAATTTAGTTTTATAGCAAGTATATTAAATTAAGATTTAAAATAAGGTTCACAAATCAGGGTTCAGAACAAGAGATCAAACACAAGGTTCATGAAGGTTCACAAAACAAAAGATCACATGGAAGGTTCACAACAAGCAGGGAACATAGCAATGGTATAGGGAATCCTAATAAGGAAAATGAGAACTGAAGAAAAAGGAAATGAAAGACCCTTACTGAAAGAGGGCAGAATATCTGTACCTTATTACGAACGCAAGAACACAAAGATAAAGGCTGACAAGATGAGATTACTCCTTCCTCGAACCTAAGGAGTAGAAGACAGAAGTCCAAAGGGTCTTTAGTTATATTTCCATTATTAGTAAGTTAATAATATCACAGATTAGGTTAAGTCCTTATTAAGATTATTATGGGAGTAAGGTACATTTTACCAAGTTACAAAAGTTTAAGAGTAATTACGACAGGTATACATAGTTTTAGGGTTTAAATTATAAATTCATTAGATTCAAAGGTTTAAAATGAAAATACTTTAAGTTACTGATTTAAACACTCATTATTATTTAGAATGACATTTTTAATCCCTTCAGTTTCACAATTTACAGTTTATACCCTTTAGTTATATAATTTACAAAACAAACCCTTCATCTACATAATTCATGTTTTAATCCCTATAATATTTATTTTACCAAACAAGCACCTTATATTACAAAGTTACTGAACATATCTTCAGAATTACATGTAGTATAAATTTGACCCTTCAGAATTCATTAATTACACATTTGGTCCCTTAACTTTACAAAACTTACAATTTAAATCATAATTTATTTATAGTTACACATCAAGCCCATAAATAGTCAAAATTACACAATATACCCTTAATGACATTATTTACTCAAAATAACTTCAAGTTTCTAGAATTTACACTTTTAGTACCTCCATTTTAATTAGTTTCAAATCGTACCCTTGAATTATCATTAATTCATTTTCTTACAATATTTACACTTAGGACCCTCAAGTTATATTTTTCCTACATTGGTACTGACCTAATTAACATTATAAAAATAACCTTTAAGTTTCAAAGTTGGCAAAACAAGCCCTTGTCATTTATGTTCCAAATCGTATAACCTTTTTAATATCCAAACCCTAACCCTAAAGTTACCAATCATCAAACCATCATCACCACATCATTAATGTGCATTAATTAGACCAGATTCATCACACAAAACCCAAACCCTAATCGTTTAAGGATTTTTCCCAATTTTCTCCATTTTCACATAATATACGGTTTAAACAAAAATAAAAAATAATTAATCTAAGCTTCTACAAATCACATGGCTATTTTTCTAAGCTTATATTAACATCAAGTAACACATAAAAATTATGTTCATCATCCAGAAATTTCGTATGATATTATTTGCAAATTACGTGTGTTTTAACTCATTATTTTTCGTACGCATGATTTAGCTTGCATGATTCGTTTTTCTTATTTTTCCTGAGTTATATATGACCTAAAGATCACAAGAAAAATACTATATTAAGTTTACAACGTAAGGTTTGGTCGTAGAAAATTATACCTCTTGCGTATGATTATAGGAACAAACAATTCGCCACGATCACACGAGTGCCTTTAAATTCCAAATCCTATTTTTCGTAGCCTCCTTACACCTCAATGAACTCCATAAAATTTCTTGCTCAGGTCCAGAAGGTCGAATGAGGGTTTGAGGGATTTTAGTTTTGTCGATCTAGGGTTTTTGGCAAAATAGGGTTTTATAAAATATGTGTTTTGTATTTATACTTAAATAAACCGACCTAGGGGGGCATGGGATCCAGAATTTCGGCCCACAATATTATCACAAGGTCAAGTTTGATTTGGTGTACAATTCCTTATTTTAGTTTGTATTTATCCTAATTGAATTTGGTTTTATAAATATATATAATATAATTATATATTTTCGGATTGTACATATATATGTATATGTGAGTTAATAATTTTTGGACCTTCAAAATAATATAAGGTTGTCCCAGAAATTAATTTACTTGTTGTGTAGATCGTTTTCAGAAGTTTGGAATTGTTTCTGAAGTTTATAAGTTATTTATTTAGGTTTTATGGTTTCAGGGGTAATTTGGTCTTTTTACAAGTTATCTGGATTTCAGGTATTACAGTCATCCAGGATGAGTATATGCAGATGAAGCAACAAGAGCTGGCCTTGAAAAAAGAGAAAATAGAACTTCAACGAAAACATGTCGAACTCATGGAAAAATAAACCAAGAACCAAGATTTTCTCTTATATTACACCAAAATCGACCCAACTTTGCCCGAAAGTCAACAAAATAAACTTAGGCAGCTTAAGGCAGAAATCAAAGAAAAATACAATTTAGTTGATTAGTTTACGGGTTTTTTTTTTTTTTTTTTTTTTTTTTTTTTTTTTTTTTTTTTTTAATGTTTAGTATTGTAATGTTTTTAATTTAGTATTGTAATGTGTTTTATTATTAATGAATTTTAAGTTTTTTTTTAATGTTTGATTTAAAAAAAAAAAAAAAAAGTCGGCCATCGACTATGGCAGGTCGGTCGGTTCTGGTCGCCGAAGAAAGAAAGCTGACGTGGCAGCCGGTAGCCTAATAGAATATAAGCAATAAATAACCTTTCAAGATAGTATAGTTAAGTATAATTACTGGTCAATATATTTTTTCAGTTAACATCAAACCCAACTATGTTTGGTGGAACATCATCAAAGTAGGTGATGAATAATAGAATATAAGCAATAAATAACCTTTCAAGATAGTATAGTTAAGTATAATTACCGGTGAATATATTGTTTCAGTTAACATCAAACCCATGGTCAATATATTTTTTCAGTTAACATCAAATATTGTTGGTGGAACATCATCAAAGTAGGTGATGAATAATACTCCAGCAATAAATAACCTTTCAAGATAGTATAGTTAAGTATAATTACAGGTCAATATATTTTTTCAGTTAACATCAAACCCAACTATGTTTGGTGGAACATCATCAAAGTGGGGCATACTATACAAACATCCCCTATAGTCAAACATACAAATTTGCGAAACAAACAATACAACAATCTAATTCATTCAATTAATGTATACATCCTCTACGTGGGATGTCAGGATAGCCTGCCCCGTGACGAATATAGAGACTGTCTATAAACAAGGAAACGTACTTCCACGTGTCTGAAGAAGACCACGTAGTCATGTGAACATAATCTAAATTCTAATGATTGAATCACATGGTATTATAATAATAATATCCCGTAAAGCCATTCAATTTATTAAAAGCTTTAGGGTGACATAAAGTGTGGCAGTCATGTCACTGAAAAAACCCTATACCTCCTAACCCACTAATAATATCATTTCACCTCATTCATACTTTTTTCATACCTCCCAACCATTTTTTAGTGGCAACCATGCCTTTTTCATACCTCCCAACTAATCTTTATTTCACATTTTTCATCCAAAATAATTTTGTTAATTACTGGTGTTGATATATATATATATAAACATGTTACCATTCTCTCTTCACACGTGTTGCATGGAAAACAAATACGGAGTATTATAACTCACTTCCAACAGTACTTTGTCTTCCCAAACTGCAAAAACTAAAGCTGGTTTGTAGCTATCTTGATTTGTTTAAATATAATTGATTTGTTTTATGTTACACTAGTATCAAATCTTGGTCAAATAATTGCTCCAACGTCTCTTTTTTCTTCATACCGTTGAATCATCACATGCCGCCCATGCTTGCCGTTGGACCATACCGGTGGGGTGGCAATGGTGTTCACCGCCGGTATGGTGATACCGATGGGCAAACCGCCAACCACTGCCACCACCCTTAGAGATGACATAAAGTGTGACATATGTGCATGGGGACAAGTTAACATAATTTAAAAGGCAAATGCTAAAAAAATATATCGAAGTTGATATTTTTTGCGATTGTATGGTGTTAATTTTTTTTTTTTTTTTTTTTTTTTTTTTTTTTTTTTTTTTTTTTTTGTGAATGTATGACTAAAGATTGAATTCGGGTTATTGTGTGCATCGAACTTGAATACTTTTTGTTACTGTATGTATCCCGTTAGTTAAACGTCACATCATTAGTCCTTTATACTAACGGCCGTTAGTAAATAACTTACAATTCCGTTTTCTTACGTTTTTATACATTTTCAGACGTTTTCGTCCGTGTTTCTACGTTTCCGTCTGTTTTTGCACGTTTTCGTCCGTTTCCATCAATTTTTTTGCATTTTCGTCCGTTTTTACACGTTTTCGTCCGTATTTATACGTTTTCGTCTGTTTTTACACGTTTTCGTCCGTTTCCACCATTTTTTTTTGCGTTTTCGTCCGTTTTTTACGTTTTCGTCTGTTTTTACACATTTTCGTCTGTCTTTGCACGTTTTCGTCCGTTTCAATCAATTTTTTTTGCGTTTTCGTTCGTTTGTTACGTTTTCGTCTGTTTTCACACGTTTTCGTCTGTTTTTACACGTTTTCGTTTGTTTTTGCACATTTTCATCTGTTTGTACACGTTTTCGTCTGTTTCCATCATTTTTTTTTCGTTTTCGTCCGTTTTTACACGTTTTCGTCTGTTTTTACTTTTTCGTCTGTTTTTGCACGTTTTCGTCTGTTTTTACGTTTTCGTCCGTTTCCATCAATTTTTTTGCGTTTTCGTCCATTTTTTTACGCTTTCGTCTGTTTTTACACGTTTTCGTCTGTTTTTACACGTTTTCGTCTGTTTCCACCAATTTTTTTTGCGTTTTCGTTCATTTTTTACATTTTCATCTGTTTTTACATGTTTTCGTCTGTTTTTACACGTTTTCGTTTGTTTTTGCACGTTTTCGTCCGTTTTTACACGTTTTCGTCTGTTTTTTCACGTTTTCATCTGTTTTTACATGTTTTCGTCCGTTTTTACAGACGAAAACGTAAAAACAGACAAAAACGTGTAAAAACAGATAAAAATGTGTAAAAACGGACGAAAACATGTAAAAACAGACGAAAACGTGAAAAAACGGACGAAAACGTAAAAAAAGTCTGAAAATGTATAAAAACGTAAGAAAACAGAATTGTAAGTTATTTATTAACGGCCGTTAGTATAAAGGACTAATGATGTTACGTTTAACTAACGGGATACATACAATAACAAAAAGTATTCAAGTTCGATGCACACAATGACCCGAATTCAATCTTTAGTCATACATTTACCCCAAAAAAATGTGGCACCATACAATCGCAAAAAATGTCAACTTCGATGTACTTTTTTAGCATTTGCCCTAATTTAAAAACGCAAACGGTACCCTTCATGTTTTTTTTTTACGTTTTTTTTACTTTTCTAGTTTTCTTTTTATTTTTTTATAATTTTATTTATATTAAAAAACTATAAATCTGAAAATATGGAACATAAAATATAAAGTTTAATAAGTTAAAAGTTTAAAATTGACAAAAAAATACGAAAAAAAAACTAATAAAAACTATGTTGTACACAAACATACACAAACTCTCGCAAGTTGGCAGTTTACCTTGCCAGGATTCAAACTCTAGCATACATTAACAATCATCAAGAAACACAAATAACTATGAGAAAAGATTATTTATGGACAAAATTTTTGTTGCATACTGAGGGACAAATCTCCACCATCCATCTAGTTTGATCTAATGGTGAGGATTAACCTAAGATTTAATATGGAAACCTAAGTCTATATCTTTTTTTTCTTTTTTTTTTTTTTCCTTTTTCTTTGTCTTTCTTATTTATTCACTTTTTTTTAACTTTTTTTTTTTTTTTTTTTTACTTTTTTTTTTTTTTTTTTTTTTTTTTTTTTTTAATTTATAAATTCACGTTTTTTTTTTTACTTTATTACGTTTTCATACGTCTTCGACAGTTTTCGTTCATTTTCGTCCGTTTTTGTCCGTTTTCATATGTTTATATACGTTTTCATACATTTTCGTCCGTTTTTGTAAGTTTTCGTCCGTTTTCAGATGTTTTTGTCCGTTTTCATACGTTTTAGTCCGTTTTTATACATTTTTGTCCGTTTTCAGATGTTTTCGTTCGTTTTCTGCAGTTTTCAGACGTTTTTGTCCGTTTTCATACATTTTCGTCTGTTTTCAAACGTTTTTGTCCTTTTTTACGTTTTCGTCCATTTTCAGACATTTTCGTCCGTTTTTATACGTTTTCGTCCATTTTTTCCTGTTTTAATACGTTTTCGTCCGTTTTCATATGTTTTTGTCCGTTTTCTCCCGTTTTCATACGTTTTCAGACGTTTTCGTCCGTTTTCATATGTTTTCAGTAGTTTTTTTACGTTTTCATACGTTTTCGTCCATTTTTCATACGTTTCGTCCATTTTCAAACGTGTTTTTATGCTTTCATACGTATTCGTTTTTTTTCTTATGTT
Source organism: Artemisia tridentata subsp. tridentata (assembly GCA_021014915.2). NCBI lineage: Eukaryota > Viridiplantae > Streptophyta > Magnoliopsida > Asterales > Asteraceae > Artemisia > Artemisia tridentata. The sequence goes on from CP139507.1 coordinate 202,866,309, forward strand.
TTCGTCCGTTTTCATACGTTTCTGAATATCACAATTGATATTCTTAATATCAAAAGTGATTTTATGTGATATTCAGAATATCATTAGTGATATGAAGAATATCAATTGTGATGTTCAGAAACGTATGAAAACAGACGAAAACGTATAAAAACGAACGAAAACGGACGAAAACGTATGAATACTGACGAAAACGTAAAAAAGTGAAAAATAAACATGAATTAAAAATAACGTGAAAATCACTTGTGATATTCAGAATATCACTTGTAATATTCTGAATATCACAAGTGATTTTCATGTTACAAAACATTAGTTGAAAATCACTTGCGATATTCAGAATATGGATATTCTGTGTTTGACAGAATATCACTTGTAATATTCAAAATATCACTTGTGATATTATATGTTTAACAGAATATCACTTGTGATATTCAGAAACTTATGAAACAAAAAATTAGTTTTTCAACAAAATATTCTGAATAAAAACGTATGAAAACGTTTTCACTTGTGTATGAAAACGGACGAAAACGTGTGAAAACGAACGAAAACAGACGAAAAAAGACGTGAAATTAAAAAAAACGTGAAAATAATTTGTGATATTCTGAATATCATTTGTAATTTTCTGAATATCTGTAATACCCAAAAATCTAAAACATGTAAAAAAGACTAAATTGCCCCTGAAACATTAAAATTGAATTAAAACACATATAAAGCACCAAATTTCTAAAACTCTGGTAATGAGCTACATATGAAGTAAAATAATTTTGTGGCAACATTACAATGTTATACCATGTACAAACAATTAATAATCACCTACAACAATATATATGTACCGAAAATTTCATTAAAGTATTTATTTGTATTTTAAAAACCCTTTAAAACAAGATAATATCAAATTAATTATGGAAAAATGGGACCAAATCAAATCATTGATTTTGTCAAGTCTTTAGGCCGAATCTCCAGCCCATCCCCCCTAATCTCGGCCAATTCCAAATACTTAATTCCTTCCATTTATTTTTCCACCAAAAACCCTAAGTCGACAAACAAAAATCCCTCCCATCTCCATCCGATTTTCTGGAAGTGTTCTAGCAATTTTCTGGTGTTCTTCAAGGTCTAAGGAAGCTAGAAAAAATAAGCTTTGGGTCGTGGATAGCTTGATTCGAACGTGATCCTTTTTCTTTTCTCGGTTTAACCTAACGAGAGGTACCAAATTCTTACGCCTAATCTACACGTTCAAAAATTGATTTGGTATTTTTCTAATGTTAATTACATCATATACGACTCATATAAATTGGTTGAATCGAATCATGCATGTTTATTTGATCGTACGAATTATAGAGAACAAAAACGTAAATAAAATACAAATGAGTTCATACGGATTTTCTGGGTCTTGTACATAATTTTTCTGGGTTCTATTATCATCATATCACTCTGGAAAAACGTTTGTTTGATTTGTTATAGCTTAGATCGATCATGGTAATTTTTGTGTTCTAATCGGGTTTTAAGGAAAAAAATGAGAAAACCTAATCGTGCGAAATAGGGTTTGTGTTCTATGGTTAGATCTGGTTATTAATTATGTTTAATGATGATGTAATGATTGTTTGATGATTTGGAATAATTAGGGTTAGGTTTTGTTAATTAAAAATCTATACCGATTGGAAAATAATAGTAAAAGGGTGTGTTTTGTAATTATTAAAACTTTTGGGGTATTTTTGTAAGTCATTTTGAATCTGGGGTAATGTGTGAAAAATATAATATAAGGGTGCTATGTGTAAAAATTGCAAGTAAAGGGTTTAATTGGTAATTATGTATTTCGATCTGTAAATAATTAAAATAGAGGGGCTGAAAGTGTAAATTCTAGAAACTTAGTGGTTTTCGTATAAATAATGATATAAAGGGTGTAATGTGTAATTTTGGATATTTAAAGGCTTAATGTGTAATTATGGATGAATTATGATTCGAATTATAGTTTTGGAAATTAAAGGGGCTTGTTTTGTAAATTATGAAACTTAAGGGTAATTCGTACTACTTATTAAAATGAGAGATGTATTCTGTAATTTGGTAAAAGTAAGGGCTTGATGTGTAAATATAATTATGATAAGGGTTAAATTGTGATTTAATTAATTATAAGGTTTAAATTGTAATTTTGTAAACTAAAGGGTATAAATTTGTAAAATTGTTAAAGTGGAAGTATTGGAATCGTATATATTGGGAACTTATGGATTAAAATGGATAATTTGTAATATTTTCATTTTGGACCTTAACTTTGGGCATATTTACATTTGAAACCCTAAAATATAAAAGTTGTCATAGTGAACCCTAAACTATCATGACTTGCTAAAATGAACCCTATCTCCATAATAATATTTAATAAATGACTTAACCAAATTACTTTGTGGAATTTATCTAATTATGGAAATTTGCTATTTTTGGAAACTTGCTAAATAAGAAAACTTTCTAAAAATGGAAACTTGCTAATTTTGGAAACCTACTATAAATGGAAAGTTACTAAAAATGGAAAGCCGACTAAAATGAGAAATCTGATTTGAAGAAGATATTAATAATAAGACGACCATGTATTCGTGTAGATTCGCTGAAGATGGAGTTGTTTCCGATCTTTATATTTCTAGATATGTTTGCACTTGCGGTATAAGGTACAGATATTCTACCCTTTTTCAGTAAGGGTGTTTTTCCCTCTTTTGGACTTATTGATCTTGATTCGTACTAGGATTTCCTAAGCCATTGCCATGCTCCCTACACTTTGGTTCGTTCATTTGATTCGATTTGACTTTGACCTTTGATATGAACCTTTGGCATTTGAACCTTTGATATGAACCTTTGATATTTGGAATTTGATTATGATTCGATGACTTAGACTATTTGAACCTTTGCTATGATTTGGACCTTTGACCCTTCAGTTTGATACCCGAGCCAAATTTGTTTCCTAGCCATGAAGGTAACATGGCCATGTCATTGATGCACCAATGGCATGACTCCAGTGTGGTCGAGTGATGTTCCACACCGTCCCCATTTTGATGATGATATGTGCACACTATATTTATTATGGCCAGTATTTGTTCGGGGGGCGTATGGATGCATCCTAGATTTGTTTTGTATTCGAGGGATATATCATGATATGATTTGATTTGATTTGGTGATTGATGCTGTGTGCTATATACGTCCTTCACATATTTGGGAGGTCGCACCTCTATGGTTACTATATTTGATTTGTTTGGGCTCGTGGTGGATTTCTGACCCTTTCTTACTTTGTACTCTTTGACTATACCTTTGTAAACCCAATGCACCAAACTATACATGTTCGTTTTCTTTTGCTTTCGTTTTCGTTTATATATATCTGTTCACTGGATTTTTTAAGCTCAGCCGCATTTCTTTTCCTGCGGCAGGTTTTAGTTGGAAGCCGGGTATGAGTGAAGAGACTTTTGGACTTAGAAGATCTTGATAGATATTCTGAAGTAGAGACTAGTAGAAGGATTTGCATTTGCAGACTTAGTATTTAGCTTTTGTTCCCTTTGTAGCCTTGTATATTCAGTATTACTTTTGTAACCTTGTATTACTATTGATGTATGCTTTGTTTTGATCTAATATGAAACCATTATTATGACATCTTTACCCTTTTCGGGTTGGGGTGTTACAATATCACTTGTGATATTCAGAATATCACTTATGATTTTCATGTTACAAAACATTAGTTGAAAATCACTTGTGATATTCAGAATATCACTTGTGATTTTCTGAATATCACTTGTGATATTCTGAATATCACAAGTGATTTTCATGTTACAAAACACTAGTTGAATATCACAAGTGATATTCTGAGTATCATTGAATATCACTTGTGATATTCAAAAATGTATGAAAACGTTTAAAAACTGCCAAAAATATTTAAAACGGACGAAAACGTATGAAAATGGATGGAAACGTAAGAAAATGGACGAATATGTAGGAAAATGGACAAAAACGTCTGAAAACGAACAAAAATGTATAAAAAAGGACGAAAACGTATGAAAACAGACGTAAACGTAAGAAAACGGACGAAATCGTATGAAAACGGATGAAAACAGATGAAAACGTTTGAAAACAGACGAAAACGTATAAAAACAGACGAAAACGTATAAAAACAGACAAAAACGTTTAAAAACGGACGAAAACGTATGAAAACGGACGAAAACGTATATAAACGTATGAAAATGGACAATAAAGGACGAAAACGTATGAAAACGGACGAAAACAGATGAAAACATATGAAAACGGAAGGAAACGTATAAAAACGGGCAAAAACGTATAAAAACAGACGAAAACGTATGAAAACGGACGAAAACGTATATAAACGGACAAAAACGGACGAAAACGTATAAAAACGGACGAAAACGTATAAAAAAGGACGAAAACATCTGAAAACAGACGAAAACGGACAAAAACGTCTGAAAGCGTATAAAAACTGCCGAAAACATATGAAAACAGACGAAAACTTTGGAAAACGGACAAAAATGTATAAAAACGGAATAAAACATATGAAAACGGACAAAAACGTCTGAAAACGGACAAAAACGAACGAAAACGTATGAAAACGTAAATTTATAAAAAAAAATATTAAAAAAAAAAAAAAAAAAAAAAAAAAAAAAGGTTAAAAAAAAGGGAATAAATAAGAAAGACAAAAAGAAAAAGAAAAAAGGAAAAAAAAGACATGGACTTAGGTTTCTATATTAAATCTTAGGTTAATCTCTACAATTAAATCAAAATAAATGGATGGTGGGGATTTGTCCCTCAGTATGTAACAAAAACTTAGTCCCTAAAATAACTCATCTCAATAACTATTGATTAATGTGCAATTCCTTTTTACGACGTTTAACGTGATGCATTAAAGCGTCGACTTAACCTATCTCGTGTAGGGACATGGTGACTCTCAATTGTTTTGAGTTTTGTCGTTGTTACTACAAACCATAACTTAGGTTTATTTGGAATTATCGGATCGGCTTTGCTTTAGTCTGAACCCATCAAGGAAGAGATACACGACGAATACATCAAAATTCTATCTCGCACTGCAATTCTCCATTCGAATAGGAAATTGAATCCCATATAGTTTGATTGAATTCGCAATCCAAACAACGCTTGTTTCTTTCAAAACCTTCTTAACTTGTTCTAAAAAAATGTCTTTAAAAACATATCCCATAAGCTTATGTCTAACGATTTTTTCTCAAGCGCTTTATGGGTTTTGCCATGTGGTTTGTGAAGTCCAAAATCCTAAAAAGTTAGCTAGGCTTGATTTTTCCTCATATCAAAGAGTAAAACAATATTTTGCAATCATAAAAATTTTACTATAAAATATACACACATATTTTATTTTATAAGAAAATAACGCTTATACCTCTTATTAAATAAGAGAAGATACAAAATGGGAAATGGGTTTTTGTATTTTCCAGCAAGAAAGTTTAATTTTGAAATCAAGCTTTCTGATTGGCCAAAAAAATTCAACATTAGCTTCTGTTTGGTTAAATCTATCTGAATTTCATTCAATAAAGTAAATATGTATAACAACACATTAGTCAACTTTTATATAAAAAAACAAAAAAAAAAAAAAAAAAAAAAAAAAAAAAAAAAAGAAAAAGAAAAAGGTGATTAATAAAATTTAGTTATTAAATAAATTATAAGGATTAAGTAAACTTATGAGTTTTCATTTTTTTAGTAACTTTATAAATATCCCATAGCCTTTATATTTTTGTTTAAATAAAACGTATACGTTATTGTTATTAATAAATATTATTATCATTGTATACTAAATTAGCGTATATGCACGAAATTATAAATATCAAAATGTAAGCATGAGTTATTGTGACATGTATATGAATACATGAGGTTGTACATATACGAATGACTCGTTTATTCCTCTTTATAAGATTAAGCAAGGAGATCCGCAAAAGTTGTTTTTTTTTTAAACTTTTTTACTATTAAGTTTTACCCACGGACACGGATTTAAAAATTAAACACGGATAAAATTATTATTAACATGTAATAAAGTTAATGATGAGTGCACGGTTATATGCTACAACGTGTGCAAGTTTTAAAATTTATAAAACACGATTTAACCGATTATCTATTTAACACATACAAGCAAGTATACTCGCCCGCAATAGTAACGGTGGGTAAGTCGAGTTCGTCCCGAGGGATTTGTGATTATTGTAAATTAATATAGCAAGCGTTTGTAAAAAGGTTTGTCAATCCAATTTATCGAAAATTCAATAGCAAAAAATATCAATAATAAAAACATATACTTGTGTGATTCATGCCCCAATTGTATAGAGTATTCATAAAGTTTGGTGTAACTTGTAATGGATGCACAACCTAATGTAAATGATTAACACTCAATGGTTTATATTATGAAAAATCATTATTTAATAATTCTCCCATTTAGTTAACCCTTTCGGCCTATTTAACTAATACGGTAATTCTCTTGAACCTCCTTTTGTTTTAAAAAGCATTTCTTATCTTATTTGTTCTTACGAATCCTTTCGGCCTTTTCTCGTGATAAAATTGTTTCAAATCTATTTTAATGAGTAAACATGATTATTGTCATTCATCATGATCTATACTAATTCGTGCACTAACGTTTTGGAATAAAAACATGAAGAAAATCCTTTCAGCCTTTTTATTCTTTAAATGTTTTTACCAACAAAGTAAGCAAGACTAGATGTTATTCTAACAAACACATAAAATAAGAAAGATTTGCATGCATCACTATAAATAAGAATACTCATACAATAGTTACATCACACACACAAGTATACCAAAAAATTACTTCATATCATTCATCATAATAGAACACAAGTACCAACATAACTTTCATTAAACTTAAAGTAAAAGTAGTTCATTGCAAATAAAACAAGATATACTTATCTTAGAGTTACAAGAACTAAAATCGTGGAACTATAGCAACCACGCTCTTCCAATCACCTAATATGACCCGTAAACAACTCCAAACTTGAACCAAACACTTGATACTTTAACTCAATATTTCCTGGACGTTTTTACAGCACTTCTAGACTTTTAGGCAATATAAATGAGAAAGTAATAGCCTTGGTGTAAAGCTTATTACTATTTTAGAATGTCACACCTAGTATCTAGCCTTGGATCCCATTATATAGTAAAAGAAAACTTATTAACCAAGTAAAAACGACCTAGGACAGTAAATATGAAGGAAATGATCGACCACAATGATTATGAGGAGTAAAACCATCAATTAATACTTCATTGTAACTGCAAACTCAGTCCAACCAATCGGATGAGGATCCATCCGATCGGATGCTCTGTTCCAACAGCTCCCATCCAAATTGGATGCAGGCTCCATCCGATCGGATGGAGTCTTCTTGTACTCACAATCTTGACTTTTATTTGACTATTCTCGTTGCATGCTTTACCCTTGATTGTGGTACTGATTTCTTCCATAGAACTTGACCTTTTCTTGACGTAGAATCATGAAAATCTTGATACCTTCAAATCACTGAGTCTTTGCGTGGTTTCTAACTTCGCTTCAATCTCGGGAATCTTCCAAATGTGCATAATTACTCCTATTCTTCGTATTTTCATCATCTTTTCCTGTATTTGGTTATATCCACTTGCATATACACTTTTTCACGATTAAGTAACAAAAAGCATATAAATATAACCAAATATGATGCACAAAACTAACGATAACGCAACTAAAAACATGCTCATTCTGAGCGTTATCAAATTCCCCCACACTTTAGTTCTGCTCGCCCTCGAGCAAGTCTAGCATTTTAGAAAAATGATTTCAATGGCATCGATATCGTGATTCTCAAAAACCTAACAACCATTCTGAAAGAATAATTGTTGAAACATAAACAAATTAATCTTGAGCTTGATAACATAACTAAGCACCTCATGAATGATTTTGGGATTCACTCAACACTCATGTGTAGATTGGTTGGTATATGTAAATCACTCATTGCCCAGTCATTATTCCTGCGTCTTACCATAGGCTTGTATAAGTATCAAAACAAAAAAATAAAACATCAAAGAGGTCTTTTATTCGGGTTTAGGTTAAAAGGGTTACCGGCTAATGTTCAATATTTCATACAAGAATATAATAGATCGCTGGCACGAATTTTTGATTAACCAAACAACGAATGGTCACTAGAATGTACCTTGTCTCGCTGACGCGTTATTTGCATAACGGATGGTCACCGAAATACGCACTAGATAGCTGGCGCGTCATTCGATTATTCAAAAACCGGATGGTCACTAAAATTCCATGTACTACATATTTTCACAAAGCTATTACTATATCCGAAGGAATAAAGTAATTTGGTAAAAGAAAGGATAAGGCATGGGAATTATTAGTTATTAGTTTCTACAAAATGAAAATAAAAGTCAAGTCCAAACTCCGTTTCCAACTCTTTATACCATAAACGATTACTTTTCCCTATTTCTTCGATCATTGTTCCGAATCTTCATACTTACTTATCACCTCTTAGCATATTGGCTAATTGATACTTCATACATAATAGCACATTGGCTATTCACTTTATTCACATTTTTTTAACTTACTTTCTTCTTTCATTGTCACCCCCACATTTTGGATGAGCACACGCTACAAATATACAAATAAGAGTAGCGACCTCCTTCTTCGTTGAAACAACACATACACATTTCAAAGTGTGGTCAATGCGTAATCATCAAAAAGTAAATAGTTTACGAACTTCGAATGAACTTGATTCGGGTAAGGCTAAGGTGTAAAGTGTAAAATATTTTTGTATTTTTCTAGATCTAATCAAAAAAATAAAAAAAAAAAAAAATGAATGACTCAGAAGGTTTAACTAAGGGTATCTAGCGTTAAAGATAAATGCTAACAAATGGGTTCCAAATACGAGGTTAACTGACCAATGTGGTTAGCAAAAATTATTTTTGTAAACGGATGGCCATTTGGTGTAAATCCTAAGTTGCCTCTTATCACTTGAATATATTTTTATCACTCGAAAGTGATTTTAACCGTAATGCATAACAAGTACATGTTCTAGAATCAACATAATCACCGACACACTCATAGCAAAATATATAGAATAAAAGATGTATGCTTTATACAAAAAGGATTAAATCCTCACAATTTAAGGTGAAAAAAAACTATAACATGCACTAGTAAATGTTATCGAATCCAAAATGAATTTGCTCTCATAATTTGATTAAGTTCCAAAAATTTTCAAATAGCCTCCTTTTACCATTGAAATAATCTAGCTATTTATAAATTACGTATGAAAACAACTAGATAATCAAGGGCGAACGAATTCTAGTTACTCGACTCCAAAATTTACCTAAAACTAACACTAAAAATTTAAAAATTATACCATTTTTCCTATTTTCTTCCCTCCCCACACTTAAGTTTTGTATTGTCCTCAATGTAATTGTGGAAAACTAGAAGGGGGTTGAATAGTTTTTACTGTTTTTAACTTTTCTTCGCTTTGAGTACTTAACGTGATTTCAGGCTAATGCAAATAATCAAGAAATATAAGTAAAGAAAGTAAGGAAAGAACAATCAAACCACAACACGGATGTTTATAGTGGTTCGGTCTACAAGGACTCTCTTCCTTGCCCTACTCCACTCCTCGAGCCTCTAACTCGAGAGTTTTTCTTCACTAAGAAACAAGCTCCCTTCTAGGCGGAGAAAACATTTACACGTCGCTTACTCTTTTTCCGGTACTAAGCTAAATACCAAGTTCTTTACAAGGGTACAACCACTCCCGACGTAGCTTAACCTTTTTCCGATACTAAGCTAGATACCGAGTTCTTTACAAGGGTACAACCACTCCCGACACTCTATGTGTTTTGAGGACTAAAACACTAACCGATCACTACTGAATGTTTGGTATAAACAATGATGTGTGAACTACAAATGAATCACACAGTAACTACTCAAAAGGCTTACAACACTGTGTTGAACCTTGATGCTTGATCTTCTTTGCTACAAAAGTAAGATCTCTACAAATGAAATGAATGAATGAATGAGTTAGTAAACTAAGAAAGAATGTATATGCAATGTATGCTATGTAAGTGATGAGTGTGCTTGAATGATCAGCTTGCTATTTATAGGCAAAACTGACTAGACAAGCCACGGATTTGGCGGACCCAAATTATGGGTTCCGCCCATATGTCTGTTTGGTTCCACCAGGACATGACAGCTAAGAGCTTACCATATCTTTCCAAATCTTGCCAAGATCTTATACAATCTAATATTATGCTTGAAGATCTATCCAAAATATTATGTTAAGTCAACTAAGCTATCTAAGTGATGTATGCCATGATGTCATGTATATATTTACATTTTAGAAATTAAAATGTAAAACATGTAAATGTATATATGTATGTAACATGTATCCTAGTGATCATGTAGCATGTATATGATGGGTTTTAAAAGCTTATTACTATAAATGTAAAAGGCTTTAACTTATATTTATGCATTTCTAAAGATAAACTTTATAATTGTCATTAACAAAATATAGCAAACATCGTAAAATATAAATAACATTTTTAGGACAATATTTGTATTAACAGTAATAAAAATGAACTTCAACGCAAAGGAAATGGGAAAAACTTTGTTAAAAAGATACTATCGGGGTAAATACGCAATATGCATATTTGATCACAATTAAGCAAATGAGTTCTCCAACTCCAAGTATTGACCAACAATAAGCTTCCTGCATATCAACCCTGTAACACCTAAAATCTGAAAACATGTCAAATGACCAAATTGCCCCTGCAAGTTTAAAAACTTATTTAAAAGCTTATAAAGTATCAAACAAATCCCAAACTTCTGGCAATGAACAAGTTATGATCCCAAATAATTTTAACAACTTCATTTAACATTTATACAAGTTGTAAAATTACTATAATACCCCTACATGAACCGTATATTATTTATGTATATTAATATGTATTGTTAATTATGGATAAATAAGGAAACTATGGGATAAATCAATCAAGATACTTGGTCCAACCCATATCACGAAATTTCTGGTCATTCCCCCTCCTTAGACTCGGTCTTACCATTTTTAAATCAATCAACATCTTATTTTTGTAAAACCCTAATTTTCGAGAAACAAAAACACACACACAAAATTCTATAGCCTCCATTCGACATTCCAAGAACTCTAGAGCATTTTTTTGGGTTAGATCATCATCTAAAGGAGCTAAGAAAAATACCTTTCGAATTGTTTGAAGCTTGGTTCGACCTTGGGGAATTGTTTCATTGTCGCTAGTCTAAAAAGAGGTATGGATCGAAATAATTCATGCGACCTTATAAAAATTCGTTTCTTATTTTTCTCATGTTCCTTGTATCATACGTGATCCATGAAAAATAGATTTGAGGCTGTTCTTGGCTGGATTCGAGTTTTGTGGATTTTTGTTCTTGTCGCGCCTAGTTTTAAGGTAATCTCTAAATAAATTTGATCGAGCTGTATAAAATTCGTTCATGATTTTTCTCATGATCCTCATATCGTGTATACTCTGGGAAAAATGTTGGAAAGGTTGTGGAGAAGCTTTTGGAGTCGTTTTGGATTTTTGGTTCGATTTTCTTATACGCGTAGGACACAATTGGTGCAGCCCTTTTCGCACGTTCAAATCTTGGTTTGGTATTTTTCTCAGGTCCCTTACATCATATGAACATCATATAAAATGATAAAATCGATCCATGCATACTCTATGAATTATTTGTGAATTGAATCTTAAAAATGTGTATAAAACCTAAATAATTCAATCCCAATTTTTGAGGCTTCATATTTATTTTATTTGGACTCTATAAAATCATAATAGACTTAGAAAAATGGTACTTCGAATTATTAAGGCCTAAAACAATTATTTTTGAATTATGTCTAAGTCGGCTAATAAGAGAAAAAGGAAGAAAATGGAATGCGACTTGGAGTTTGTGAACTAGGGTTTGTTTTGATGTAAATTAATGATATTAAATGATGGCATAATGATTTGTTGATGACTGGTATTTTTAGGGTTAGGGTTTTTATTAATAAAAGTGTTATACGAATTGAATTAAAATAGAAGGGGGTGTTTTGTAAATTATAAAACTTGTGGGTTATTTTTAGAACATTACTTGGGACATATATAATTCGTATAAAATGAAATAGGAGGGCCTCTTGTGTAAATTTTATATTTAAAAGGTTTAATTTGTTAATTAAGTAAAGTTAAATTCAATTTTGGAAATAATTAAAATAGAGGGACTAAATATGTAAATTCTGGAAACTTAGGGCTGATTTGAGTAATAAAATATATTCAAGGGGTTATGTGTCATTTTGGTAATTTAACGGCTTAATATGTAACTGTTTATAATTAAGGGTTGAAATTGTGAAGTAAAAGGGGCTTAATATGTAACTTTGATAACTTGAGGGACTTGATGTGTAAATTATGAATAATTGAAGGTTCATTAGTATAACTTATTAAAATAAGTACTCATTGTGTAAAGTTGATAAATGAAGGGTTTAATGTGTAACTATGAATGTTGAAAGGGTTAAAATGTAACTTTCGTAATAAAGGGGTGTAAAGTGTAAATTGTGAAACCCTAAGGACTAAAGGTGTAATTCTGATCAAAGATATTTCATTTCCAAATAATAATGATTTAAACAAGTTATCCTATCCAATACTTCTAAATATGGAAACTTTCTATATAAGGAAACTTTCTAAAAATGGAAACTTACTAAATATGGAAACCGACCAAAAATGGAATGTTACTTAAAATGGAAAGGCAGTTAATTAAGAATGAATTGTAATTCCCTTCTACTCCTTTAGGTGTGAAGAAGGAGAGACTTTGAGCTATTCCCTATTTCTGTGCTTTGTTCTGTTTGTGCTTTCGTCATAAGGTACAGATACTCTGCCTTTTTCAGTAAGGGTTCTTATATTCTATACATTGATTTTGAGTTATAATTCAGTTAAGATTTCCCAAGCCATTGCTATGTTCCCTTCGAGTGAACCTTTGATATTCCTCTTGATTATGATCTGAGCTTCGTATATCTGACCTATGCCTTTGCCAAGTTGCTCTAAAGTTCTGAACTATCCTTGTGAGAAACTAAGATTTTGAAATGGTTTACTAAACTAAGGTTTTGAACTACTTGTTTTGAACTATCTTTTACAAAGACTATTTTAATGATTATCTTTATGAAACCAATTTAAAGACCATTTTAATTAAATACCTTGATTAAGCTTTCTAAAATGAATCGGTTGAATAAAGACTTTGAAGATGGACCCTTTGATACAGACTTTGAACTTTAATTATGATTCCCTCTGTTTTTAAAACTATGATATGAACTTTGGAAGACCTTGGTGAACCACTCTATTATGAACTATTCGATATGAACCCTTTTCTATGGACCTTGTGATATGATTTTGAGATGCACCTTTTGATATATGATCTTTTGTGATGACTTTGAGACCTGACTCTTAGTTTGATACCCGAGCCATTTTATGTTACCTAGCCAGGAAGGTAACCTGGCCATGTCTGTGATGCACCACTGGCATGACTCCCGTGTGGGGGAGTGATTTCTCACACCGTCCCTTTTATGATTATCTGCCATGGCTACTATGATTTTGGGATGACTTTGAGTTTGGGGCGTATGGGTTGCAATCCTAGATTTGTATGTTTAGTGGATTTAACTATGACTTTGAGTTATGACTTTGAGGTGACTGGTACTGTGTGCAATACATGCCTTTCACACCCCTGGGAGCTGATCACTCCACTATTATGATACATGAGGACACCCCTCATATTATCTGGTTGCCTGAGAGGTATCCCCTCTGATTGTGAGATTATGATGTTGAGATTATGACTTTGAGTTTCTGGGCTCGTGGTAGATGACTGTCCTATATTTCCTTTATTACTCTTTTGCTTTGATTATACCTTATGACATTCCCTGTACTTCACTATATTCTGTTTCGTTATCTTTGCTTGTATTATGTATCTGTTCACTGAGCTTTGTAAGCTCAGCCGCACGTTTTCTTTTCGTGTGCGGCAGGTTTTAGTTGGAAGATGGGTATGAGTGAAGAGACTTTTGGACTTAGAAGACTTGATAATTATTTTGGCCTAGAGACGATTGGAAGTTACTACATTGTTAGAATTGTATTCGCTTTTGTAACCTTGTAATTTCAGTATTTCTTCTGTAACCTTTGAGAATCTTTGTATTACTTTTGAATGTATGCTTTGTTATATCTGATATGAAACCATTTGCGTGACATCTTTACCCTTGTCGGGTTGGGGTGTTACAATTATGGTATCAGAGAGACAGGCTGCGATTTCGTAATACATTTACCCTTGACCTGTGTAAGTTAGGACTACTAAGCTTTCCCTGTAGGCGCTCGTAAGTCAACCTTTGAAAATTGTTTTGGGATTTCCCATAGGAACCTAAGTTTTGACCGGTGAGAAATGGGTAGACTATAAGGCATTCGTTTAAGCACCTTTGCTTCCGCATCACTCTGATTCGTGCCTTGCTTTTGGTTAGATCCTGTTGATACCACTTCTGGAAAGTGAAAGCTTATGCTTTGCACCACCTAAGTTTTGAACCTGATTAAATCTTGAAGAGATTGAGAATTACATAATGGCCTGACACTAATTGATCCTTATCTTCAAATCCCTTTTGTTAATCATTCTGATAATGACCCGCATTTCACTCTGATTCTTTTGTTAATCACTTTGACGCCTCTTCAGGCATTCCGAGAACCTCTATGGCGATGACGTACTGGATATGTTTTGCTATTTGATAAGTATCTATGAAGTTTCCGACACTATTGATTTCGTTTTACCTATCTCTATCCTTATAAGAAGTCTTGTGGTGTGTAACCACGAGTATAAGAATGTTTCCCCCCCTCACTGTTGAATGATAAAGCTATGATTTGCGAACAGTCTTTCTTTGAATAGTTAACTTCGATTTTATTCTGACAAGGAAATTATGGAATGATCAGTCAAGTATTGACAACTACCTTTCTATGTCTCACCTTTGGCGTTTGCAACAATTTTGAGCTTCCGACTATGATTACCAATTGTCAAACCCTTTGCTATCTCTATTACTCTGGAGACGCGTGTATTACTTTCACCGCTATGAAGTTTTCCTATAAACCATTTAGTACACCAATGAATGAACCTCATCCTAGAAGCCTTTTGGCACCTTGAGTTTTCTGAACATGAACCTTGTATTGAACGTAAATTGCCACCTGAACTTTGATTATAATCCCTGTTGGACCACCAAGTTTTTCCACCGGTGTATGAAGTAAGATTTGACATGATACCGAGAGATTCTAGTCACTAAACGAAGATGTCTTTCGGATCATACCTATTGACTGGAACAACCGGGAAGAGCAGCAACCGAAGACCAGGAAGTGAGTTTACTTAAGTGTATCTTCTGGGCAGGTGTTAGTTTCGTTCGCGATAAAGATGATTGATGACTGGAGATATGTATGGGAGCTGAACCGTATTGCTGTAGGAGCCAATATTCCTTCACCCTGGAACGATTATGTATTTTGTTTAAATTCAGAGCGCGAAGTTTTCTTTCTGATGAATTGATACTATTCTTGAAATCGCCTTCCGTATTCATAAACGACTGCCATGACGGTTAATGACACTAATAGTATTAGCTAAAGCTCCGACGAGCTTGGTGAATTTGATAGATGATATTTTCCATGAGTACTGGGCATATGGTCATTGTATGACTTAATGGTACATGCGGAGACGAGGAAGAACCTGAAAACCATTTTGCACCTTGTTAGAGATTTGAGGATCATTTGTGTATTCTGAGAGATTGATGTTGTTGAGACAATGGTGTTCCTTGCCTGACCTGGAGTTGACAACAATGGAGACCTACCCCGAAGAGTGGAGACATTCCTTACAAGACAGAAGTGTTGGCGATGCAGAAGAAGAAATTCTAGTCAAGATGGCAAACCTGGAGCTGATGAAGACATACAGTCCCACTTCCCTATTCATCTTAGTTGTACTGAGATGAATTGAGAGCGGAAGCAGACTGAGGATGGAGAGATTTAAAGACCGTGCCAAAAATCCACGTTGCTCCATCACATTCCAAGGAGAGCTGCAGGAGGCTCGACGAACCAGACACAAGTTCCTGATTTTGGTTTCACTTCCCAACGGATGGACAGCCGAAGACAGATCAACCGGACTTGAAGAGATTAGATGTGTTAAATGAGCAGATTTTGAAGCAGACCCTCTATACTTGGAATAATTGATTCTATGAAGGCAGAAGTTTGGCGACTAACTTTCATTTCCGTTGACCCTTTTAAGTTTCGTTATCTAGTATCAAGTTCATCTTATGATTTAAGTTCCCTAGAAGCACTTATGTTCGTGTTGACCTTTCGTATGATTCGGTGATAACCTTGTTTTGAGAGATTTTGGCAACTCATGGAAGACATGATGCTTGTGACGGCGTACCCCACTTCTGCTAGACAATCTGGGATTTGATACTCTTGCGAATAGTGTTGTCTTCTCTCTTGACTATGGCATTCGTTTTTGTTGACCTCTGAGACTGTAGAAGTACTAGGTGGATTTAGATAAGTTGTGTTGTTCACGACTTGAGATAAAGTATGACCATCATGGGAGCATATTTATATGACGCTAGTATTATGACGCCTGATCAACGTGATAATACTTACATCATATAACGTGCACTTGTTGTGGGCATAGGATATTTCGAGGAGTGCCTTAGAACCTTGGAAATTTCTGTTATCTGTTTGAGATCATCCGCGTTAGTGAAACTTTGGATTCCTTCTACCTATCCAGTTAATCTGTTGTCTTTGATGTTCGACTTGATACGTTTGGATGCTCGACGAGCGTTTTGCTGATCTCTGCACTTCCGATAATGATCTTAGATTCTATTATAAGGCCTTCTGCCATTTGATGATGTCTAACGATATGCTTCCTGTCTGTATGGATTCAATCTGTTCTGCTATGTATATGTTCCGCATTCATTAAATCTGTTCATTTTGATCTGCTATGAGTTAAGATATGAGATTTTGGATTCTGAGAAAACAAGACCTGTTTGTTTGTGAGAACACCTTTGGAAGGCTCTTTTGAAGCCGAGACTAATTGAAAAGCTGAAGAGTTACTTTTGCACCACCTCATGGTTGCTACGATTCGATGTATTCTCATTTAATTCGATGTTAACCCTACGTCCTGTTTGTACCTCTTCCTAGAAAATTTGATTATCATCCGTATATTGGTACGTTATTAATTGGATTCAAACTCAGCATAATGTGTCTCTGTTTTGTTTCGATCCTTTCCATCTCTGACTCCTTGCAAATTTCGAGGACGAAAATTTTCTTTTAGAGGGGAAGAAGTTGTAACACCTAAAATCTGAAAACATGTCAAATAACCAAATTGCCCCTGCAAGTTTAAAAACTTATTTAAAAGCTTATAAAGTATCAAACAAATCCCAAACTTCTAGCAATGAACAAGTTATGATCCCAAATAATTTTAATAACTTCATTTAACATTTATACAAGTTGTAAAATTACTATAATACCCCTACATGAACCGTATATTATTTATGTATATTAATATGTATTGTTAATTATGGATAAATAAGGAAACTATGGGATAAATCAATCAAGATACTTGGTCCAACCCATATCACGAAATTTCTGGTCATTCCCCCTCCTTAGACTCGATCTTACCATTTTTAAATCAATCAACATCTTATTTTTGTAAAACCCTAATTTCCGAGAAACAAAAACACACACACAAAATTCTATAGCCTCCATTCGACATTCCAAGAACTCTAGAGCATTTTTCAGGGTTAGATCATCATCTAAAGGAGCTAAGAAAAATACCTTACGAATTGTTTGAAGCTTGGTTCGACCTTGGGGAATTGTTTCATTGTCGCTAGTCTAAAAAGAGGTATGGATCGAAATAATTCATGCGACCTTCTAAAAATTCGTTTCTTATTTTTCTCATGTTCCTTGTATCATACGTGATCCATGAAAAATAGATTTGAGGCTGTTCTTGGCTGGATTCGAGTTTTGTGGATTTTTGTTCTTGTCGCGCCTAGTTTTAAGGTAATCTCTAAATAAATTTGATCGAGCTATATAAAATTCGTTCATGATTTTTGTCATGATCCTCATATCGTGTATACTCTGGGAAAAATGTTGGAAAGGTTGTGGAGAAGCTTTTGGAGTCGTTTTGGATTTTTGGTTCGATTTTCTTATACGCGTAGGACACAATTGGTGCAGCCCTTTTCGCACGTTCAAATCTTGGTTTGGTATTTTTCTCAGGTCCCTTACATCATATGAACATCATATAAAATGATAAAATCGATCCATGCATACTCTATGAATTATTTGTGAATTGAATCTTAAAAACGTGTATAAAACCTAAATAATTCAATCCCAATTTTTGAGGCTTCATATTTATTTTATTTGGACTCTATACAATCATAATAGACCTGGAAAAATGGTACTTCGAATTATTAAGGCCTAAAACAATTATTTTTGAATTATGTCTAAGTCGGCTAATAAGAGAAAAAGGAAGAAAATGGAATGCGACTTGGGGTTTGTGAACTAGGGTTTGTTTTGATGTAAATTAATGATATTAAATGATGGCATAATGATTTGGTGATGATTGGTATTTTTAGGGTTAGGGTTTTATTAATAAAAGTGTTATACGAATTGAATTAAAATAGAAGGGGGTGTTTTGTAAATTATAAAACTTGTGGGTTATTTTTAGAACATTACTTGGGACATATATAATTCGTATAAAATGAAATAGGAGGGCCTCTTGTGTAAATTTTATATTTAAAAGGTTTAATTTGTTAATTACGTAAAGTTAAATTCAATTTTGGAAATAATTAAAATAGAGGGACTAAATATGTAAATTCTGGAAACTTAGGGCTGATTTGAGTAATAAAATATATTCAAGGGGTTATGTGTCATTTTGGTAATTTAACGGCTTAATATGTAACTGTTTATAATTAAGGGTTGAAATTGTGAAGTAAAAGGGGCTTAATATGTAACTTTGATAACTTGAGGGACTTGATGTGTAAATTATGAATAATTGAAGGTTCATTAGTATAACTTATTAAAATAAGTACTCATTGTGTAAAGTTGATAAATGAAGGGTTTAATGTGTAACTATGAATGTTGAAAGGGTTAAAATGTAACTTTCGTAATAAAGGGGTGTAAAGTGTAAATTGTGAAACCCTAAGGACTAAAGGTGTAATTCTGATCAAAGATATTTCATTTCCAAATAATAATGATTTAAACAAGTTATCCTATCCAATACTTCTAAATATGGAAACTTTATATATAAGGAAACTTTCTAAAAATGGAAACTTACTAAATATGGAAACCGACCAAAAATGGAATGTTACTTAAAATGGAAAGGCAGTTAATTAAGAATGAATTGTAATTCCCTTCTACTCCTTTAGGTGTGAAGAAGGAGAGACTTTGAGCTATTCCCTATTTCTGTGCTTTGTTCTGTTTGTGCTTTCGTCATAAGGTACAGATACTCTGCCTTTTTCAGTAAGGGTTCTTATATTCTATACATTGATTTTGAGTTATGATTCAGTTAAGATTTCCCAAGCCATTGCTATGTTCCCTTCGAGTGAACCTTTGATATTCCTCTTGATTATGATCTGAGCTTCGTATATCTGACCTATGCCTTTGCCAAGTTGCTCTAAAGTTCTGAACTATCCTTGTGAGAAACTAAGATTTTGAAATGGTTTACTAAACTAAGGTTTTGAACTACTTGTTTTGAACTATCTTTTACGAAGACTATTTTAATGATTATCTTTATGAAACCAATTTAAAGACCATTTTAATTAAATACCTTGATTAAGCTTTCTAAAATGAATCGGTTGAATAAAGACTTTGAAGATGGACCCTTTGATACAGACTTTGAACTTTAATTATGATTCCCTCTGTTTTTAAAACTATGATATGAACTTTGGAAGACCTTGGTGAACCACTCTATTATGAACTATTCGATATGAACCCTTTTCTATGGACCTTGTGATATGATTTTGAGATGCACCTTTTGATATATGATCTTTTGTGATGACTTTGAGACCTGACTCTTAGTTTGATACCCGAGCCATTTTATGTTACCTAGCCAAGAAGGTAACCTGGCCATGTCTGTGATGCACCACTGGCATGACTCCCGTGTGGGGGAGTGATTTCTCACACCGTCCCTTTTATGATTATCTACCATGGCTACTATGATTTTGGGATGACTTTGAGTTTGGGGCGTATGGGTTGCAATCCTAGATTTGTATGTTTAGTGGATTTAACTATGACTTTGAGTTATGACTTTCAGGTGACTGGTACTGTGTGCAATACATGCCTTTCACACCCCTGGGAGCTGATCACTCCACTATTATGATACATGAGGACACCCCTCATATTATCTGGTTGCCTGAGAGGTATCCCCTCTGATTGTGAGATTATGACTTTGAGATTATGATGTTGAGATTATGACTTTGAGTTTCTGGGCTCGTGGTAGATGACTGTCCTATATTTCCTTTATTACTCTTTTGCTTTGATTATACCTTATGACATTCCCTGTACTTCACTATATTCTGTTTCGTTATCTTTGCTTGTATTATGTATCTGTTCACTGAGCTTTGTAAGCTCAGCCGCACGTTTTCTTTTCGTGTGCGGCAGGTTTTAGTTGGAAGATGGGTGTGAGTGAAGAGACTTTTGGACTTAGAAGACTTGATAATTATTTTGGCCTAGAGACGATTGGAAGTTACTACATTGTTAGAATTGTATTCGCTTTTGTAACCTTGAAATTTCAGTATTCTTCTGTAACCTTTGAGAATCTTTGTATTACTTTTGAATGTATGCTTTGTTATATCTGATATGAAACCATTTGTGTGACATCTTTACCCTTTTCGGGTTGGGGTGTTACAATATCAACCCTGCAAAAACTGCAAAAGTATACGAAATAAACAAAACAAACAAACAATACTAAAACAAACTAAAGTAAATTAAAAACTAACCATAGTTAAAGTACATTATTAATCCTAAAGAAAAGAGTTAAGAAAGTAGAGATAGAAATAATTCAACACACATAATTGGTTTTAAAAACAAATAGAATCATGATGATCACTCGTCATCATCGTCTATGTCTTCTACATCCTCGCTACATTCGGTCTTGTAATTTTCGTCCTCATCGAAAACTGTATAGACTTTTTGTCTCTTCTTCTGCCCAGCTCCAGATGATGATCCTCCCACATAATAACTTGAACCTCCAACCTCGGGAACTCTACCATATATCGGTACTGGTTCGGGAAAAGGTGCATACCCAGGATACGGGTAAGGATACGGATCATACGGAAAAGGATATGGTGGAACATTTGGTGGGTTGTAGGGAGGCATATCATAATGGGCATCTTGTGCCAAATGTTGTAGAATCGGCATTGAATAATCATTCACATAATTGTTTCTCATCAACATTGAGTCTCTCCAAACATCCCTACACTCAATATCATTCAACTCACGGTTCCAATCACCCTATCCTGAATCAAAGCTACTTGGTGTATTTCCATACACATTTCCCATCGGTGGTGGTGGTGGTCCAGCCATAGTCGGCTCAGTCCAAGCTCCCAATGTCCTGCGCTTCCTATCCAACGCTTTTCCAAAACCTTTGTCAGCCCAAGTCTCACTCAAGTCCAGATTAGAACACTTATCTAACTCATCATCATCAAAATAATATCCCAAATTCTTTGCCAACCTCGTCACATAGTGACCTCCACAAATGTCACTCTTATCTTTGATCCTCAGGGCTCTCCTAGAAAGATATTCGGCTATGATCCTAGCCGCATTGCCATTCTTAATTTCCTCCAGCAATTTCATCACCCACAAGTCGGGTTGATTACACTTTTCTCTACTACCTTTCTTGTGCAAAGTTCCCCACACAATCAATTTGTGCAAAATCTTCATTAAAGGGTTTCTCAAAGTTAATAAGTTTCTCCTAGTACTCCCTGGATCGCTAACTCGATTCCAATAAGCTAGAATACCATCATAATCTCTATGAAACCTTTCTAGTCTAAGGAAATGGACCTCGAACAACCTATGCTCAATCTCATCTGGCTCATATAAACCAAGAGCTACTGCAAAACCCGGCAAAGTATACGCATGCTCTCTTCTACACAACCTAAACCAAACATAAACTTCCTTCATGATATTGTTCATGTTCACTTTCCTTTCAAAAATACATTGTTGAGAAGAATTCCCAACGCCACTCTTGATAGACATTTTCATGAATGCTAAAAGCTCTTTCCCAAGAATAATCTTCAAAAGTATCTCCATCATCATAAACATAGGACATCCTCATCATGTCCCTCAACTGATTCTCACACTCATAATCAGTAAACAAATCCCAATTAATCAATCTCGGAACAGCAATACTCCTAACCTGTAATTTGGAAAGGCGTTCCCTACAGGCATGCTTTTCTTCTCTTGTTAACTTACTGAATTTGAGGTACTCATTAGTCACCGGCTGCAGATCATAGGTAACTTTCCCTATCGGGTTTCTTGAAATTGGTGTCGAACTTGAAGAACCTACAACATTTCTCTGTAAAAAACACAAATATATGTTATTATAAGAGTACTAGAACCAACGCTACACATTATAGAAGTCCTTAGGTTCCATTTTGAAATTTGCAATTTTCCGTTAACGAAAGCTCCATCCGATCGGCATGCCTGCCATCTGATCGAATGGCACTCTGAACCCAGCCCAACCAATCGGCATGCCCTCACATCCGATTCGGTTGGGTTTTCTACAGAAGGCATAAGCCTTTCGATGACTTCCTATCACTTCTACTCCACTCCTATCTTTCATTTAAACTCCTATGTCGATTTCTACATCCTCAATTCGTCCCTATATCTATCCAAAACATCCCCTCATGATTTTTTAATTAATCCTAGAACTCTAGAAATAATTTATGAATTCAATTCCCTAATTGGTGCTCTAATCAACAATGTAGTAACCTAAAATTACTGAGAAACAAGCCTATAACATCTGAGAATCATCAATTTCAACCTAGTTCGATTCAAAGTTTTGACCTAATTGAATACGAAAATTGAATCAATTAATTCTCTCCCATAACTTAATTAATCAACACAATTCTTTTTGCAATGTATTCCTCTATCAATTACCCATCTATTCCTAAAAGATTACATCTCAATTCGAAGTCTATCAAAAATCCCCAAATTTTGACCTAATTTAATAAATTCGAAATAAGATCTAATTAAACCAAATTGATGATGTTACTTACTTGTTTTGGAACCATGTATAATCTATAAACACTCCTGTAATTTCCAATCAACACTTATGGTCGAATTTCTTGGACCCGATTTGGTGGATTTTGTGTGTGTTTCTTGTGATTTTTGAAATTATGTGTTTATATATTCAACTTCATCCGATCAGCTTCATGATCCAACCGATTCGGTTTGAGTTTTTGCAAAACTTCACTATTTCTTGCCTACAAACTTTTTGTGATGTTCGTGGGTGCAAGAAAAAATATCTTTGTCTCAAAAATACTTGTTTTGTATGTGAATTTTCACACCACACTTGGTTTACCAAATTGTCCAAGTCTATTTCTACTTAACTAAACCCAAAACTAGAACTAAAAATCTCAACTAAAAACATAAACTTAATAATCATAAAAACCTCAATAATAAAAAGAAGTCTTAAACATAAACCTTAAAAGAAATAACCGAAATGCAAATATTGAAATACTAAAATGCATAAAATAAAAGAAACAAACAATTAGCATAAGCTTGTAATTTATCCTTCAAACTTGTTGATCTTCTTCATCCTTGAAAGTATTCATGCTTGAGGATATCCTCACTATGAAATTTACCGGATAACTTTCGGTTTGTCTTTTTTGTCTTGAATCTTCTATTAAAATTTCTTCGACTTGGGCAAACAATATCGAACTTAACGTTCCATTCTCCATCTCCGTCTTCCTTCTTGTAAAAACTTGGACCGTCGGGCCCCCATTTCAAATTCTTGAGTTGGACGGGTAATGATCTAAGGAAATCTGTGAGCTCTTTAAACACACAGACACTTTTAAATGGATTAAAGAAAGCCTCCATTGCTTGAGCTCTTTCCATTTCATCTTCGATATCAAAGAATGTAGGAGTGACCAGCCCATATTTAGGCCTTCCTTCCTCATCTCTACCTACTTCGAAACAACCCTAGTATTCTTCTTCTTCATCCCTCTTATGCATTTCTTTCACCATCTTTCCCCTAGGTTTCGGGTAATAAATATGCATCAAAATACCATCATCTATGGTCAACGTACCATGGCCCATATCAACAATAGCCCAGCAAGTCCTTAGAAATGGCCTACCTAACAAGAGTGGTAGGTATTTGTCAACCGAAATATCTAGTACCAAAAAGTCGGCTAGAAAAGCTTGGTACCCAATATGTACTCTAACATTCTTCATCTCACCCATAGCCTTTGGTTGAGAGTTGTCGGCCATAGTAAGGTAAGATTGATTCGGTTGAGGGTTACTAAGTCCTAACTTTTTGTATAAAGGATATGGCATCACACTTACACTCGAACCGGTTTCGGCCAATGCGTACAAAGGAGTTGTACCATTCACTTTAATTGACAACACAAAGTTTCCCGGATCACCTTTTTTCTTTGGCAATCCATTCTCAACAATTCTCTCTCTTTCCTCTTCATCAAAATCTTTGTCTTCAAGCCTAGACCTTGCCATCATAACCGCATCTAACTTTTTGCAGTAAGTCATATAATTATTCAACACTTTGATCACGAGCTTTTGCTCCTTAAGCTCATTGAATTCCTTCTCCAAATTCTCTAAGATATCCTCTTTTTGCTCTTGGGTCAAAGATGTAAAAGTTGGTGGAGGATTGGTTTATGATGATGTGGAATCCTCACTCTTAGAAGTTGAAGGTTGGGTTAACTTGTTAAGGGTTGTTTTCTTCCTATTAGCCTTCCCCATTTTGACAACTTCTACCTTTTCATCCTTAACTTCTTCCATACTATCACATAGCTCCACGAGCATAACTTCCACTTCCTTTTCCTCTTCCAACTCGGTAATATCGATCCTCATTTCTCCAAGTGCAAAATCAAGCTTACACTTAGTAGTGACTAGAAATTCTCTCTCGAACACAACTTTCGGCTCATCCGTGTTTCCATAGTCAATAACAACAAAATCAACTTTGAAAACGTGACTGTTGGGAATACGTGTAATTAATCTAAAGTGTCGGTCATTAAATATGTAATATGTTGCTTAGTTAATTAGGCTTATATGTTGGTGAAGGATTGCGCATAAAAAGTTCATCATCAAAGGTCCAAAGTTCGAATCTGCTTGCTTCTCATTCATTTTTATCATTTCTTGTACAAGAAATCTGATAAAAAGGGTCCCACAACGTCCTTGATAATCCACTTTCTTGTATAAGAAAGTTGATTCGAAGTGCCCCAATTGTGATAAGTTAGGGTTTTACCGCAGTTGAGACTTGGCTGTTTATCGCAGTTCATCAAGCTGAACCTATCGCAGTTGAGATTTGGCTGTGTATCGCAGTTCATCAAGCTAAAATTATCGCAGTTGAGACTATCGCAGTTGAGACTTGGCTGTTTATCGCAGTTCATCAAGCTGACATTGTCGCAGTTGAAACTTGGCAGTTTATCGCATTTCACAAAGTTTCTATCGCAGTTGACGCTCGGGAGAATTTTCGCAACTCAGATCTCGGACAACAAAGGGTTATCGCGATTACTTCTCGGACAACAAAGAACTTTCGCATTTGGCAGTCTTGACCCTTGCACTATACATAAACTTTGTTCAACTTAAATAACTTTTATAAATTGCTTCGATCGTGATTTCTTCAACAACAAAAGTGAACTCGGTATTTTTGCGCTTGTATAAGTGTAGAAAATACTTCGAAAATCGGATATCTACTCTCTTGTATAAGAGTGTTAGATCGTTTTAAATAAATTATCAATTTATATAAATTAGATATTTCTATCTAAATTTAAATTTTACCATAATTTGTATAAATTCTGGTCAAATTGAAATTTCTATAGAAATTGATATTTTATCTAAATTCTAATTTACATAACTTTTGTCGATTCTGTAATCTTCTGTTTTTGTTTAAATTATTGTCTAGTCAAATTTAGTAACTTTATTTAAATTTCTTTGTTTATCTAAATTGTAAGCTCAAAGATCATCAACAACATCATCAAAGCTTTATCTTCAACAATCACAACACCTATTTCTTTGCATCGATCCTGAATCAATCAACCTTATCATACAACAACAACAATGACTACTCAACAAGACATCCATGCAGCTGGTGCTGAAAACCGTCCTCCCATGCTAGAGAAAGGTAGTTATCTTCCATGGACAAGCCGTATGCTTCGTTACATGAAAACAAAACCTAATGGACAAGGCAAACTTCTGATCAACTCCATCAAGAATGGTCCTTTCAAACCTCGTGAGATTCAAGAAGCTGGTGATCCAAATCAAAATCCTCCTGTTCCACCATCTTGTCGTACTCAGAAAGAAGAAGAATACACAGAAGAGGATTGGAAACAAATTGAAGCAGATGACTTAGCCATGCACCTAATTCAACTTGGTTTACCACAAGAGATCTTTTGTGCTGTTGACAGCTGTGAAACTGCTTATGATATGTGGGAACGAGTTAGGAGGCTATGTCATGGAACTGAAATTGGTCAACAAGACATTGAAAACAAGCTTCTAACTGAATGGGAAAAATTTTCATCCACTCCAGCTGAACCAATTGAAATCTACTACACAAGGTTTTGCACTATCATGAATGAGCTCATAAGGAACAACTTAACACCAAAACAGATCGTTCAAAATATCAAGTTTCTTAACAACCTTCCAGAGGAATGGGGACGATATGTTACAATTGTTAATCAGACAAAGAACCTTCATGAAGTGAATTATGATCAGCTCTATGATTTCTTGAAACAAAACCAGAAAGAGGCAGATGAGGTTAGGAAAGAAATGCTTGCCAAAAAACATGATCCTTTAGCATTACTTGCTCAGTCACCATCACCGTCTACAGTGAACATATCATCATCATCAACTCCCACTCAAAACTACATGCTACATGAATACTCTCCACAAACTGCTATCTTCCCACAACAACAATTCTATCCTCATGAACAACAAGTCATTCCACAACAACAATACCCAGAATCACCATACAATCCTAATGATGACATGTCTGCACTATCTCAAGCATTCACCCTTCTATCAAGAGTTGTCCAAGGACGCTATTCTATACCTACCAACAACAATCAAAGGATTGCATCGAACACTCGCTACAAGCAGTTTGCTCAACCGGGTTTCAACATGGGTCAACAAGGACAAATGATTGGAGGTTATGGGAATCAACAAGGATATACTCCTCAGATGGGTAATCAAAATACAGGGCAGTATATGGGAAATCAAAATACAGGTCAGTTTATGGGTAATCAGAATCAGATGGGTCAAGTTGTTGGAAATAGAAGAGGACAGAATATGGGAAATCAGGTTGGGAATGTTGCTGCTCCAGTTGCTGGGAATGCTGGGAATATGAATCAAGGAAATGTGTTGAAATGTTTTAATTGTCAGGGTACTGGTCATATAGCAAGAAACTGTCCCTCCAAGCCAAAAAAGAAAGATCCTGAGTATCTTCAGAAAGCTTTGCTCTTAGCTCAGAAGGACAAGGCAGGGTTTCAGTTAAGTGCAGAGGAAAATGATTTCATGGCACTGATGGATGATGCAGAGGATTTGGAGGATATCGATGCCAACTGCATCTTCATGGCAAATCTTCAAGAGGTTAAATATGACACGGATTCTGAAACACCTCCTGCTTATGATGCTAATGTGATATCTGAGGTACCTTCATAAACTACATGTCACAATGATGATATATTTGATATGTCACCTCAACAAGAACAGCATCCTGCGACTCCTACTCTCATTTATGATACGTATATGGACTCCCCAAATTGTAGTAATACTAATTTGGCTACTCCAAATATGAATCCTAACGGTGACCTCGAGTCACAGCATACTGAGACTGAAGAGGAAACACGTGCTTTATTTGAATCATTATTGCAAAATTGTGGTATTGAAATAGAAAAGGTCAAAAAGATCAATAGCGATGTTAAGGCCGCTAATGAAAAATTGACCACTGAGCTTGAGAGATACAAGGTGAACGAAAAAGTTTTTGAATTTCATCACAAACGACTGTCAGAACTTGAAAATGGTTACAGTGATTCTGTTTCAAGGGAGAAACATTTGCAAATCAAATACGACACTCTTGATGTTAAATTGAACATGCAAATTAAATCCTTAAAAGCAGAAATTTCTGATCTAACCAACCAACTTTCTAAACAAAAATCAACTTGTTCTGATCTTGAAAAAGAAAAGAAAGAGTTGCATTCAAAGTTTTCAAAACGAGAAGATGAACTTCTTGATGAAGTACTTGACAAACAGGAAACTATTAAAAAGTTGGAAGAATTGCTTGTAAAAACGGGTCATTCAACTCAAACGATTAATATGTTAATTAACGACAAAAACCCGATTTTATATACAAGAAAGAAAATGGCTCTCGGTTGTGAAAACCGTTGTTATTTCAAGAAAGCTCAGCAAAAATAGAATGTGCTATTTAATGGTAATCTTATAAATGATGTGCATGATCCACCTACTTGTTATGATTCGTATGAAACGATTGAGCTTACGAAAGAGAGTCGCAACAAAATGAGACAATTAAATAGAGAAATCAGACCTATTGATTATAATGAAGCAAACAAACTTGCTGGTGTTCATCTTGTTAAAAATGAGTCACCTTTGTTTTTCAAAAAACCAGTGGCTGCCTCAAAATTCAAAGTTGTTTCAAAACATCTTTCTAACATCGAACAAATGTACTCTACCGACACTTCCGCAAGTGAAGCTAGAATACTATTGGCCGATCTTAAAAGGGGAGTTGAAATGCTTCAAGATGTTGTGGCAACCAAAACTAATACTAAAATCAATGATTGGTTTTCAAGTTTTCAAACTGAACAGAAAAAGATGTTTGAAACAGAAATTACTCCCATTGTATCTGGCATACATGCAAGAGCAATTCATGTTGAGAACGCAATTATCAAAGAAGTAACTGAATTTGTCAAGGACCACACATCCTTGGTAATTGAAGCCAATGAAAACATTGAAAAAATCAAAGTTTTGGAAAAACAAAATGACGCACTCTCTAAAGAAGCTCTTTCAACTGATATTATGTCCATTATTTATCAAATGTATTCTGTCGAAGACGATGAAAGACTTCGAGCTGAGACTTCCCAAATTGTTTCAAAATGTGAAAATGCTCTTGCAAAGATTGAAAAAGAAAATGTCACATATTTTAAACAACTGGATAAGAAAAAGGAAGAATGCAAGTATGATAAAATGTCGTATGAACGTTCTTACAATGCAATGCAAAAACAAATTGATCTTTTGAAGTCTCAGCTTGAATGTCAAAAAGGGAAGGGTGAAGAAATTATTGCAAAACCAAAAATGTCAATTTCACAATCTGCTCCTTTACCCTTGCCCAAAGAAAAAGCAAAAGAGAAAGTAGTTGTCAAAACACCAAATGTGATAGCACCTGGACTTTATAGGATTAGTACCACTATTGCATCTACATCTACATCTAAAACATATAGGGCGATAGACAAAAGTGTTAAGGAAAATCCAAAAGAGACTAGGGAAGCTATCACTGATTCAAAGGACAACACGATAAATCCTAATGAGTGTGCCTTACCTTCTACAGGAGTAGAAAGTACCTCTAAGAGCAGCAGACCAAAGCCTAGGAGCAATACAAGGAATAGAGTCGCGCCTGCTTCTAAGAGTGAAACCAAGAATAAAACGAAAGAAGTAGAAGAACACCCTAGGATTTTATCGCTTTCCAAGAAGAAACATTTGTCATCTGAATGTAATGTTAAAGACAATATTTCTAGTGCATGTAATGAACTGGTTTGTTTAATGAACAAGAAATCTTTGTCTGAAAATGTGTGTGATGATATTGTTTCTAATGTTATGCATGTGAATGATAACCCTGCTAAGAAAGATGTTCCTTCCGAACATACAGCTAAGACTAGATACATTCAAAGACTTATTGCAAAGTCTAGAAAAACAACTAGTAGTCTGCTGCCTAGGAACTATCTTAAGATGTGCGTATGGATTCCAACGGGTAGAGAATTCAGTCTAGAAAATGGTAGAATAAAAATGGCTAAGGTAGAACCAGTAAAAACCGTCTATGATTGTATTTCTCCTGTTATCCCTAACCCCATGGAACCAAATGATAAACGGTTTCCAATAGCACAATCATCTGTTATTGGCAGGTTATCGAAATTTGTCTTTGGATCGTCGACTCGGGTTGCTCCAAGCACATGACCGGGAATCTGAAGCTGCTGATCAACTTTGTATGGAAGTTCATGGGAACAGTTCGGTTTGGAAATGATCATGTAGCAGCTATTCTGGGTTATGGAGATCTACAGTTTGGTAATTTTTTAATCACTCGAGTTTACTATGTCGAAGGTTTGGGACACAACCTGTTTTCTGTCGGACAATTTTGTGATGCAGATTTAGAGGTTGCATTTAGAAGGAATACATGTTTCGTTAGGAACTTGGTTGGTGATGATCTCTTAACCGAAAATCGTGGAACCAATCTCTATGCTATCGACATAAACCAAATGGCCTCGTCATCACCAATTTGTCTTATGACAAGAGCTGACGACACTAAATCCTGGTTGTGGCACAGACGCCTTTCCCATCTCAACTTTGACACGATAACAAAGCTTGCCAAAGACAACATCGTCACCGGTCTCCCTAAATTCAAATACACCAAAGAACACTTATGTCCATCATGTGAACAAGGCAAGAGCAAAAAGGCAACTTATAAACCTAAAACCGTTCCCAGTTCGGTTGATAAGTTACATCTGTTGCATATGGACTTATGTGGCCCAATGAGAGTTGAAAGTATCAGTGGGAAGAAGTATATTCTTGTGATTGTCGATGATTACTCAAGATATACATGGGTAAGGTTTTTGAGATCAAAAGACGAAGCACCTGGAATCATCATCACCTTTCTGAAGCGAATTCAAGTCTTACTTCAAGCTCCAGTTAGGATTGTAAGAACTGACAATGGCACGGAATTTACTAATCAGGAGTTACGAACATATTTTGAAGAAACTGGAATTACTCACCAGACATCAGCAGTCAGAACTCCACAGCAGAATGGAGTAGTTGAAAGAAGAAATAGAACACTTGTGGAAGCTGCTCTCACTATGCTAATTTATTCCTGTGCACCGTTGTTTTTATGGGCTGATGCTGTTTCCACTGCCTGTTTTACTCAAAACTGATCTCTAATCCATCCAAGATTCAATAAAACCCCATACGAACTAGTGAACAACAGAAAACCCGATATCTCTTATCTTCATGTATTTGGCACTTTGTGCTATCCTACAAATGACAGAGAGGATCTGGGGAAGCTGAAGGCTAAAGGTGATATTGGTATCTTCATTGGTTATTCAGATAACTCGAGGGCATTCAGGGTGTACAATAGAAGAACAAAAAGAGTAATGGAGACGATGAATGTGAAATTTGATGAGATTTCACAAATGGCTTCTGAGAGACTCGCTCTAGAACCCGCGCTTAACCCAATGGCTTCTAATCGCATCAGATTAGGACCCACACCACAAAGTCAAACTTCTGGAGACATCAGTTCAGGACTCACACCCCAAGGAGCTCAGTCAACTTACATTGATAAACCTACAAATCAAGAACTGGATAATTTCTTCGAGTTCATGTATGATGAATACTATGGTGAAGCTTCAATAGATACATCACAACAACACTCCGCTGCACCCGCTCAACATCAACCACCACAACCACCACAAGACGCATCTACTACAATTGAAGCTGAAGCACCAACTCCCTCCACGTCAATATCATCTACATCTACTCCTGCCACTCCAGTAATTGAGATTGTTTTACCAACAGTTGATGAGCAAACTCAAACAACACCCAATCAAGAATAACAACATCAAAACGATGCTGTGTTAGAAGAAGAAGAACCATTTGAAAACCCATTTGCTACGGACTCTGCTGAATCTTCTTCTCGGTTATATGAACCATCAAACACGCATTCGTTAGATTCAAGGTACCCTTCAAACGTTAAAATGGACTAAAGACCATCCAATAAGAACATGTCATTGGTGAACCTTCAAGGCCAGTACAGACGAGAAGACAACTTGCAACCGATTGTGATATGTGCATCTTTGCCTGCTCAGTCAGTTTAAAAGAGCCAAAGAACATTCGGGAAGCAATGTCCGATGATGCATGGATTGAAGCAATGCAGGAAGAACTTCTCCAATATCGACTTCATGACACTTGGGATTTAGTGCCAAGACCTCTAGACAAACCTGTCATTGATCTTAAGTGGATATGGAAGAACACAAATGGATGAAGAGATGACTGTAATTCGAAACAAAGCTCGTCTCGTGGCCAAGGGATTTAGACAGAAGAGGGAATCGATTTTGATGAGTCATTCGCACCAGTAGCTAGACTTGAAGCGGTCAGGATTTTCTTAGCATACGCGGCTCACAAGAACATCACGGTCTATCAGATGGATATCAAGACGGCTTTCTTGAATGGAACTCTGAAGGAAGAGGTGTACGTGAGTCAGCCAGATGGATTCGTTGACAAAGATCATCCCGACTACGTCTACAAGCTCAAAAAGGCTATCTATGGTCTAAAACAAGCCCCACGGGCATGGTACGATGAACTCTCATCTTTCTTGCTGTTAAATCATTTCTCCAAAGGAACAATTGACCAGACCTTGTTTACCAAAAAGTTTAAAGATGACATTTTGATTGTTCAGATTTACGTGGACGACATAATCTTTGGGTCCACTAATCCTGAACATTCAAAACATTTTGCAAATCTCATGAAAAGTAAATTTGAAATGTCTATGATGGGCGAATTAAAATTCTTCCTTGGACTTCAAATCCATCAATCCCATCATGGTATTTTTATTAATCAAGCAAAATATACAATTGAGATTTTAAAGAAACATGGAATGGAAAATTGTGACTCTGTTTGTACTCCGATGGTCACCTCACCCAAAATTGGTGCTGACCTATATGGGAAACCCATTGATCCGAAGAAATATCGGAGCATGATTGGGTCTCTCATGTACTTAACTGCTAGCTGACCCGATATACAATTTGCTGTTTGTTTATTAGCACGGTTTCAGGCAAGGCCTACCGAACTTCACCTCAAAGAGGTTAAACGAATCTTCCGGTACCTTCGAAGAACCATTAACATGGGACTTTGGTATCCGAAGGATTCGGAGTTCAATCTAACAGCTTTTGCAGATGCCGATCATGCTGGTTGTCAAGTCACTGCAAAGAGTACATCCGGAGGAGCACAATTTCTGGGAGAGAAGCTAGTAGGCTGGTCATCAAAGAAACAAGACTGCACAGCGCTTTCAACCGCAGAAGCCGAGTATGTGTCTCTATCTGCGTGTTGTGCCCAAGTTCTATGGATGAGGACACAACTCACAGATTATGGCTACTCCTTTGATCACATACCTATGTATTGTAACTCGAAAAGTGCCATCGCCATCTCGTGCAATCCAGTTCAGCACTCCAAGACCAAGCATATTAGAGTCCGCTACCACTTTATCAAGGAACACGTCGAAGAGGGTACTATTGAATTATTTTTCATGAAGACTGAATACCAACTTGCCGATCTATTTACTAAAGCCCTCCCAACAGAGCGGTTTGAATACTTAGTTCGTCGAATTGGAATGCGAAGCCTAACTCCTGAAGAGTTAGAAAGTCTTCTCGAATCTTCTTGAATTTATTTCCAAATGCTTCGCATGTAAATATTTTTGAAAAACAAAATACAAAATTTGAAAAACCAACAAAAACAAAATATAAAAATATAAAATTTCAAAAAGACATAAAAAAAATACAAAAATCAAAAAAAAAAAAAAAAAAAAAAAAAATTCTTCTCACGACATGTCTCTTGTATAAATCAATATTCTGTACGTACCTAGAAATGTCATTCAACAATGATACGGGCATGTACAGATGCTTGAGCGAGAGTTCATTTAAAACATTTTCTAAAACATGTCGTTCTCAAAACTTTCTTCACAACGGCTTTCGTGCATTTCAGTACGAAACCCGCGCTATAATGATGACTTCTGATTATTTCTGATCAGGACTCGCATTGTTAAGGGCAAAACAAAAACAAACCTTGAGCACATGATCAAGATTTTTCAAAAAGATTTTTCAAAATCTTTCTCAAATTCTGTGCTCAAGAGAACTCTCTCTATACCCTTAAATGATTTTTAAACTCAAATGTTTAAAAAAAAATATATATATATGCTTTATTTAAGGGGGAGTATAAACTTTAAAATACAAAATGTTCCATCTTCATGCTAAACTCCGTCTCTCTCCAAAACGCTTTCGTTCTAATCAAGTTAAATTCAAAAATATCTCTTCATGCTATTTTTGAGGGGGAGAAAAAGTATAAGGGGAGAGGACATGATTAAAATATGATCAAAGTTCGTGGAATCTCAAAGTATGCTCACCAGACAGACTCAGCATGAACCCTCGAATTGACGAAACTAAATGTCCGTTCTCGAAAAGACTTGTTCGGGACGGGTAATAATTTCAAGCTGGTTTTCCAGTGATGTAAGCGTGTCTCGCAAAGGACTTGTCTGAGTAGAATGTACCAATTTGAGAGATGATCATTGAATATGACCGGGACGGGTAATAATTTCAAGCTAGTCTAACTAGTGATGTAAGCGTGTCTCGCGAAGGTCATGTTCATTGAAATTCGATCAATTCCAAATGTGCGCACTCTACCCAACATATGCAATTTTTGATTAAAATGCATGAGCACATGTGAAGGGGGAGTATTTCTAAAATTATAAAACTCTCAAAGTGATAACTAAATGTGTTTATTCATAAATACTTTGAGAGATTTTCAAAAGGTTTTATGGCAAATCTAGGATAGTCATGGTGTTATAAGGTGACTAAGGTTAGGGAAAACCGTCCTATGATCCGCCAGAGCCGGAGGGATCTACCCAAGGACAATTCCAATAGATTAGAATTAGAAGTCCTTAGGTAAAATTGAAAAAAGGAGTATAATGAGAAAGGGAAAGAAGGGGTTGAAGAATTAAAAAGAAAAGTTGAATGAAAGGGTGAAAAGAAATAGCCCTCCATGAAAACTTAGGGCAGAAACCGGGTCAATACATCTGCTGTTGGTATTCACTAAGGGGATACTGATATTGAAGACAAGACGTCATGGACCCAGTGACGCGCTGCACCACCCCTCCTAGCCACTCAGATATCTCTTAAAATATATTTGTTTCATTTCTCACGGAGAACACTACATAATCTATCGGCCTCTCATTCTGAGATGTGTTGATATTGAAAAGATGGCACTCTGCTCCATGCCTCCGACGACTAAAAACCAAAATGCACAATAGAGTCTAGAGCCATGAGATTCATCAAAATATCTCGTTAGGAACACTTCCATATGAAAACCCTTGTATTCACCAAAAAGGACACAAGGTGTACAAGAGTCTTAAAGAGATCCAAGGATCTTGCCAAGTTTTATCATGATGGTTACGTGCTTCAAACGGTCTACAGTCGTAGGGTGATCTCTAGCGACTCACTGAATCGTGGGTGCACTTCGGTGTGTCCGTGTAAGCCCTCTCGGGGGTATCCGATTCAGAACGGCCTGGGGGAGATTAGAGAAAGTCTACACATTATGCTGTTGACAATCTCAAAGTCCTAACCCATAAGCGCTGGATGATTATTACTAACAGTTTTATGCAGCTACCCTAAACATCCATTAACCATCATCCCATTCATCAATCATCTTCACCTCATCATACTCGTACTTATGAAGAACATTCCTCATCAAAGCTCAAGTGTTAAAAGTTCAAGACAAGGAGATCAAGTTAACGACCAAGTGTTACAACAAAGTCAAGAGGCTAATCAAGATGTCAAGGACAAGCACATATGTCTTATGATGAAAGATTATGAGGAGATTGTTAGCATAAGAAGAAGAGGTATGAGTATGATTGGAGGACACAACGCATCATCACGAGAAGATTTTGATCAAGGCAAGAACATCCACCAAAGGACGATTACTTTGAAGATCTCTGTGCATGAAGGAACATTGATTAAAGACAATTCTACAACGACACAAAAAGATAAAGACATTGAAGACAAAAAGACCTATCACCAGTGCATCATTGAAATGACCATCCCTTAGGGGGAGATTGTTAGCTTTTATATTTTTTAGAAAGTGATGGTCATTTGTGTGTATTCTATATAGTGTGTCGTATGAAATTATCAAGCTATGTAAAGGCTTGTGTTGGACTTTGTAATAAAAATGCTCAAGTAAAGAACATAAGCCCATGTCCAACACAAGCCCACCCAAGGCCTTTTAGGGCAACAAAGGCCATACCATCTCCTATAAATACCACACTCTTACACTCATTTTGTGTGCCTCTAAGTCTTATAAAGGTGTGAGAGTGTGTGTGTGTTTTGTAATTTTCTCTAAGTTCTATTATGGCAATATAAGCATTCGACTAGAGTTTTATTTACACGCATCATCTTCTCTTTTCATCTTTACTATTCTTCTTTATCATTAGAGTGTCATGTTATTATTTAGAGTAGTATTAATATAGTTTTAGTTTGTTGTTTAAGGTTCGGTATTTATAGTCATACAACTTATCATTCTAATGTGTTCCTCTCAAATCTCTTTCTTTCTCTAACTTTCTCTCACTAGATATACTTGTGTTGAATCATTAAGGTGACCTAACAAGTGGTATCAAGGCCTACTAGTTGCTTGAAGTGTGTGTTCTTTTTGGTTACACGTACCTGATGCGTGGTTTTGCGACCTTACAACAGGTTTTACCTCTCGAGGGATCTCAAGAGTCTTGCAATCCCCACCAGGCAGTGTACCTGACCGATGTAGTATAGTGTAGTGGCAAGTACCGGGGGATTGATCGTTCTCTAGGGGAATAGTGTCGTTAGGATTGAAAAACTACTCTAATAGGTCTAAGGGTGAGGGAAGATTCTTTTTGTATTTTTATAATTTTATGAAAGCAAGTAAAATCTCGGGTTTGAAGGAGTGGGCGGAATTAGTTGCTAGTCAACTAACCCAAATGACTACAAATGCAAATAAAATAAAATAACTGAAAATGAAAAGGTCGTGGAACTTATGTGGAGAGAAATGTGTTTACTTAGATTTCCTTACTCCCTAACTATCTTTTACCGGTTGATTAGTGTGTATTAATTGCGTGGATGACGGGTGTATTCCTTAATACCAATCGTGGGGTGGCGTACGTACTTCCCCAACTCTACAAGCTCCTACTTCACTCCTATGTCGAGCCGGCTAAGAAGCTCCTAACATGGGATCACTAGAATTCGCTCATGCATTAAATACAACCATAAAAACCTCAGTACGCATTGGTTCATGTTTCTTAAGACGTTCAAGCAAATTACCGTATAGGAGGTTAGCCAGTTTTCTTAAGCCTAACATCGATAAACAATCATCCAATACAATTAATAACACACTAATAACCAATAATCAATAGTTAGGTTTCATTAGATCTAAGCAAACACAAGATAAATCTAGCCTAGCATGTTAATTAAAAGACAAGAACAAGATATAATCAAACAACACATAGACATATTGATTGATTAAATGATTACTTATCTTCAATTAAACATGGGAGATCCAAGGGTATAAAACCCTTAAAAATGGCAGAAAATTCGTCTTAGGGTTTCTCCTCACAAAGTTGCACACTATGAATAAAAATTGCAAAACTATATATAGAGTTTAGTGGCTGACGGCGTCACGTTGTAGGAGGTGACGCCGTCACCTCGCCGTGGCTAGGGTTCCCGGATGGTCTTCCTGACGCCGTCCCTCTTTAATCCTCCAAAATCCGCTCTGGCCTATCAAGGGTTGACGCCGTCAGAATAGGGCTTGACGTCGTCTCTCTTTAGCTTAAACCGTGATGGCCTTGATCACCTTAAAGGGTGACGCCGTCAGACTTTTCATTGTAAAACTCTCTGGCGCGTCACGTGTATTTTTCATATCCACCTCTTTTGCCAAGCCATGACGCCGTCAAGAGCAATCCTTGACGTCGTCAAGTGTACTTTTCCAGCAGCTTTTGAGACTTTGTCGTTTTCTTTACTTTTATGCTCCAAAAACGTCCAAAATTCTTCCTTTTCCAGATTTCTTCTCCAAAGTACCTAAAATGACAAAAGGAACGATTTAGGGCAATATTTGATCAAATAAATACGATTTAGGGCTTAAATGACCCCCTAAAAGCGGTACACTTTTTGCTTCATCACGTACCTTATCTTTTATTTTCTTCAAAGTCTCACGTTTTTTCTATGCTTCTTACACTCAAATCTTGAAACTTGGAAAGTTCTAAGGTTGATATATTGTTTAGAAACTTAGATATTGCATAAAGTCAACTACTTTGTAGGTTAAATATCATTTTCTACTAGTTTTTTCACGTTCGTACCTTCTTACGAATAACTTCAAATTTTGACTTTAGTGTTAAAGGCCTAAACTTTATTGTTCTTTACGTGTTTTTAAAGAGATTTGACCAAAAGAAACTTGTAGAAATCGTATCTTTTATGCATAAAATGTATTTTGAAAAATTTGGTCATTTTACGCATAAGTGTTAAAGTTTACGAGTAAGCAGCAAAAACCCTTAGTTTACGCATAACTTTGGTCAAAACCCTTAGTTTATGCATAACCTCAGTCAAAACCCTTACTTTACGCGTAAGCTGCAAAGTTTAAGCATAAGTCTCCTGTTTACGGATAAGCGTGAATCTTCAGTTTCGTCAATGAGCAAAGGTTACTCAGTACTTCCCTAGCTTGGATAAGCTTGTGGAATACTTCGACTTGTGATATCTTTTAAGCTTAGATAAGTTTGAAAGGTTTATTTGGTTTTTTCTAAGTCTTATGACTAAGGACCAGAAACTTACGCGTAAGAACCTAATCTTATGAGTAAGGCCAACGTTTACGCGTAAGATCATGGTTTACGAGTAAGACCAACGTTTACGCTTAAGATCATAGTTTACGCGTAAGACCAGAGTTTACGCGTAAGACCAGATTTTAAACTAAGGAAATCACATTTCAATTAACTACAAATATCCATCATCCACACAAGTAATAACACATCAAAAATCATTTATCATCCACCATACTTCAACTATTTTCATCAACAACAGCAGTATCCTCAACAATAGTTGTATCCTAAACAACAGTAGTATCCTCAACAACAACTACTCATGCAATAACATCAATTCTATCCACAACAACAACAACCAATGCAATCTTTCCCACTTCCTGCAAAACAACCACATTGGTATGATCAAATGTGTGAGGCCATCAGCAGCCAACAATCTAGACATGAAGCTGGATCACTTGAAACACCACCAATGCTCACTCCTGGAAATTATGTTCAATGTGCAAGTCGATTCTTAAGGTTCATAGAACTCAAGAAACCTCATGGCAAATATATGAAAAAGGTTATACTTGAAGGCTCTTTCCAAATGCCAACGTTAACGGTTCCAAGAGACGCAACTGTTGTTCCTCCAAGACCTGACACCGTGACCCCTGTTCCTGAGAATCAACTAACAACAGAGCAAGTACTTCACCGTGAAGCAGATGAACTTGCAATGTCGTATATTCTTCAGGTTATACCTAATCCAATCTTTCGGGTATTTATGCTCAGAAAACAGCTAAGGATATGTGGGAACACGTTCATCTCTTGATGGAAGGCACTGAATTGAAACAAGAAGATATGGAATCCAAACTTTACCTTGAATATACAATGTTCATGATTGAATCAGGGGAGTCCCTTGAATCTTATTACCATTGGTTCACAAACATCATCAATGATCTGGACAGACACAACATAATTATACCAATGATTGAAATCAATACTAAGTTTCTAAGCTGTCTTGGTCAAGATTGGAAAAAATATGTCACGTTTGTTCGCCAATCCAAAAATCTTCACAATGCATCATATGGGTTGTTGTATGATTATCTGAAGTTGACAAAGATCGAGCCTCCGCGGAATGTATTCACCTCCTACAAATCCAAAATCATTGGCACTGATAGCTCAATCTCACTTTGCTCCATCTCCACAGTCAAACCATGCATTTTTCCAACAACAACATAACTTTTTCTATCCTCAACAAACCCAACTCATTCCATATGAGTCGACATAGCAATCAAGTGACAATCACCTTGTCCCCTATGACAACACTGACACCATGTTCTACACAAACACAAACAATGATGAAGACGATGCATTCAACTCTTTGAATCAAGGATTTGCACTCATTGCTCGTGCCTTCAGCAAATTTTCAAACAAATCCAACAATCGTCTTCGCACTTCATCTAATACAAGGAATCAAGCTGTTGTACAAGATGGACGGGTTAAAATACAGAATCGTAGTTATGGAAGAACGGGATCAGGAGGTTATATGGAAAAATCAGGAAATGGACAACGGTTTAATGCAACTGGTCAAAATAGGAACAATGCTGGTGCACCTCAGAGAAGGGTTGAAATTGTTGACACAGAATCGTAGTTATGGTCGAAATAGGAACGATACTTGTAACACCCCAACCCGATAAGGGTAGAAGTATTACGCTATGGTGACAATACAAAGCAAACATAAGCATAAGACTTAAATAATACAAATGAATTTCAAAGGTTACAAGGGAAAATCTGAAATTACAAGATTACAAATGAATTACAATAATTACTAAGTCTAAAATATCGTCTCTTCTAGTCATCTCTAATCCGGAATGGCTTCTAAGTCAAAGACACTCTCCACTCATACCCAGCTTCCTAGTAAAACCTGCCGCATGAAAAGAAATGCGGCTGAGCTTAAAAAGCCCAGTGAACAGATATATACATAACATAGCATAACGGTAAATAAGCATAAGCAACGAAGGAATAAGGATACGAAACGAAAAGCATAATCATACGGTCATACGAATCATCAAGATAATCAAGAGTCAAGAGTGCATGAGAACTGAATAAGAACTGAATATAAGAACGAAATGGAAATAAAGAAAATTTCATATAAGGATGTGCCATATGAACTCCAAACAAATTCCGTCAAATCATATCATATCATATCATATAAGTGCACGAAGAGGGGAGACCTCTAAGTACCAAAAGTGTGAGAAGGAGTGTAAGGCACACACCACCTGGTCACCATAATCATACATACACATAAATCCTAGGATGCATCCATACGCTCCCATCAAAAGTATGTATGCCAGTACTAGACTGGTCACACACACGCATAAATGGCCAATAGTGATCACAAATAATACATATACATAAGGGGGAACGCCGTAGATCTATCACACCTCTACGGGAGTGTCATGCCTAGGGTGCCATCCTAGACATGGTCCTGGTACCTCCAGAACTAGTTAAGCTCAGGCACGGAATATCATATCATACCAAATCATAATCAAAGCATAGCAAGAGAAACGAAAGTGTATCTCAACAAAGCATGGAAAACAAATAATCATATCATAACAGAGACATTTAAAATAAATGTCAGAATGAATCATATAGGATTGACAGTCATACACTGAGAGCCAAGAATCAAACAAAAGGGAATCACAGCAGTCATCAGATCATAAGAAATATCCCTAGTGAAAAGGGAAAGAATATATGTACGAAGCAAAGTGTCTTAGAGTAAGACAGAATATCCGTACCTTAACGAAATACGCAAGCAAAGAAATGAAAAGCAAATCAAGTAGGAGATCACTCCCTCTTCACCCGATCTACAAATAATCACAAGTTCTCTTATAAGTTCATATAATCAAAGGGTTTCATTTTAGTTCTCCTTCCATGTTAAGTAACTTTGATTATTAACATTCTCGT
Source organism: Artemisia tridentata subsp. tridentata (assembly GCA_021014915.2). Lineage (NCBI taxonomy): Eukaryota > Viridiplantae > Streptophyta > Magnoliopsida > Asterales > Asteraceae > Artemisia > Artemisia tridentata. Next base: position 202,908,319 of record CP139507.1, read on the forward strand.
ATGTCAAATTAAAGTATTATAGACGATCATATTCGTAGTTTAAGGTTCATAATGTCTTTTACAAAAATTTAGGGTTCGTAATGTAGTTTCCATGCTTTTAGGGTTTATTATGTAATTATCACAAGTTTAGGGATTAATATGCAATTCTCATAATATTAGGGTGTAAAATGTAATTACTATAAAGTTACAGGTGTTCACAAGTTAGGTCCATTAGTTTTAGCAATTAACCATTTAAACCCTTTAGTTTATAAAATAAACACAAAACACCTTTTAATTTCCTTTTTAACCTTTTTATAATTTCTCACAGTTTTATATATGAAATTATTAGGTTTTCTATAAATTGTAAACCGTATAATAACTCAGTAATAAAATTCCCAAAAATTCCCAGAGATGCTCAAATGTCCTTAGTATTTTATCTAATTTTTCCAGATTTTATTAAGTAGCATAGCTATGGATTAAAATTCACTTAAACCAACTCGTCCAGATTTCTGAGTAATTTTACTATACGAAAAGTTATTAATTAAAAACCTTTTAAGAAAAATTCACAAAAATCTAAAAAAATTCCATAAAGTAATAGACATGCTAAATATTACCCAGTTCAAAGGAAACCTCCTAATTCGACACGGTTTGGAAATTAAAATTCAAAAACCCGGACTGATTTTCCAGACTCACAAATCCGATCAGAAACATAATTTTCTAAAAATCAAAAAGTAACCCTCCAGGCCTCTAAAAATTACAAACTAAATTTTACCAGGTAGCCATTTCATTGAACTTAGTTTTAGACTCTTAAAACACCAAAATATACGTTCACATCATTTAGTTACAGCCGGTTAAAGTCGGACGAAATTCCAGGTCAGTAGCAGTTATCACAGAACCATGTTTATCTTAGGGTTTTCGTCATTCCATTCATTAGTTCTTGACACCAAACGATTTTAGGTGAGATTATAACATGTTTAGGTCGATCTATAAATGGTCTTATCATAATCAAAACAAATAAAATTCAGATTCATAACCATACTCGATTCATACAATTTAGGTTTTAAGTTTTATGATCATTATTTCATGTGGTGACTTTTATTATCATATGATCATTATTTACCTCGAACATAAGAATACAACAAGGATTAACAATACCCTCGAAGAAAAACGAAGGTCAAGAACACCAAAACTCGAATCACCAACCATCTTATTTCCTCCTTCTTTGTTGATCGAATGGATGAACACACAAAAAGAGAATGGGTCGGTTAGGTTTTGAACAAGGATTTTAATGAATTAAATTATGTACTTATGATTACCTTTGTGATGTGAATGAAACAAGAACAAGATCACTAAGTGCTCCTTTTTGTTTTCTTTGGATCGACAATGGTGAACAAGGGAGGGAGGCAGCCGAATTTTTTTGTGTGTGAGAGGAGTTAGGGTTTTATTTTCGGTTAGGAAGGATAACAAGGGAACCGTGTAATTTGATTTGTGTTAATATGGCAAGAATCAATCTTCATAATGGGCTAATCAATTAGAATTAAGGCATGATCATATCTTATTTTATGGGCCAAAAATTTTCATGTATATTCTACATAAAATGTCGCCTAGTATCATATTAGTGTAGACATTCATTTATTTTGTAACCATTTAAATTATAATGTAAGGTTTTAATTAATTTAACTTGTTAGGTAACTTTTGGTTTTAATTACCTTAAGTTAAGTTCACATAATGTTACTTATGTGATTTTCATAAGTTCTCAAAATTTTAATTCGTGGGCATTTTAGTCTTTTCGGATTATATTAATTTTGGGGTTTTACAACTCTTCCCCTCTTAAAAAGGAATTTTCGTCCTCGAAAATTGAAATGCGAAGTCGAAATGAAAAAGAGAAATCGAAAACAATATCGAAATGAATACGTATCAAGTCAAAAGAAAATGCGGATAATCGGATCGTATCGACTCTTCGGTTTCCCAAGTAGCCTCGCTCTCAGGATGGTTCTTCCAAAGAATCTTTACGAACGGAATTGTTTTAGTTCTCATGACTCTTAACGAAAAGGGAACTAGCGCGTCATCATAGAAGAACTCATCAATTTCAGACAGATACTGATCGAACTAAGGAACGTACCACCGGTCAATGAAGCGCGTGACGAATCATCAAATGTATCAAGAGTTTTAATAGAGATAGATAGTATAATTGTACTGATGATCAATCGAGTACATCTCGAAATATCAACTTGTATTGAAACGCATAATGAGATGGGTAGCATATTTGTACCGACGATCAATAGAGTATAAATCGGAGTATCGAAACGCATCAGAAACAAAATAAAATAGGTCGAATAATCATACGGATAAAATACATCAAAGAGCTAACGTAGTCGTACAGACGATAAACTAAGCACATAACGGAGGATCAGAACATATCGGAGAGCATGACGGAATAGGTCGGATAATCGTATGGAAAACAACAACTCAAAGGATTAACGCATCGCGAACCAGATCTTTGTCATACGCCCAACATCTAACTCTCTACAATGGAAACATCGTACGAAACATACAAATTTCATAGTCCACCATTCAAGATTTCTCTTCCACAAGGATAACTAATCCACCAATCACAGTAATCAACCCAGAACCTTAAACCAGCAAATCTCCAACTTAATCAAATCCAAAAGGTGTTCTACATCTCCGTAGGCAAACTCAATCATGCCAATACACTTGTCAACTCTCCGTCCCATACATCTTCAATTTCAACATAGTTGCTCTGTCCGTCCGTCCATCTGAAGGTGAGTAGTCGCTATAAAATCTCGAGCCGGTCTTGAAGGTCTTCTGCATTTCTCCTGGAAGTGTGAAACAAAACTCGATTTTTCTGACACGATCACTGCAGGTGCGCCAAGGAGCTTGAATAATCTTCTGTTGACATGCTAGACACTTCGCCATCAAAGCATTCACATCCGTTGTCAAACCATCCCGTCATAATTTATGCTACAAGTCTCTACATAATAGTACAACTAATATGCGTAGGGCGAAAAGAACGGGGTGCTTCGAGCATAACCGTTTCATTCAAATCTTCTACATAGATCATAATTCCACCACCTTGCTCCTGAGCTTCTTCACATCCGTCATAACCAATCTCCAGTCGTGCGTCTGATAGTTCGCCTCCCACGGTTTATCTGTATAGATGCATCACTAGCAATCTTTCTGTATAACCTATGGACATAGCTGACCTTCTTTTCAAGTAGAAACAAATATCTCTCTTAACTTTCCAAAAGTTCCCAACTAATTCTTCATCTCTACCAAATTATACTCTTCGAGAAACTCACATCGAGTTCTTTTGACGTAGAAATTTTCAACACCAAAATACAAGGATGATTCCTGTGTTTCTCTTTTGATGCGTGGTTTTGCAACCTTACAACAGGTTTTACCTCTCGAGGGATCTCAAGAGGCTTACAACCCCACCAGGCAGTGTACCTGACCGATGTAGTATAGTGTAATGGTAAGTACGGGGGATTGATCGTTCTCCACAGGGAATAGTGTTCGTTAGGTATGAAAAACTACTCTAATAGGTCTAAGGGTGAGAGAAGATTCTTTTTATGTTTTTATAATTTTATGAAAGCAAGTAAAATCTCGGGTTTGAAAGAGTGGGCGGAATTAGTTGCTAGTCAACTAACCCAAGTTACTACGAATGCAAATAAAATAAAATGACAGAAAATGAAAATGTGGTGAAACTTATATGGAGAGAAATGTGTTTACTTAGATTTCCTTACTCCCTAACTATCTTTTACCGGTTGATTAGTGTGTATTAATTGCGTGGATGACGGGTGTATTCCTTAATACCAATCGTGGGGTGGCGTACGTACTTCCCCAACTCTATGAACTCCTACTTCACTCCTATGTCGAGCCGGCTAAGAAGCTCCTAACATGGGATCACTAGAATTCGCTCATGCATTAAATACAACCATAAAAACCTTAGTACGCATTGGTTCATGTTTCTTAAGACGTTCAAGCAAGTTACCGTATAGGAAGTTAGCCAGTTTTCTTAAGCCTAACATAGATGAACAATCATCCAATACAACTAATAACACACTAATAATCAATAATCAATAGCTAGGTTTCATTAGATCTAAGCAGACACAAGATAAATCTAGCCTAGCATGTTAAACAAAAGACAAGAACAAGATAGAATCAAACAACACATAGACATATTGAATGATTAATTGATAACTTATCTTCAATGTAACATGGAAGATCTCAAGGCAAAAAGCCTTGAAAAAGCTGCTAAAATTGTCTTAGGGTTTCCTCCCAAAATTACACACAAAAGTTCCACACTAATGACAAAAAATTGCAAAACTATATATAGAGATTAAGGGCTGACGGCGTCACGTTGTAGATCCTGACGCCGTCACCTCGCCGCTTTTAGGGTTCCCGGATGGCCTTCCTGACGCCGTCCCTCTTTAGACCTCCAAAATCCGTTCTGGCTTATCAAAGCTTGACGCCGTCAGAATTAAGCTTGACGCCGTCCCTCTTTAAATTAAGCCGTGACGACCTTGATCACTTCAAAGGGTGACGCCGTCAGATTTTCCATGCAAAATTCTCTGGCTTATCATGAGTAATTTTCATATCCACCACTTTTGCCAAGCCATGACGCCGTCTGGACCAATACCTGACGCCGTCAAAGGTACTTTCCAGCATAATTTTGAGACTTTGTCGTTTTCTTCACTTTTATGCTCCAAAAACGTCCAAAATGCTTCCTTTTCCAGATTTCTTCTCCAAAGTACCTAAAATGACAAAAGGAACGATTTAGGGCAATATTTGATCAAATAAATACGATTTAGGGCTTAAATGACCCCTTAAAAGCGGTACACTTTTCGCTTCATCAAATACCCTTACACTTGAGATTTGCTTGTCCTCAAGCAAATGCGCTTTTATTCTAATCAAAATACAAGTTAGGGGTCATTTAATGCTAATATAAAAGTAATTACAACAAATAGTCGTTCCACTTTACTCATAATAAGCACGGAGATTACAAACTAGCACCTCACAAGTAGTGTTTAGATACTCACATCTCTCAAGTGTCATCAAAATAAATCTCATAAATGAAAACGGATATTATCTCTCACTACCTGTCATAGCAAATAGATTACCATAGGCTTGGGAAAGGATCGGAAACCTCCTCCACTAGGCATAAGCACCTAAGATAAACTATCAAAGAGGGCTTTTACATGGGTTATAACGTGAGGTGTAGGGAAAAGGAAAACACGGTTTTGTTGGATAAAGGATATTTTACTGGTGGCGAGTTAAAGATCTTGATTAATTACATGTACTATACAATGTTGCTAAGCCAAGACTCGACTCAATCTTAAGCTAAAAACAAAATAACAAAAACATAGAATAAACATAAAATGAAACGGGATGGTAGTCCGTATGTTTTTTTTTTTTTTTTTCTTTTTCTCATTTTTTTGTATTTTTCTTGATTTTTTCGATTTTTTTTTTTTATTTTTTTTTTTTATTATTTTTTTTTGACATACACTCTTGCCCTACCATCCAAAATAATACATCATAGGGGCGTTGCATTCCCCTTACACTTGAACTTTTACATAACTTTACAAATAACTATTCTAATGACTCGAATTAAGATAATCGAAAAACTTGGAGTACTTTTAAAATATTTAGCACATATGGGGGTAATAAATGATGTTCTTCCCCATTACTCCATTACACTAGTACTTTGCCCATGAGTCCCAATCGTCCCAAAACAATATGTACAAGGATATGACTCGACTTAGCAACCATGTAATCAATTAGATAATTAACTTGGGGTTTAAACAAATGTTGTCACAATAATGCACTAAAAATGAGTGCATACAAGGTAGGCTAAGGCGATTTGGGTGTACATTTTAGTGGGGTGTAACAAATTCTTCCTTTAAGTAAAATGCTTAAAGGTCGAAACGAAAAGATAGGCTCTGAGGGGTGTACTAGGGGTATCGTGTACCAAAAATGGGTACAACGCAAAGGGTGTGGGAGAATTACTTGACCAATGTAGCCAAAGTAATTATAACAAAAACACAGGTGTAAAACAATGGGTTAATCCTAATGCCTCTTATCATGTAGTAAATCTAACTACACGAATGTAGTCTCACTTGTGGCCTTGGAATGGTCTTAACGCAAGTTCTAGAATCTAAGTGCTACCGGTACACACATCATAGCATAAATGCTTTTCCTACCAATTCTAGGGGCGAACCTCACATATTTGGGGGTGGAAAAATTTTTTAGTGGTACGGTTTTTGTGCTAGTCATATAACTCCTATCCATGAGACGCTCATTAAGATCAAAGTTTCACTCCTAAATGTTGTAAAAAATTTTAAATTTGGCACTAAAATTGCCCTAACAAGTATTTATCTCAGTTTTATTACACATCTACCATCAAACAAACAAAAATCAAGCGTAATAGCATTCTCTAATCGTACTTTTACCCCCCCCCCCTTACACTTAAGATGAACATTGTCCCCAATGTTCAAATAACAAGATGTAAAAGTAATAAGGTAAAAGAATGAAATCAAATACTCCCCTGATTCGCTCGGTGGATAATGTGGTAACACGGTTAGATCTTCTTCCAAGGTAATGATGAAGCTCCATGACTAATGCATCGCCATAAGCTTGATCCAACAAACATTTCCTTGTCCAAAATAACCTGTTAAACCTGAGAAAACAAACACGAAAACCTGCATAACATCGGCGGGATAAACTCTATATATAAGGATATAATGCTTGTGGAATGATAATTTTGCAGATTCCTGGAGATTATAAGTTAGAGATTTAATAAAAACTTTTTATGAAAACAAAACTTTCAAAAATTTTCAGAAAATTAAACCTGAAGCCGTCAGAAATGATCTGACAGAATTCTCATGTTAAGTTTCCGGAAAAATTTTGGAAAAACCTATACCTTACTTCCTGGAAATCCTGCAAAACATCATTATGACTCGATACAAGCATTTGACTCAAACAAATACTAATATGTATGTTAATTTATTATTATTACGATTCATGTTCATTTGTTCTAATAAACCGGTTTGGATTTCCCTTACACTTAACTTTTGCAAAATACCTTTATATGTAGTCAAGACAAAGTTAAAAACAAGATAAAGCATTTTCACAAATTAGTTTTGAACATGAATCAATAAAAATAAAAATTAAACACACATACGGAAACAAATAAAATCAAACGAACAAATAAATAAACACACAAAGCAAATAAAACTTGGGTTGCCTCCCAAGAAGCGCTTTTCTTTATTAACGAGTCTTGTAGCTAGACTCAAAGTCACATACATTACGTGATTCCATCATTCATAATGACGTATCCCTGATAGATATAATCCATGTTATCAGGGTGGTGGTGTCTCAATCGCTCGACATTCGCAGTCACTTCACCTCCTCCCTTGCTGGTCAAGCTTATTACCCCATCTTGGTGTAGACTTTTAATTGTGAATGGTCCGTACCACCAGGGACTTGGTTCATCGGTAGGTGCTTTTGTTTCTGAATGCCTTAGGAGCACTGAGTCTCCTTTTGTAAATTCAACGGGGTTATTGGTCATCACATCAGCCTCAATATAATCGTTATTTCCACCCTTACATTCCCTAATCTCATTTTCATTGTAACTCTTAATCCTTGCCTCCCATGCACGGATTTTCTCTCGAACATTGCCACGGATTATATTGGAGTTCGCCTCCATCTTCTTTTGTAGAGCAACATCTCGTATATGTCGTGGGACCGTTGGGAAGTTTATTGTTTTCTTCCCCTTCTTCATTAGGATGGCACTATTTCCGTAATCGATTTGTGCCCTAGTGGTAGCGAGAAAGGGTGCCCCAAGGATTATTGGCATATTCATATCATTCCTCTCAATAATCATGAAGTCGACCGGATACAGGAATCCGGCAACGTTGACCAACACATCTTCTGCAATTCCTAACGGGTACTCATAAGAATGTTTTGCAAAGGAGAGTTTAGTACGGGTGATGGATGGTAGTTCATCGGTTAACTGGACATAGACGGATAAAGGCATCAAATTTACGTCGGAACCTTGGTCGGCTACCGCATCCAGATACTTGAGTTTTCCAATGCTGCATGGTATTTCGAAGACCCCGTAGAATTCCTGCTTTTCCACTAACTTTTGTCTTATGAGGCACTCATACAATTGCCCTCCGGGTAATGTGTCGGATTCATCATCCGGTTCCATTCTCTTGGACTCCTTGTTGGGTAGATGAGTATGTCGATAGTTTCTCACCCAATCGTTTATGGTCTCCTTGTTTATATCGTGCTTCAAGTAATGCCTCACTTGTTGTGACTTTGGCGGTTCTACCAATTGGCGCTCCTCAGTGGGTGCCTCCTTTCCCTTGTCGGAATCGCATGTGTAGGCATTGGTGTTTCCGTCATTAAGTGGGACGAGGTCAATTTTGTTAACTTCCATAGTTATCAACTTCCCTCTTCCATCATTTTCGCCCTCTTGGACGACGGAGATGGCATTAGCACATTTAGTGTTAGGAACTTCAACGTCTTTTCGTACTAACACATTTTTAGGAGCTTTTGTTTTTGTATATTCTTTCAAAAGGTTCATCATCTCCGCCATCTTTTCTTCCATTTCCTCCTTCTGTTTGTAGACGGCTTCCTCAAATTTTGCCAACCGTTCGGAGTGTTTTAACATGTACTCTCTCATTCGAGCTTCGAATGTTGGACTAAGTTCCTGAGGTGGTATGTTAGGAATATGAATATTCAGCAGAAGACTCGGTCACCCCGAGTACATATTTGATCATCATAGCTCGTAGGATTATCTGTAATATTATCAGTAGCTTAGTATTATCAGTATTAGTATTAGTAGTATCTATATTTGTGGAGTGGGTCGGGGCTTTCCCCACTGTCAGCTCGCTCCACAGTCCACTAGGGACATAATATGTAGTAGTATATATATCCCTTCCCACACATGGGAAGGGTTGGACCTTTTCACTTAATCTAATATTACTTGTGTTTCTCTCACTAAAAAGGCTCCCACTTCTCTCTAGAAACCTTCTTCCATTCGATCCAAACTATCCTCATACAAGTGATTCATGTATTGTGAATACCCTACAATTGGTATCAAGAGCCATGGTTAGGTCCATGAGAGTTGGTATTCACGAATTAGTGTAGTTCTTGAGGTTTTTGTTGGATTCGAATTGTAGTTTTGAAGTTTTTTTTATTTTGTTTGTTTAGTAGTATAAATCTCAATTTGTACTTTGTTTAGTGATTAGAAGTTGTTTTTCTTTGTACTTTCTAGATTAAGATTAGTATTAGAGTGGTAGTTAGTGTTTGGATTCACAGATTTAAGGCTCGTGTGGTGTTTGTGGGTGATTCGAGTACTTTTCTTTCAAAAGTTCTTGGATGCGGTTTGTGTTGCTTGGACGATTCTTGAATGCGGTTTGTGTAGCATCGTGAACTCGGTTTGTCTTTATACTAGTTTGGGCTAAAGGACAAACGGCATTGATAGTGACAGGTTTGGAAATTTGAGCCAACGCGGTTTGTCTCTACGGTGCGTACGCGGTTTGTGTCTACGGTGTGAACTCGGTTTGTCTCTTTGACGCGCACGCGGTTTGTGTCTACGCGGTTTGTGTATCTAGTGTGAACTCGGTTTGTATCTCCACTGTGAACTCGGTTTGTCTCTTGGCACATACGCGGTTTGTATATCCGGTGTGAACTCGGTTTGTCTATTTGACGAATACGCGGTTTGTATCTTTGGTGTGAACTCGGTTTGTCTCTTGGCACCTACGCGGTTTGTATATCCGGTGTGAACTCGGTTTGTCTCTTTGACGCACACGCGGTTTGTGTATCTGGTGTGAACGCGGTTTGTCTATTTGGCGAATACGCGGTTTGTGTCTTTGGTGTGAACTCGGTTTGTCTCTTTGGCACACACGCGGTTTGTGTGTCCTGTGTGAACTCGGTTTGTCTCTTAGGCACATACGCGGTTTGTCTAGGCGGTTTGTGTCTTGGTGATTTTAGAAATTCCCGCGAAAGATTCGATTTTCTCGGTTAAATCACAAGATCAGTAAAATCCCGTAGTTACTATGGCTACCACACCAAGTACATCATCAGATGATATTCAGGCAGCAGGATCTGACACTCGTCCACCTATGCTAGATAGGACGGATTATGAGTCTTGGGCACAACGAATTAGACTTTACTGCTTGGGTAAAGATAATGGTGTTAACATTCTTAAGTCAATTGACGAAGGACCTTATCAGATGGGTACCACCAGAGACGTTGTTACAACTGGTGAAGATGGTACTGTAACTTGGGGCATCGACAGACCTAGAAACTACAATGATCTTAATGAAGAAGAAAAGAAGAGGTATGATGCCGATATTAGAGCTTCCAACATAGTTATTCAAGGTCTTCCAAAGGATGTATACAAGCTCATCAATTTTAACACTGAAGCCAAGGCTGTGTGGGACAACGTTAAAATGTTGTTGGCAGGGTCAGAACTCACAAAGGAAGATCGTGAGTCACAGCTGTATGATGAGTTCGAGCATTTCAAAATGAACCCAGGAGAAAATGTCACAGATTACTATGTGAGATTTCATAAGTTGGTGAATGATATGAGAATGATCAGAATGACTATGCCCAACATCCAACTTAACTCAAAGTTTGTGAACAACATGACTCCGGAATGGGACAGATTTGTTACTGCTGTCAAACTCAACAAAGGCTTAAGGGAGACTAACTATGAACAGCTGTATGCTTACCTGCAACAACATGAGAAGCATGCTGTCTATGATCGGGTGCTGAGAGAAAAGTTGAATCCTTCAACTACGAATGACCCACTGGCTTTCATGACAAATGTACAACCAACAATCCAATCATCATCCTATCCAAGCTATCACCAACTTCACTCACAAGTACCTGCTATGAGTTCACAACTTGACTCAGGCTACTCTCAGACCGACAAAATGATTGACAACCTCACCAATCAAGTATCTCTACTGGTTCAACAGTTTCAAGCATCACTCCCTCAGACCAACAATCAGTTAAGGAATTCTTCCAACCCACGCAATCTAGCAATGGTGGAGGACGGGAAAATTGTGGTCCAGAATGTGCAAGGGAGAGCTGGTAGAAACATGGGTCGAGGTTATGTGCAGAATAGAGCAGGGAATGCCAATCAGGGGCAAGGTAAACAGATCAAGTGTTATAATTGTGGGGGGCTTGGACACATTGCTAGAAACTGCAATCAACCTAAACGTCCTCAGAATTCAGATTACTTCAAAGACAAGATGCTGTTAATGCAAGCTCAAGAAAATGGTGCTGTATTGGATGAGGAAGAGTTATTGTTCTTGGCAGGAGATGGAGGAAATACTTTTGATGAAGATGTGGATGAGAAACCTGTTCAGGATCTGGCACTTAATGATCCTAACATCTTCAAGGCAGATGACTGTGATGCATTTGACTCTGATGTGGATGATGAACCTACTGCTCAAACAATCTTCATGGCTAACTTGTCTTCCCTGGCCTCATCTCGTCAAGCTGGTCCTTCTAATGCATCCGTGATTTCTGAGGTACTAAAAATTTATGACACATATAATATTGTTGAGGGACATCAGATTCCCGAAGAAGTACATCAGGCGGTTGTTTCTGACTCAAGTGATGTTGATATGGAAAATAGCAATATTGTCTCATATGAACACTATTTGAATAGCAACAACTCGCCTGATGTACCAAATGGTGAATCCTTTGTCAATAATGATGTGTGTGCTATGAGTAATGTATGTGCCTTAGACAATGCTAGTAATGTAGATAATGCATGTGAGTACCAGGAGAACCAATTGCCTGTCCCTGATAATAACTTGATCACTAGACTTAACATCTATAAAGAACAAGTGGCTATGTATGAACAGCGTGCTAAGTTTGAGCTTAATGATCGTGAGCAGAAATTAGAAGGTCAAATGAGTACACTTATTAAAGAGTCTAGAGTGCGAGAAGAAACGTTAAAATTAGAGTTAAGTTCTTTGAAAAGTCAGCTAGAACAGTCTGTCATACAAAAACAGGAAGCACAAAAGTGTGTAACAACACTTAGGCAAGAATTCAAACAAAAAGAAACAACTCTTTTAAATGATTTCTCTAAACTCAAGACGTTAAAAAATAAGCTTGAAGATAAGTTGTACACACAAAATCAAACCATACAAACTGCTCAAATGATTCATAAGCACAGAAAGCTGAGTGATAAGCATAGTAAAATCATGATAGGTGAACCAAAGTCAACCATCCTTAGGGACATGCAAGTACTTCAACCTGCCCTATATGATGGTAATGTAATGATTAAGCATATTCATGACCAACCTGAGCATATCTACACTGATGAAGAGGATGAGTTAAGTGATAAAACGAAAGAAAAAATGAATGAGAAAATGAGGGATCCCGAGTGCATAGCCAGACGAATAATAATCAAACCCCATGATTATTATGAGGAAAATCGTTTGACTGTGTTTGCTCCTCAAAAGAAGTTAACACCTGAACAGATATTTTGGAAACAAGATAGTGAAAAACTTAAGGAAGATAAACTTAAGGCCAACACCCCCCTCATTCGAAAAGTTGCGTCCATAACGGTGTATCCTCCCAATACACCTAGGAATTTGGTGCCTTTGTCTCTTCCCACTGAATGCAAAACCTTTATTAGCTTATATGTGCTTTGGCAACTGTTTGCTGATTTTGATAAAACATGTAAGAAGAGAATCACACCAACCGGCATCACTGAGGGGGAAAGGTGTTTTGAACATACAAAAAGGTGTTACTTAACTGAGGTCATGCCATTCTTTAAACTACTTAAAGAACACTTTGAAGGGTTGCAAACTGCCCTTAAAGCCGAAATAAATGAAATGAAAGTAGTATTTAAAGATATGGAAAATGAGGTGAATGAACATGCAATAGAACTTAAGAGTCGAGAGATTGAAAGAAAAAACATACTCATTACTAACGACAACTTGATTGCTAAATGTATTGCACAAGATGTATTTTACACTGTCACTGATTCTGCATTGTCTGCTTGTCAATTTAATGAGTATGCTATTGCGTTAAATGTCACCCAGAATCGTGTTGTTGAGCTTGAGGGGGAGAATTTGAAATTGCTTGAAAAAATTCAAAATGACGACCATGATAACATGGTTAAACGTTTTTCTAAACTAGAAGTTGATTATTTGAACTTGCAACTTAAACATCAACACTTAGAAGAAAAATGCAAAATATCAAATGTCAAGACATCCACGGATGTTCCTGAGTTTGATACATATTTTGAATTAAGCAAACGTGATGAAACAATTCAAGCTCACACGAACACGATTCGACTGCTGAGGGCCCAAATTGCCCAATTGAAATCCAACAAGTGTGAAGTATATGGCACCAATAAACCTTCGTCTTCAGATTCTCAGAATTTTCAATATCAAAACACCATAAATAAGCTACATTATGAAAATGAGTGTTATCGAGAAGAAAATTCAAAGGTTAAACAACATTTCAAGGAGTTATATGATTCTATTAAAGTTACAAGAAGCAATCATAATGATCAAATAACCTCTTTGACAAATGAAATTGAGAATCTTAAGGCTCGGGTGAAAGGTAAAATGCCATGCACCACTTGTAATTGTGATGCACCAAAGGGTACTGATAGTAAAATGTATGATGTTGATGTTGGGCGTATTCCACTTAAGCTAAGAAACAACAGCCTTGCCCATCAAACATATCTCGATCATCTTAGAGAAGGCCTTGACACACTTCGTGAGATAGTTGAAGAGGATAGGAATGATAAGCCACTCGATCAAGCAGTTGTCTATGCATGCAAACTCACGAAAAGGATTCAGGAAAACTTAGAATATGCCATAGGCTCAATTCCTAAGTTTAGAGGCCATAGAGATAGATTTGTTGCATCATCATCCAATGTTGTGAACAAGCATGTAGCCTTTGACCTACCACCCAAAACATCAGAACACAACACATCATTATCAGGAAGGCATGTGGCAGAAAAACATACTAATGTTACCTTCGATGCTTCTACAGGAGTAAAAAGTGACACCCAAGCTAGCGGGTCAAGGTCTAGAGGAAATGAAAGAAAGGATATGACTGCGCCAGCTAAGAATGATCACTTGAAGAATGTAGAAGCCCAACCTAGGAACAATAAGTTTACAATGAGTAGGATGAATCGTGTTGATTCTAGTATCAAAAGTACTGTAATTAATTCGAATTCTAATGCTATCTGTAAAACTTGCGACAATTGTTTAATTTCTGCCAATCATGATGAATGTGTTGTGTCTTTTCTGTTGTCTTCTGCATCATCCCATGTTAAGTATGGTAGGATTACTAAAGCATGCAAAAAGGTTTGGAAAGCAACAGGAAAAACATTTGCTAGAGTAGGCTATCAATGGAGACCCACTGGAAGGACATTCAATTTAGGACAATCGTGCACGTTACCTAAAATGAATAAGCATAAAATTGTAAAAGTTAAGGAATGGAGACCCACTGGAAGGAAATTCAATTTAGGAGAACAGAGACCATTGCCTAAAATGAATATGCATAAAATTGTGAAGAATAAGGAATGGAGACCAACTGGTAGAATCTTGCCTTTAGAATCACAATGCCCTCCATCTAGGTCTTGTCCTGTCTCAAGTTCTGTCTCCACAGAAAAGATAGCAGCATCTGTGAAATCTGTTGTTCCTGAATATGTGTGTGCTGACCAAATGGACCCCAATTGCACTTGGGGATCCACATTTTTCAGTTATCCATTGTTGTCTGGTTTCAAATGCAGGTCGTACAAATCGTCCTGTGGTATTTGGACTCAGGCTGCTCAAAACATATGACTGGAGATCGCTCACGGCTCAAGAACTTCGTGAAAAAGTTTATCGGGACAGTTAGATTTGGGAACGACCACTTTGGTGCTATTATGGGTTATGGAGATTATGTGTTTGGTAATAGTGTAATCTCAAGGGTATATTATGTGGAAGGACTAGGACACAATTTGTTTTCTGTGGGTCAATTTTGTGATTCAGATCTGGAAGTGGCTTTCAGAAAGCATACCTGTTTCGTCAGAGAATTGGATGGTTTAGATCTCCTCAAGGGCAGTCGGGGCACCAATTTATACACCATCTCAATTGAAGAAATGTTGAAGTCCTCTCCAATATGCTTGCTTTCTAAAGCCTCTAAAACAAAATCATGGTTGTGGCATCGGCGTTTGAACCACTTGAACTTCGGTACCATAAATAATCTTTCCCGTAAAGATCTTGTTAGAGGGATGCCCAGACTGAAATATGAGAAAGATCATCTCTGCTCTGCATGTCAACTGGGTAAAAGCAAGAAGCAAACCCACAAGCCTAAAACCATCAACACCAACTTGGAAGTTCTTCACACCCTCCACATGGATTTGTGCGGTCCAATGAGAATACAAACCATAAATGGAAAGAAGTATGTTCTGGTGATAGTAGATGATTATTCTCGGTTCACTTGGGTAAAGTTTTTGAGAACCAAGGACGAAACTCCAGAGGTTATCGTTAAACTGATAAAACAGCTGCAAGTAAGGCTAGATAAAACTGTCAGAATCATTCGCACAGACAATGGTACTGAGTTTGTTAACCAACAACTCCGTAATTTCTATGAAAGTATTGGCATCACGCATCAGAAAAGTATCCCTCGCACGCCTCAACAGAACGGGGTGGTTGAACGAAGGAACCGTACTCTGGTGGAGGCTGCAAGAACCATGCTTATATTTTCAAAGACACCGATGTTTCTCTGGGCAGAAGCTATAGCAACAGCATGTTACACTCAAAACCGATCCCTAATTCATCCGGTTCATGAGAAGACTCCCTTCGAGTTAATTCATAACAAGAAACCAGATCTTTCCTTTCTGCGTGTGTTTGGTGCTCTTTGCTATCCAACTAACGATAGTCAAGACCTGGGAAAATTAAGAGCTAAAGCAGATATAGGTATTTTCGTTGGATACGCACCAGACAGTAAAGGGTATCGAATCTACAATAAAAGGACCCGTAAAATCATGGAAACCATTCATGTCACGTTCGATGAGCTGAGTGAGCTACCTGTTTCAGGACAAATCAGTTCTGGACCCGATCTTCACCTTTTGTCTCCTGGACCCATTAGTTCAGGACTTGTACAGAATTCCACGCCTGCAGATTCTTATGTGCCACCTACATGTGAGGAGTTGAAGAAGTTATTCGATCCCATGTTTGATGAATACTTTGAGCCAACAAATGGAACCATCCCAAGTGAATCAGCTGTACTTCCTATGAATGAGATTCAAGCCCCACAAGATTCAGAAGGTCCTGCAGCTTCAGTATCAGTCAGTCACAATGCTCCTGCTGCCAGTCAATCGCCTTCGTCATCAAACAATCAAACTTCTCCAGTAATGCAAGAATCTTCAGATAATAACTCTTTGGAAGTTAATCCTTTTGCTCATGTTGAAGAGGCTCCTTTTGAAAACATCTTTGCTCCTGAACATTCATCTGACACATCCTTACTTGAAGATCACAGCACTGCTTCGTCTGTTCACTACCATCAACCTCACGACCATCTCAGGAAATGGACCAATGATCATCCAATCGACAACATCATAGGCAATCCCTCACGTCCAGTATCCACTCGTAATCAACTAGCCACTGATGCCCTATGGTGCTTCTTCAATTCCATACTGTCTAAAGTCGAACCAAAGGATGCCAAAGAAGCAATGACTAAAGATTGCTGGTTCCAGGCCATGCAGGATGAAATCCATGAATTTGATCGACTTGAAGTTTGGGAATTAGTGCCTCCTCCGGAGCGTGCAATGATCATTGCTTTGAAGTGGATCTTCAAAGTGAAGCTTGACGAGTATGGTGATGTCCTAAAGAATAAGGCACGGCTAGTTGCTAAAGGGTTTAGACAAGAAGAGGGCATTGATTTTGAAGAATCGTTTGCTCCGGTTGCTAGAATTGAAGCCATAAGAATCTTCCTGGCAAATGCTGCAAGTCGTAATATGATAGTCTACCAGATGGATGTCAAAACGGCATTCTTGAATGGTGACTTAAAGGAAGAAGTTTATGTGAGTCAACCTGAGGGATTCGTGGATGCTGAACACCCTACTCATGTTTACCGCTTGAAGAAGGCTCTTTATGGGCTAAAACAGGCGCCAAGGGCATGGTATGATACATTGTCCAAGTTCCTCCTAGCGAACAGATTCTCCAAGGGTGTTGTTGATCCTACACTATTCACCAGGAAATCAAGAAACCATCTACTGCTAGTTCAGATATATGTAGATGATATCATCTTTGCTTCAACAGATCCTGGTGAATGTGATAGTTTCTCAAAGGAGATGAATTCCAAATTCCAAATGTCCATGATGGGACAAATGTCATTCTTCTTAGGACTACAAGTTTCTCAAAGTCCCGGAGGCATATTCATCAATCAATCCAAATACGCCAACGAGATCCTGAAAAAGTTTGGATTCCATTCAAGTGAACCTGTTGACACTCCCATGGTTGATAGAACGAAGCTGGATGAAGATCCTTCAGGGATTCCAGTTGATATCACACAGTATCGAAGCATGATTGGATCTTTGATGTACATCACGGCTAGCAGACCGGATCTTCTGTTTGCTGTGTGTATGTGTGCTCGGTATCAATCCAGACCAACCAAGAAGCATGTTGAAGCAGTGAAAAGGATCTTCCGATATCTTCAAGGCACGGTTCATATGGGTCTCTGGTATCCTAAGGACACTGCAATGGAGTTAACGGCATACGCAGATGCTGATCATGCGGGATGTCAAGACACACGTCGAAGTACTTCAGGAGGAGCTCAATTGTTAGGGGAAAAGTTGGTTAGTTGGTCTTCTAAGAAGCAGATGAGTACATCAATATCATCTACTGAAGCTGAATACATTGCTATGTCTGCTTGCTGTGCACAAATCCTTTGGATGCGATCACAGCTTTCGGACTATGGACTCTCATACAACAAAATTCCCCTGTATTGTGACAACAAAAGCGCCATTGCTCTTTGTTGTAACAATGTTCAGCACTCCAGGTCAAAACACATCGACATCAGGCATCACTTCATCAGGGAACAGGTGGAAAAAGGAATTGTGGAGCTATACTTCGTAAGGACAGAGTTTCAGTTAGCTGACATCTTCACCAAGGCCCTCCCAAGAGAAAGGTTTCAGTTTATTCTCCCACGCCTTGGCATGAAAAGCATGACTCCTGAAACCCTCAAGTGTCTTCAGGAAGAAAAGGAGGAGTAAAGGATTGTCTTCTTGTATCCTTGTACATAGTTGTATATATCTTAAATCAAAAAGAAAAATACAAAAATATAAAACCTATAAAAACCATAAAAATCGAAAAATCAGAAAATACCAAAAATAGTTCTACCTAGGCATGTCTTCTGTTTATCGATAACATTTACGTATCTAGAAATGTCATTCAACAATGGCACGGATTCTTAAATGAAGCTCGAGCAGAAGTGATACTAATCAGTTAAAACATGTCTTAATGGCTTGCAGTTACTTCATACTGCAACCCGCGTTGTACAATGGGGAAAGCATGTCGCCATAAAGACAGCTGTTCCTCCAACCGGGTGATGTTCACCTGGGCATGGATTACTTTATATCCATGTTTCCCCGATTTGATGTACGTTTCAGTGCATCACTTCGTATATAAGAAGAGAAGTCTTCTTTTCATCAAGATTCTCTATCTTGTTAGATCCCTCAAGAGAGTCTTGATGTTACACAAGGTGGTAAAATGAACTAAATTTTCACAAATGTCCGTCGCTCAATTGAATGACTACAGCTCTTTTAATGGAAAACGGGTCATTAATTGAGGGGGAGTATATTTGTTCAAATTTCCGACACCTTACCAAATTTGTGCAACATCAGCAGTGACACTCTCTCGTTGTTTCAGGGGGAGCATCGTATGCTCCTAAATCAGAATACATTTAAACCTGACCACATTTTCTCCCGAATTTTTTCTAAACGTATTTAAATCAATTGGGATCACAAATCTCAAATGGTTTGAAATTTTTGATCGGGGGAGAGAATGTGATTTAAATAGGAAATTCTGATAAAATGTGATGATTTGGCAATTAATGTAAGCTCTCCCGTATGTGCTAAACCATTTTGTATATCAAGGCACATATTGAGGGGAGCAAAATGTTTTGGACATAAAAGCAAGCTCCTCCATAAGTACGAAAATCTTTCTTATATCAATGCATATATTGAGGGGGAGCAAATGGTTTTACAAAACAATGGATTATGGCATCGCATGTGGCTGTGACTCAGAATTAACAAAAGAATTGACGAAACTTGAATTGTCATCAATCGAAAGGATACGTCTTGGCCGGGTAATAATTTCAAGCTGGTCTAACCAGTGATGTAAGCGTGTCTCGAAAAAGATGTATCTGAGTAGAGTGTACCGTTTCGAGAAACTTTCTATGGACTTGACCAGGACGGGTAATAATTTCAAGCTGGTCTAACCAGTGATGTAAGCGTGTCTCGAATCGGTCATGTTCACTGAAAGTGGATCAATTCAAAAAGTGCGAGCTCTACCTAACATGTGCAAATTTATAAAACAATCAACCGAGCACATGTTGAGGGGAGCATTTGAAAAATATAAAACTCTCAAGTGTTTACAAAAATGTGTTTCAGAATCATGAACACTTTGAGAAATTTTTCAAAGATTTGGTTTATGGCAATCGTGGAAGTACACCAAAGACCGACCATTTTAATTAATGCATGGAGCTATAAGGATGGTTAGGTTAGGCTCAAGTTCCCACGATCCCGCCAGAGCCGGAGGGATCTACCCAGGGACAATCCACTAGATAGTGTAGAAGTCCTTAGGTATGACTTAAAAGGAGAAAAGTGAATGAGGGAAGAGTGCCGACTGAGATGGAGCTAACACTGGAACAAACCCAACAAGGTGTTAGTTATGAAGTCTCGGTAAGCACTGAAGGGGTTGAAGAATGAAAAAGAATTGTAAAGATAAAGGGTGAAAAGAAATAGCCCTCCTTACAACTTAGGCAGAAACCGGGTCAATACATATGCTGTCAGAATCACTTAGTTGATTGCTGACATTGAAGACAAAGTATCATGGACCCAGTGATACGCTGCACAACCCTCCCTAGCCACTCAAGGTCCCTCAAAGGATTCTTGTTTCAATTGTCACGGAGTTCAATACATTCCTATCGTCTTTCTCACTCCGAGTTAGATGATATTGAAAAGGTGGCAGTCCTCTCCAGCCTCCGATCACCAAATCAAAACGCACAATTGAGTCTAGAGCCACGAGATACATAATAAGATCTCATAGGGACACGAATCATTTCTACACTGGTTGTTCAACCTTAAGGACACCAGTTGTAATTTCATGAGTCCTACGCAGATCTTAGCAATCTGCCAGAACATTTATGAGAGAATTTACTTATGTAATTCTCAATGATTGAATGGAAATTCCTGCCAGGGTCAACATCAAGCAGCCCTGAAAGCAGGTCACTTAGGTAATTCCTCGTGGATTACGCTTTGTGGTCGCGGCGGTTTCAACCGGTCTACAGTCGTGGAGTGATCTCCAGCGACTCACCTAATCGTTGATTTACTACGGTAAAATCTTAAAAAGCCCTCTGTGGGTTTTCGTTTAGGAACGGTCTTGGTAAGGATTAGAGAGAGTCTTCACACTATGCTGTTGACGATCTCGAAGTCCAAACTAGTAAGTACCGGTCGAATTATTGCTAACTGTCGTATGCAGGAATTTCTGGCGGATGTTGCTGTGGAATGCTGTAGCTGGTTGCTGTTGTAGCTGGTTGCAGAAAAGATGCCAATCCATCACCACATGTTCACACCACATCATCATCAAAGAAGTCATGATCACCCTAAAAGACCTTCAACACAGCTTCTGCTCACTCTGATGCTGAAGATCATGACACCATATCGTGTGAGCATGTCGGCTCTAAGTATATTTCATCACATGGAGTATTACCACAGAAAGATGACTTGGAGACTCAAGTGGGATGATAATTTCAAGAATTGCTCAAAGTTCATCCAAGACAAAAGAGAAGTCATCTGCAGATCACTGATGTTTGCACAACAAGCTATGACATTGAAGATTCAATGATTGCGAGCTATGATGTCAAGATCCAAGGAAGAAGTACTGAAACTCAAAACATTACTTCTGGGGTGACCTCCCTTAGGGGGAGATTGTTAGGAATATGAATATTCAGCAGAAGACTCGGTCACCCCGAGTACATATTTGATCATCATAGCTCGTAGGATTATCTGTAATATTATCAGTAGCTTAGTATTATCAGTATTAGTATTAGTAGTATCTATATTTGTGGAGTGGGTCGGGGCTTTCCCCACTGTCAGCTCGCTCCACAGTCCACTAGGGACGTAATATGTAGTAGTATATATACCCCTTCCCACACAAGGGAAGGGTTGGACCTTTTCACTTAATCTAATATTACTTGTGTTTCTCTCACTAAAAAGGCTCCCACTTCTCTCTAGAAACCTTCTTCCATTCGATCCAAACTATCCTCATACAAGTGATTCATGTATTGTGAATACCCTACATGGTGAGTTGGGTTGAGCGTGCTTATGGAAGGGTTTAGTATTTTCCCTAAGGGGTGATTCGGACAATGGTATTTGCTTAACGCTTGAGACCGAGTTAATTGTTGCTTTTTGTGGACTTAAGGGTCTCTTTTGCTTTTCCATAAGATATGCAACCCTTTTCTCAAGTTCACTAACGCTTTCCTCAGTGATTTGATTGGCTGTATCGGGCGATGAATATGTCTTGACCGCCGAGCGTACGTCGTGGGAAACTTGCCACAATTCATCATCGTCGGATGCAAGCTCATCAATGATTTCCCATGATTCCTCGGCGCTTTTGTCGCGCAATCTGCCCCCGGTGGCTCGATCGATGGCACGCTTGGTGTGGTAATCAACATGGTCATAGAAGATTTGGATTTGAAGCCAGAGATTTATGCCATGATGAGGGACTTTTTGGAGTAAGTCCTTGAATCGAATCCATGCCCCGTAGAGGGTTTCGCCTCGACATTGTTCAAACATCAAGATATCCTTCCTTAGCTTGGTAGTTCTTCCCGGTGGGAAAAACTGAGCAAGGAAACGAGTAGTGAGATCATCCCAAGAGGTGATGGATCCTGCGGGTTGACGTTCTAGCCATTGACTAGCTTGGTCCCGCAGAGAGAATTGAAAGAGACGTAGTCGGGTCGTCTCTCGAGTGGCAACATCAAGGTCTATAGAATCAACGATTTTGAGAAAGTCCTTGAGATGTTGATTAGGATCTTCAGAACGAAGTCCATGGAATGTGCATCCGCTTTGCACCAACCGGATGGTGTCGGATCGCAAGGGAGTGACATTGGCTTCTTGAGTGAGCTCAATGGTGTTTCGATAGCCATGGTGGCTAGGACGGGAGTACTCTCCTAAAGTACGGGCTCTAGGAGGTGGTGGTTGTTGTGGTGGGTTGTTGGGATCAAGGATATTACCACCTTCCATGATGTCGGATGGTAATGGTTACGAACAAAGAAACGAAGAAAAAAAGATAGACTAAAGAAAACCTAGAAAAATAAAATAAAAATCTCACTAGAAAGGAATCTAGTGAGTAGACCTATAAAATAAAAATTCAACCTAAACAATAACTATTCCCCGGCAGCAGCGCCAAAAACTTGATGCGTGGTTTTGCAACCTTACAACAGGTTTTACCTCTCGAGGGATCTCAAGAGGCTTACAACCCCACCAGGCAGTGTACCTGACCGATGTAGTATAGTGTAATGGTAAGTACGAGGGATTGATCGTTCTCCACAGGGAATAGTGTTCGTTAGGTATGAAAAACTACTCTAATAGGTCTAAGGGTGAGAGAAGATTCTTTTTATGTTTTTATAATTTTATGAAAGCAAGTAAAATCTCGGGTTTGAAAGAGTGGGCGGAATTAGTTGCTAGTCAACTAACCCAAGTTACTACGAATGCAAATAAAATAAAATGACAGAAAATGAAAATGTGGTGAAACTTATATGGAGAGAAATGTGTTTACTTAGATTTCCTTACTCCCTAACTATCTTTTACCGGTTGATTAGTGTGTATTAATTGCGTGGATGACGGGTGTATTCCTTAATACCAATCGTGGGGTGGCGTACGTACTTCCCCAACTCTATGAACTCCTACTTCACTCCTATGTCGAGCCGGCTAAGAAGCTCCTAACATGGGATCACTAGAATTCGCTCATGCATTAAATACAACCATAAAAACCTTAGTACGCATTGGTTCATGTTTCTTAAGACGTTCAAGCAAGTTACCGTATAGGAAGTTAGCCAGCTTTCTTAAGCCTAACATAGATGAACAATCATCCAATACAACTAATAACACACTAATAATCAATAATCAATAGCTAGGTTTCATTAGATCTAAGCAGACATAAGATAAATCTAGCCTAGCATGTTAAACAAAAGACAAGAACAAGATAGAATCAAACAACACATAGACATATTGAATGATTAATTGATAACTTATCTTCAATGTAACATGGAAGATCTCAAGGCAAAAAGCCTTGAAAAAGCTGCTAAAATCCTCTTAGGGTTTCCTCCCAAAATTACACACAAAAGTTCCACACTAATGACAAAAAATTGCAAAACTATATATAGAGATCAATGGCTGACGGTGTCACGTTGTAGATTCTGACGCCGTCACCTCGCCGCTTTTAGGGTTCCCGGATGGCCTTCCTGACGTCGTCCCTCTTTAGACCTCCAAAATCCGTTCTGGCTTATCAAGGCTTGACGCCGTCAGAAATAAGCTTGACGCCGTCCCTCTTTAAATTAAGCCGTGACGACCTTGATCACTTCAAAGGGTGACGCCGTCAGATTTTTCATGCAAAATTCTCTGGCTTATCATGAGTAAATTTCATATCCACCACTTTTTCCAAGCCATGACGCCGTCTGGGGAAATTCCTGACACCGTCAAAGGTAGTTTCCAGCATAATTTTGAGACTTTGTCGTTTTCTTCACTTTTATGCTCCAAAAACGTCCAAAATGCTTCCTTTTCCAGATTTCTTCTCAAAAGTACCTAAAATGACAAAAGGAACGATTTAGGGCAATATTTGATCAAATAAATACGATTTAGGGCTTAAATGACCCCTTAAAAGCGGTACACTTTTCGCTTCATCATCTTTCTTCCCTGAATATACTAAATCGTCATACTATGACAATTGTCCAAGCATTCATGAAATACACGGTTCATCAAGTTCACAAGAATAGTCGGAGCAGTAGCCAATACGATTGGCATCACAACGCTCATAGAGATTATAACGGATACAAATCAATGCTAGGAACATCTTGCTCCTTCACATGAAAATGGACATAATCAGATTACAAATCGATCATAGAGAAAACTTCACCCTGAAGTTGATTAGATAAGTCGTCGATAACGGTATTAGTCCTAATCACCATACTACTAAGATTCCAGAATTCCAAGAACAACCTCATACCACCATCATTCTTCTTCATAACCAAACTGAAACACAACACAGAGATGCACACAGACGGATAAACCACTTCATAGAAGTAGGTCCTTCAATACTCTTCATTCAACGTATGTCGTTCGTAAGGGATTTCGGAAATAGGCAAAACGTCGCTTACACATGAATGGCGTTCTGATAACACACTGACCTCAGGCACTCCTCAAGACATTCTATGATTCCAATAAGTTCAAGGTATATGATGTAACTATTATCACGCTGGCCAGACGTCATAATACTTGCATCATATACACATGCCTTTATTGCAATCACAGTCTACCTCGAGTCATGACAAAACACATTCTAATACACGGATCAAAACAATCACATTCGAGAGGGAATCTTGGTAGTCCATCAAGAATACATCGCGAAATTCAACATCGAAAACTCTCGAGCGAGTTACATCAAACAGAATATCTTCACAAACGCGAGGGATTAAAATACGGAATTTCAAAGCAAGGTGATCATCATAGTATGTCAGGTCAGAAACCTGGGCACGGAATTTGAGTTTCATAAGTCGTCAGAGGTGACAAAATCATAACTATTGTTAGCATCTCAACGCTCAGTCAACAATTACATGACCAGAATCAAATCGAACATTCCCAAAGAAATCAGATTAGCAGAATAAAATTGATCTTCCAACATCCTTAACTGTACAGGATAATCTACACTCGTGATGGATAGTCACAAGATTCTCATAGAGATAGAATTAGGAATAGCAATTCAATAATGCAGAGGGGGACTTAATTTGTTTAGGAAAACAAAAGACACCACAGGATATGTCATTCTCGTATCAAGTAAAAGCACGCAACACGATCGTATAAGTAAGGAATAACCGAAATAGTACTTGATGTGTCAGCAGCCTGGTCCCTGGTCAGAGCGAACACTCAACCCTCGGCAGATTGCTATCAATCATTCTCATTCTTATGGTTGTTACCGTTCACTTCGGACACTCTTTTGTCCGACGTCCAATCACACTACAACTGGAATCGGCATCCAACGTCTTATAACATGATCACTCAGATGAAACTTCTCACAGTCAACACATGGAGGAAATGGAATCTGGTCCCACAACCTTTTTCTACTCAGACGAACTCGAACATAGGGATCAAATCGAACAATGAAGACAAAGCAATCGTCAGGGTCAAAATACGAAGGAAGAGATCGCGTCAAACGAGAGGCCTAATGTCTACTCAATATCTTCACAGGTCATTCCAAGGGAGAGAAACAAATCTTCCTATATCCGTGGTTAATAATTACCATAGTTCTCATAGGATTAGCAATGGTTATGCAGATTCAATTTGTATCAGATGATACATTCTATATCCAGCATAAGTGATGAATTCACAGAATGTGTCAAACACATGACGGTTGAATGACCTTCAGAATGGTCGGAAAGGTATCAAACTGTTTATCAAACATATCGGATATGGAGGTCAAAATCAGGAAGTGAAACCTAAATGGTGTAAGGTATCCATGCGGTTCTTAAGGCATTCCAATCTTACTTGGTTACTAAGCTTAGGTCACAAAACTTTCTAGCTTCTGAAACAATTGTTCTTATAAGGTATAGCCAAGGCAAAGGCACGAATCAGAGTGATGCGGAAGCAGTGCTACTTACATAGATGTCCTAGTCTACCCATTCCTCACCAGTTATAACTTATGTTCCTATGGGGAGATCCTAAAGCAATTTCTCAAAGGTTGTCTTACGAGCGCCAACAGTGGAAACTTAGTGGTCCAAACTTACACAGGTCAAGGGTAAATGCATTACAAGTCGCAGCCTATCTCTCTGATACCATAATTGTAACACCCCAACCCGATAAGGGTAGAAGTATTACGCTATGGTGACATATCAAAGCAAACATAAGCATAAGACTTAAATAATACAAATGAATTTCAAAGGTTACAAGGGAAAATCTGAAATTACAAGATTACAAATGAATTACAATAATTACTAAGTCTAAAATATCGTCTCTTCTAGTCATCTCTAATCCGGAATGGCTTCTAAGTCAAAGACACTCTCCACTCATACCCAGCTTCCTACTAAAACCTGCCGCATGAAAAGAAATGCGTCTGAGCTTAAAAAGCCCAGTGAACAGATATATACATAACATAGCATAACGGTAAATAAGCATAAGCAACGAAGGAATAAGGATACGAAACGAAAAGCATAATCATACGGTCATACGAATCATCAAGATAATCAAGAGTCAAGAGTGCATGAGAACTGAATAAGAACTGAATATAAGAACGAAATGGAAATAAAGAAAATGTCATATAAGGATGTGCCATATGAACTCCAAACAAATTCCGTCAAATCATATCATATCATATCATATAAGTGCACGAAGAGGGGAGACCTCTAAGTACCAAAAGTGTGAGAAGGAGTGTAAGGCACACACCACCTGGTCACCATAATCATACATACACATAAATCCTAGGATGCATCCATACGCTCCCGTCAAAAGTATGTATGCCAGTACTAGACTGGTCACACACACGCATAAATGGCCAATAGT
Organism: Artemisia tridentata subsp. tridentata; assembly: GCA_021014915.2. NCBI lineage: Eukaryota > Viridiplantae > Streptophyta > Magnoliopsida > Asterales > Asteraceae > Artemisia > Artemisia tridentata. The sequence continues at coordinate 202,935,350 of CP139507.1, forward strand.
GATCACAAATAATACATACACATAAGGGGGAACGCCGTAGATCTATCACACCTCTACGGGAGTGTCATGCCTAGGGTGCCATCCTAGACATGGTCCTGGTACCTCCAGAACTAGTTAAGCTCAGGCACGGAATATCATATCATACCAAATCATAATCAAAGCATAGCAAGAGAAACGAAAGTGTATCTCAACAAAGCATGGCAAACAAATAATCATATCATAGCAGAGACATTTAAAATAAATGTCAGAATGAATCATATAGGATTGGCAGTCATACACTGAGAGCCAAGAATCAAACAAAAGGGAATCATAGCAGTCATCGGATCATAAGAAATATCCCTAGTGAAAAGGGAAAGCATATATGTACGAAGCAAAGTGTCTTAGAGTAAGACAGAATATCCGTACCTTAACGAAATACGCAAGCAAAGAAATGAAAAGCAAATCAAGTAGGAGATCACTCCCTCTTCACCCGATCTACAAATAATCACAAGTTCTCTTATAAGTTCATATAATCATAGGGTTTCATTTTAGTTCTCCTTCCATGTTAAGTAACTTTGATTATTAACATTCTCGTATGTCAAATTAAAGTATTATAGACGATCATATTCGTAGTTTAAGGTTCATAATGTCTTTTACAAAAATTTAGGGTTCGTAATGTAGTTTCCATGCTTTTAGGGTTTATTATGCAATTATCACAAGTTTAGGGATTAATATGCAATTCTCATAATATTAGGGTGTAAAATGTAATTACTATAAAGTTACAGGTGTTCACAAGTTAGGTCCATTAGTTTTAGCAATTAACCATTTAAACCCTTTAGTTTATAAAATAAACACAAAACACCTTTTAATTTCCTTTTTAACCTTTTTATAATTTCTCACAGTTTTATATACGAAATTATTAGGTTTTCTATAAATTGTAAACCGTATAAGAACTCAGTAATAAAATTCCCAAAAATTCCAGAGATGCTCAAATGTCTTTAGTATTTTATCAAATTTTTCCAGATTTTATTAAGTAGCATAGATATGGATTAAAATTCACTTAAACCAACTCGTCCAGATTTCTGAGTAATTTTACTATACGAAAAGTTGTTAATTAAAAACCTTTTAAGAAAAATTCACAAAAATCTACAAACATTCCATAAAGTAATAGACATGCTAAATATTACCCAGTTCAAAGTAAACCTCCTAATTCGACACGGTTTGGAAATTAAAATTCAAAAACCCAGACTGATTTTCCAGACTCACAAATCCGATCAGAAACATAATTTTCTAAAAATCAAAAAGTAACCCTCCAGGCCTCTAAAAATTACAAACTAAATTTTCCCAGGTAGCCATTTAATTGAACTTAGTTTTAGACTCTTAAAAAACAAAAATATACGTTCACATCATTTAGTTACAGCCGGTTAAAGTCGGACGAAATTCCAGGTCAGTAGCAGTTATCACAGAACCATGTTTATCTTAGGGTTTTCGTCATTCCATTCATTAGTTCTTGACACCAAACGATTTTAGGTGAGATTATAACATGTTTAGGTCGATCTATAAATGGTCTTATCATAATCAAAACAAATAAAATTTAGATTCATAACCATACTCGATTCATACAATTTAGGTTTTAAGTTTTATGATCATTATTTCATGTGGTGACTTTTATTATCATATGATCATTATTTACCTCGAACATAAGAATACAACAAGGATTAACAATACCCTCGAAGAAAAACGAAGGTCAAGAACACCAAAACTCGAATCACCAACCATCTTATTTCCTCCTTCTTTGTTGATCGAATGGATGAACACACAAAAAGAGAATGGGTCGGTTAGGTTTTGAACAAGGATTTTAATGAATTAAATTATGTACTTATGATTACCTTTGTGATGTGAATGAAACAAGAACAAGATCACTAAGAGCTCCTTTTTGTTTTCTTTGGATCGACAATGGTGAACAAGGGAGGGAGGCAGCCGAATTTTTGTGTGTGTGAGAGGAGTTAGGGTTTTATTTTCGGTTAGGAAGGATAACAAGGGAACCTTGTAATTTGATTTGTGTTAATATGGCAAGAATCAATCTTCATAATGGGCTAATCAATTAGAATTAAGGCATGATCATATCTTATTTTATGGGCCGAAAATTTTCATGTATATTCTACATAAAATGTCGCCTAGTATCATATTAGTGTAGACATTCATTTATTTTGTAACCATTTAAATTATAATGTAAGGTTTTAATTAATTTAACTTGTTAGGTAACTTTTGGTTTTAATTACCTTAAGTTAAGTTCACATAATGTTACTTATGTGATTTTCATAAGTTCTCAAAATTTTAATTCGAGGTCATTTTAGTCTTTTCGGATTATATTAATTTTGGGGTCAAATTGTTTACAATACTAATGATCAATTTGAACAAAATGAACCTTCTCCTGGTCCAGATCCAAAACTCATGTCCTTACTCTTGACCAACCAATCCCAAGTTGAAAAATGTAATGAAATCAACAAAACATCAAAAGCAAGAGTTGCATCATTAACTTCAGATATTGAGTGCTGTAAAATACAATTAACAAATTTTGAAACACAAGAAAAACGAGAAAAAAGTTTTGAAGTTGCATTTCAAAAGGCTTATGTCAAAGAACAAGAGTTACAACATCAAATACGAGAATTAACTGTTTCCAACAATAACTTGATTTATAAATAGGAACAATAAAAATTTGAACACAAACAACAAGTTGAACATCACAATTCAGAACTTTTGAAAACAATAACTGAGATGTCCACTTGGCAAGCTAATTTTTTTGAACACAAACAAAAGTCATAGAAACGAATTGATTCTTACATTGATGAAATTGTCGAATTAGAAAGCAAATTAAAAGAGTTTCAAAATGTTGTTTACAAAACTGGTGAGTCTGTCACAACAATACAAAAGCTCACTTTAAAACCAAATCCTCGAGGTTATGGTTTTGCTCTTGGTGATGATAAACCACGTTTTCTATACACAGCACTCAAAGAAAATCCAAAGTTGTATAGTGCAGAACTGTTACTTGATGATTCAATTGTGCATGTTGTTATACATGATTGTGAGGAAGAACATGAACATGAAGAAGAGAGTCAATCAAAAATGAGCTTTAAACCATTTGCTATACCTTTTGATTACTCAAACGTGCCTCATATTTCTGACACATTCATTCCTCAAAGAGATAAAACTGAACAACCATGGTTTGTAATGCAAATTCATGAATCTTCTTCTGATGTTGGTCTCGTTAAACCAGTGGCACAATTAAATGGCCCTTTACCAACCTCTGGTGAAATTAAACCATTACCTAAACGTTGTTTTGTACTTATGTATTTTGATACATTTATGAAAGACATCAAATTTTTAGAACAAGCAATTTAACGTAACTCAGAGATAAAAGTTTTCACTTTTCAATCTGCTTACGAAAAAGAAAAGAGAGAAAATTTTCAAACACAATTTTTACCATACGTTCAACATTTGCGTCTTTGTGCTACACACTGGGAACAGGAACTCCAAAAAGAAATAACATCCATGATGAACATTTTCAATGCAATAGAAAACTCTATCTCAAAACGAAAACGTCGAAAAAAAGTTTTACAAAATGAAGCTGATCGACTCTTGGAAGATGTTCTAAGTTCGGATATTATCTCTTTGATTATTAATTCTATTTATGAGTCTTGCAATTCTATGCTTGTTGATGATCACACTGCTGACACTGAAAGGTTGAGACATGAAATTGAGACCTTAAAAAGAGAAAATGAGAGAATCATTAAACACAATGGTGATGTGCAAAGTACACTTTCAACAGAAATTTTTCAACTTCATCAGAAGCTTCAATGGTGTCAAACTCAGAGTCTTGATTTTGAATTAAAATTTCAAAGTCAAAATGAAACGATGTCCTTTCAAAATAGTCACACATCCAAAGTTGAGAATCTTGATGATAACAATGCTGTTCTAAAATGTCAAATTTTCAAATATGAAAAGGAAATCGAGCATTTAAAAACTGAGTACAAAACCATTTATGACTCATTGAAAATGACTCGATATCAGCATTTGAAGGAAAACGATAAATGTCGCCAAAATCGTAATGACACCGTTCGCTTTAATAGAGAACTCGATTCAAAAATTCAACAAAAGAATCACATCATCATTGAACTTAAAGATAAAATTCAGTTACTAGAAAAAAGGAAAGTTTGTTAGCACAAATGTGATTGCAACTGGAATGTACAAAATGGACACAACATCTAGGCAAACATTCACTCAGACTACTAATTTGAATCCTTCCACTTCTACAGGAATAGTCCCCACTACTAGCGTTAGCAGATCAATGCATAAGAGCAACAAATGGAAGAATAGGATCTTGCAACGTAGAAGCGGAAAGAAGCCCCAGAAGTAGAAGATCAACTTAGGAATTTGAATAAAACTCATGTTGCATCTGATTTAGATTCTAATTTGACAAATTATAATCATACTATCAGTTTAACGAATGATGAACATTTGAATGCTTTGAATGTTAATGCATCTTGTGTGTTTTGTCGTAAAAGTATGTTATCTGGTGATCATACAAAATGTGTAGCTAACTCCCTTTTAACTCGTAACAAGAGACGTACATCTGGCATTCCCTCTAGGCCCACTATTGCTTCTAAGTCTGTGCTAGGAAAACCACCAAGTGTAGTTTCTCAAAATGCTTTAGACACTCCTATAGTTGCGTATACACCTCCTAAGACAGTGCCATCACCTAGCGAATACACTAAGAAGAAAGCACGAACTAGTCGGACATGGCAACATTGGTTACAAAGGAAACCTAGTTTTAAATGGATACCTAAAGTCATTAATATCTGTGTTTCTAACTCAACGGAACCTACAATTTCTTCGGGTTCCACTTTTACCATCTCTCCATCTTCGTCGTCTTCGTGTAATGCAGGTGGTACAAATTGTTCTATGTATTGTTGATAGCGGCTGTACCCGACACATGATAGACAATCTCAAATTGTTAGTAAACTTTGTTTCAAAGTTCATCAGCACTGTCAGATTCAGGAATGATCATTTTGCTGCTATCATGGGCTATGGTGATTATATAAAGGGCAACATCGAAATTAGTCATGTATATTATGTAGGAGGACTTGGTCACAACCTTTTCTTCGTCGGACAATTCTGTGATGGGGATTTGGAGGTAGCTTTTCAGGAAAAAACTTGTTTCATTCGTGACTTACAAGAAAATGATCTCATGTCGGGCACTCGTGGAACCAGTCTTTACACTATCTCTATGTCTAACATGATTGCTTCTTCTCTAATATTCTGCTCTCCAAATCAACTTCGACAAAATCATAAACGACTTTCTCATTTGAACTTCAAAACCATGACTGAACTTGCACGTCACAAACTAGTCGACGGTCTTCTAAGATTCTGGTTTTCCAAAGATCACTTATGTCCTGCATGTGAACAAGGAAAAAGCATTCATGCACGCTTTCCTCAAAAACTAAACTCATTACTGATCACGTACTTCAACTACTTCACATGGATTTGTGTGGCCCGATGCACGTGTAAACGATTAATGGCAAATGCTACATTCTTGTAATCGTTGATGACTACTCCAGATGGACTTGGGTTTATTTTCTCAGAAGTAAAGATCAAGCTCCTCCTATGATCATCACCTTTCTCAAGAAAATTCAAGTTTAACTTCGTAATACGGTCAGAAAAGTTAGAACAGACAACGACACTTAATTCAAGAATCAAACTCTCTGAGCTTACGTTGAAGAAGTAGGAAGTGAACATCAAACATCCATTGTAAGAAGTCCAGAACAGAATGGGGTTGTTGAAAGACACAACAGGATGTTAGTGAATGCTGCAAGAACGATGTTGATTAATGCGCAACTTCTGGATTAATTATGGGCTGAAGCTGTCTCGACTGCATGCTATACTCAAAACCGTAGTACGATCAACCAACGCCACCATAAAACACCTTATGAGCTTGCCCATAATCAAAAACCGAATATTAAATACTTTCATGTATTTGGTGCTCTTTGTTACCCAAATAATGATCATGAAGACCTTGGCAAACTCAAAGCTAAAGCTGACATCGGTGTGTTCATTAGATATTGTGAAAACTCTAAAGGCTTTCGCATCTGGAATCATCGTACTAGAGAAATCGTGGAAACCATTCATGCTAATTTTGATTAACTTACAGAAATGGCTTCTGAGCAAAATAGCTTCGGACCCGCAACCAACCGTCCAAATTTTCCTGATCAATCAGCTGTACCTCTTTCGCTAAACCATCAAGAATTGGAAACCTTCCATTGTTTGATGATTCATTTGCATGTCATGCACCAGATGTATCAAATGTTTCCGCTACACCACCTGATAATATTCCTATACCTGATACACCTGCACCAACTACTACAACCGTTGTAACATATGCACCTCCAATTGAATCGCCGACAATAGGTGAACAAACCGCTTCCAACACTGACAATACAACTGATGATCAACCTAAACAAGAAGTACCCGCACCTGCAGATTATGACGGAAATGCCTTATTCAATCCATTTGCTCCGACTCCAACCAATCCCGATATTGCAGAGTCGTCTACACGCAACTTGGATCCGTCTAATATACACAATCTTTTTCAAAATTACCCTTCAACACACAAATGGACAAGAGATAATCCCTTAGTAAATGTGATTGGTAATCCAGGTAATCCAGTCATGACACGACAAAGACTTCACACGGATGGTGAAACATGCATTTATGCTCTTACCGTCAATCAAGCTGAACCAAAGAACATTAAAGAAGCAATGACTTATGACAATTGGATTGAATCAATGCAAGAAGAAATCGATCAATTTAAACGTCTTGAAGTCTGGGAGTTGGTGGAAAGACCCGATGGAGTCTATGTTGTCGGACTTAAATGGATTAGGAAAAACAAACTTGATGCTGATGAAACAGTAATTCATAACAAATCGCGTCTGGTTGCCAAAGGCTTTAGCCAAGAAGAAGGTATTGATTTTGAAGAATCCTTTGCACCAGTGGCTAGACTTGAAGCTGTCCGAATGTTTCTTGCATATGTTGCTCACAAGAACATCATCGTTTATCAAGTGGACGTGAAAACTGCATTTCAGAATGGGCAACTCCGTGAAGAAGTGTATGTCACTCAACCAGAGGGCTTCATCGATCCAGATCATCCTAATCATGTGTACAGACTCAAGAAAACCCTTTACAGCCTTAACCAAGCCCCGAGGGCATGTTTCGATAAACTGTCAGCATTTTTACTTGCTAATCACTTTACCAAAGGACCAGTTGATCCCACACTGTTTATTTAAAGACACGGGGAGGACATCTTAATTTTTCAAATTTATGTTGATGACATCATTTTTTGTTCAACACATAAAAAGTACTCAAATGCTTTTGCAAAACTAATGAAACAAAACTTTGAAATATCCTTGATGGGTGAACTAAAGTTCTTCTTAGGACTTCAAGTTCATCAATTCCCCCGTGGTATTTTTCTAAACCAGTCCAAATATGGTCTTGAGATTTTAAAGAAACATGGCATGACAAGTTGTGATACTTATAATACCCCTATGTCTGCCTCATCACCAAAGCTGGATGCTGATTTACATGGGACACCAGTTGACCCTACAAAATACCGAAGTATTATTAGGTCTTTATATAGGTGATGATGAATATAAAAAATATATTAAAATAATCAAACGCAGCGGAAACATCACCTAGAGACGGATCCATATAGCCATATGATCAATCAATAATAAATACAACAATTATATACCTTTGTAGCGTGATTCGAGAGTCACTAACAATCACCAACCCAAGAATGGAATAAGGAACCCAAGTGATCAATGAGGTTGATCACTTCTATGATAGAAACACACTACACGTCATCGATTACCACACGATGCTAGTCTTGACCTCGTAATACTTGTTCTTGCAACAACCTACAATAGATTAAGCAAAGAAGAGATGAAAAACACAAACCCTAGAGGGGGGTGTGTTTGTTCCGTAGGTTTTAGGAGAGGAAGAGAGGGAGAAAAAGATTGTAAGTCATTTAATGTGATGATCTCCATTAATGACCAAATCAATTAGTAATTATCAACATATAAGTTACACTTAGCCCCTTGCTCTTTTCCCTCTTGTTCTTCCCACCATGGCCGGCCATATAGGGGCCCTAAATGGGCTTGCCCATTTGTTGCTCCAATCCTATAAACTAAGTACCAGCTTAGTTATTAGTAGCCCATTATTGATCCCAAGTTGCGTAGTCTTATATATAGTGTAAATACGATAAATACAATATATAAGATGGTATCTTTGTGTATAAGTGTGTGACCCCATCGGCTCACATATGTCTAGCCATATAATTATTTATTATGACACGAGCATACTCCATAATTGGTCTACTTTACCACAAGGATATGTAGGACCATAGTAGGTTTATTGGGTTAAGACAAATTGCTAGGTAATCATGCTAGTAATTGCCTTTACCACTTTGCGGTTTATTGATATTTCCGTATTATTTAAACTCATTTTAGTTTGGTAACTATAGAAAACATGTTCTCTAGTTATCCAAATATCTTATATTTCTTGAAGGTTTCAAAACCGTAACTAGGGTTATAAAACAACCTTAAAAGAATAAGATGTGTAACCATACTTAATTGCTTTGACTTTTACAAGACATCATGATTTCTAGAGTAGGTGTTCTTTGAGTTTGATTAGAATTAGGAAAATTCAAATATTCCTATTATGGCTTTTCCTCATAAAGAAAAAGGATAGGAACAAGTCTCTTTCTTACAAGGAAAGAACGACTTAGTTTGTCCTTTTAACAAGAAAAGAAAAAACTCTTGTTTACGGTTTGTATTGCATTAATTCATTAATTGAATTTACAAAGTTCATTTTTAGTATTTTCGATAATTATCCTTTTGTAATTTAACTACCCCATGTTTACAATTTAAAATAATTAATTTACAAAAAGGCTAAGATCCACATTGTGCTTCTACTATCACATCAGTTGATCTGCTAGCAATAGTAGATTCAATTGGTAGGCGATGATCACCAATTGTATTACACGTACAACTCTTAGATCCTTATGGGACTCATGGCATCTAGTGTCAAACAACTAGTGTCATGTAGGCATGTTTAGTCTCATCTTTGCTTCGGGTCAAGGTCTCACCGCTTAACTCGATTAAGTCATCCAATTTGAGAACGTGTGAGAATATATCTAGGTCCCACGCATAGAGAATAGTCACATCGGGTTACAATTCAACCTAGGTCTCACGCATAGGCAAAAAGTAATTGCAAGTGTTCTCAAGCGATTGGACAGCATGACTTAAATTTGTGACAGGTAAAATATTTTGATGTGAATCAAAAAATGTGTACGAAAGAAGCATGCATTCATTCTTCGTAGCACAAGTTAAAAACTTTTCTTAACTTAAGTCTAATCATTATTTTAATTTATGTGTGTCGAGTTGTCCATTTTCATGACTAATATATATCCTAGGTGGATTATAAATAAGTTTGGACAATACATAAAATAAATAACAAGCATAATAAGTTCAAGTGTTATTTATTAAAACAATGATTTTACTTTTCAAAAACTTAGTTAAACTAAATCATAAGACTTAGTTTAAAAAATGGTTTGTGTTTCGTTTCATGTTTTAAAAAACAATTTGCAATTTACATACAATCATAGCATATATAAGAAGCAAATAAACAAATACACAACCACAATATGCAAAGCCTCAACCGATGAAAATCCTATGCTCGGTCTCGTGAGCCATCACGAGAACTAAGGGTCAACTAGGGACAAGCCTACACAACCACACGGAGGGTTCCCACTTGCTCCAAGACAATCAAGAGCAAGTAGAGGCCCATTATGCACATGAAATAATGAATTTGTCCGCCCAAAATTTCTATATTGGGAGGCCCAAAATGCCTCGAAGGAGTCTTCCCTACTCTTATGTCCAAACTACAAAGTTGTAGGCCCATGATTTTTGTATCTACAGAAAAAATTTCAGCCAATAACTCCTTGCCAATCACCAGGAAACTCCGTTTAACTGTAGCATGTTCTAGCAGCCATTTTCCGCGTTTATGTCTTTCACTCTTTTGTCATTCCATTCCAAGCTTTGATTACATTATATAGAAAGTAAAATACAAGTAATCTACTTCCTATCTACTGTAAAATGCACAAACAATTGCAAAAACCAAATTGAAATTCATTACATAAAAGCCGAAACAATGGCAAAACCCAAAACAAGAAATTAACGACAAATCACAACAACTCATGGCACAAGTGGTCTAGGTTTTCATCGGATTTGCATATACACATAATAATACAATAATATTATGATCAAAACAAGGTGTTGGCTAACTCCATGGATAAACATGCATGTATTTGCCATGGAAAAAAAATTACTAACAAGAATTAAAGATTTAGCCAATGAAACGAAGAATTAATTGACAAGAATTAAAACCCCGTTTGGTACGTGTGTCAAATGGCTTAAGGATCAAAACCCACTGATATTAGGACCTTCAAAATAAAATTTTACCATAGAAATATTAGGTTTAGGGGCTGATTTAAAACCGTTTCATAAATCGATCAAAATCATGCGTTTTAGGCCATTTTACACGTACCCGACAAGTATACCAATTAAAATATGCATAACAAATGGCTATGAGATAAAAAATCACAGATCATTAGGTACCTTAAGGGTTGATCATATGTGAGAAAATGGAGCCCTAGGGGCTGTTTTAAAATAGGGTTTCAAAAATCATCAAAACACCCGATTCGGCCATTTTTACGCATACCCGATAATCATATGGCACATATGATGGCTCGTGATGCCACTATAGGTGATGATGAATATAAAAAACATATTAAAATAATCAAACGCAGCAAATAAATCACCTAGAGACGGATCCATATAGCCATATGATCAATCAATAATAAATACAATAATTATATACCTTTGTAGCGTGATTCGAGAGTCACTAACAATCACCAACCCACGAATGGAATAAGAAACCCAAGTGATCAATGAGGTTGATCACTTCTATGATAGAAACGCACTATACATCACCGATTACCACCCGATGCTAGTCTTGACCTCGTAACACTTGTTCTTGCAACAACCTACAATAGATTAAGCAAAGAAGAGATGGAAAAACACAAATCCTAGAGGGGTGTGTTTGTGCCGTAGGTTTTAGGAGAGGAAGAGAGGGAGAAAAAGATGGTAAGTCGTTTAATTTGATGATCTCCACTAATGACCAAATCATTTAGTAGTTATCAACATATAAGTTACACTTAGCCCCTTGCTCTTTTCCCTCTTGTTCTTCCCACCATGGCCGGCCATATGGGGGCGCTAAATAGGCTTGCCCATTAGTTAGTCCAATCCAATAAACTAAGTACCAGCTTAGTTATTTGTTGCCCGTTATTGATCCCAAGTTACGTAGTCTTATATATAGTGTAAATACGATAAATACAATATATAAAATGGCATCTCTGTGTATAAGTGTGTGACCCCATAGGCTCACATATGTTTAGCCATATAATTATTTATTATGACACGAGCATACTCCAACACTTTAATGTATCTAACAGCCAGCAGACCAGATATCGTATTTGCCATATATCTATGCTCCCGTTATCAGTCAAAACCAACTAAAAGACACCTCTCTAAGGCTAAAAGAATCCTTCGATACGTAAAGGGAACCATTAACTTGGGGATCAGGTATCCGAAGGATTCTGGTTTTGAATTAATAACCTTTTCAGATGTTGATCATGCAGGATGTTTATACACACACAAAAGTACATCTGGTTGAGTGCAGTTTCTAGGAGACAAACTTGTATCTTGGCAGTCAAAGAAGTAGGATTGCACATCATTATCATCAACATAATTGGAGTATGTAGCCATGTCAGCATGTTGTGCTCAAGTCATTTGGATACGATCATAGCTGATTGAGTACGATTACAGTTACAATAAGATTCCCATGTACTGCGACTCCAAGAGTGCCATTGCCATCTCATGCAACACGGTTCAACATTCAAAGTTAAAACATATCGCACTCCGATATCATTTCATCAAAGAACATGTTGAAAAGGGTACAATTGAATTATACTTTGTGGGTACTGAATACCAATTAGCTGACTTATTCACCAAAGCCTTGCCCCATGCAAGATTTGTGGAATTAGTTCACCAAATTGGTATGCGGTGTTTGACTCCAGATGATTTGAAAAACTTTCTTAAAAAGACCTAAGACAGTCAAACACTAAAACATTTTGTAAATATTTTATCCAAAAACACTAAAAGATTTTCATATACTTATTAAAAAAAATGCAAGTACAAAATTTTCCATCAACACTTTGTTCAAATAAAAACAATTTCACCATTTTTCCTGAACAAGTGTTGAGGGGGAGTAAGAAATTTTTTTAAATGTTTTCCAGAAATTGTACTTGCATATTTTCAAAAAGATGTTGTTTTATTTTAATTGTGTTGGTAAAATGTTCTCCGGTAAATACCCTCCTTGTACTTAAATTTCTTTCAAAAGTTTAAAAGAATTTACGTCTTAAGTCGAGGGGGAGTATTAATATTGTTCTTGCCAAATAAATGACTAAGTATTTCTATTTCATTAGATAAGGACTAAGGTTGCAAAGTTATGTGGCTAAAGGACCAATTGTGTCAAAATTTCAAACTCAAATGTTTGTCAAAACCAACGTTGATCATGCATTTATCACACATGCATACATATTCACTTTCGTCACCAACAAATCCAACGAACCAAAATCAATCGTCAAATCCGTTCATAAACCTTCAAATCTGTAAGTGTTTTTATGTTCTTTAAGCAAATATAAACAAGGGTTTTTGATCGTTTAACGATCCAACAGTTAATTTTTTCACAATCAACGATTTAAGGTTTAGGGTTTTTAACGAATTGGGGAAAACCATTTTAGTGTGTTAATGTGTGATGTTTGTGGTGAGATTTGATCCTAACAATGTCCTAAACATGTTGCAATAACCTAATCCTTCCCAGAAACATCAATTGATCGATTTTGAATTTAGGGTTCATACAAACCAAATTGGGGAAATATGTTTTCATGTGTTTTGATGTAATTAAATTAGTGGGAAAGTGTTTAATCACGATATTGAACACTTGAATGCATGTTAATTAAACCATAAACATGTTATGAATCAAAATTAAGGTTTAGGGTTTAAGGGTGCACGTTTAGTCACCATCTTCGATTCTTGTGGTTAAAAATTGTTATAACTTGTACAAAACATTTAGAATTGCCTTAGGAACACTCGCCAATCATTGCATCAAACATCTAACATGTAAATCTCTTGTTCGTAAAACTTGGTCTAATGGTTTTACGCATAAGCAAATATGGGACTGTTATGCTTAAACGTGTCAGTTGTTGAGTGTATAATCATGATTAAATAAGTTGTTTATCAGTGGTTTGTTGTTTAAATGACAGGATCAAGAAGTTTGTAAGAAATCAAAGGTTACAAATGCAAATTTTACGAATAAGCGTCTGCAGTGGAATACGAATTTCTTGGAAAGAAATTCGTAAAATGTTTAAGAATAAGTCATATTCTTATGCATAAGACTCATTCTTACGAATAAGTCTCATGTTTACGAATAAGACATATTCTTACGAATAAGTCGTATTACACATAAGACTCATTTTTACAAATAAGTCTACTGTTTACGAATAAGGCCTATTCTTACGAATAAGTCTCATTCTTACGCATATGACTCATTTTTACGAATAAGTCTAATGTTTACGAATAAGGCCTATTCTTACGAATAAGTTGCATTCTTACGCATAGGGCTGATTTTTACGAATAAGCCATATGTTTACGAATAAGACTGCCTTTTACGAATAAGTCACAATTTAAGAATTTGTTTGAAAATGAATTACCTTTTGTCACTCTTACTAATCAGTTCAAAAGATTCTAATATTGTAATGTGTATGTGTGTCATTAAAGTTAATATCTCATCAAACATAAAACATCACAATAGCAATTAGAGGACTTCATGTGACTTAAAATGAAAAACACTCACTCCACTGATTTCATAACAACAAACAAGGTCTAAGACAATGAATCAGACTTATACCATTTACTAACAAACTGTGTTTCTTCAATGTCTGTTTCTATGACTTATGACTTTTAGATCACAACAATGGCTGCACCACAAGCTAATGTAGAGACCCCACAAAAGCTCACAATGGAAAACACTTTCCTGCAGACTATAACAAAGTCATTGGCAAAAACAATCTCTGTGTTCAATTCAACAAGTTCACATGTACTGAATCATCCTGCCAAGTAGCAGTGGAAGCTCTTAAACACCATCCCTACCAATTCATGATGACAAAGTCTTCCTCAGTCCCACAGTCCTACATTCATCAGTTCTGGAACACAATTCCACTTGATATGAGTGAAGAATCCTTTACTTGCACTCTACAAAAATGTCAAGTCACTATGGATATTGATACTCTTAGCTCTATACTCCTCTTACCAACACTTCATCCTACTAAAGAATATCACCCGACTCCATCAGAGAATGAAGTTCTTGACTTTCTTAGATAAATTGGTTATGATGAATCAGAAGGGGTTGTTTCAACACATTCAAGAGTGAATATCAAGAATATGCCACAGCCTTTGAGAACTATGTACATCATCATTGCCAAATCTGTATCAGGAAGAGACAGTGGGCATGAGCATCCCAAATTGCCACATCTTTAGATATTTTGGGGCATGGTCAACGTTAAGCTGATTGACTAAGCAAGCCTCATTTGGGAAGACTTAGTGAAACACATACAGAAGGGAGGTGACAAGATTCCTTTTGTCAGATACACTAAGTTGCTCATCGACAACTTTCTCGATGAATTCGAAGATATTCCTCGACGACTTGATGATGAGGACAAGCACACTATTTAGAATGAGCATGCATTAAATATGATCAGGATATTAGGAACAAGTACTCGAAAGCATGGAATACCACCTCCTGATTGTCTTCTTACCGAGAAAGTTAAAGCCACAACATACTACAAATATTATTTAGAAGCTCTTAAAGAACAGAAGTTCGGATTCTTTGACGAAGAAACTCAAGCTTCATCTGTCAAGACAAAAGGTCAGAAGGGAAGAAAAACAGGGAGCACTGGTAGCAATACAAAGGCCAAAAAGCCTGCTCCTCCAAAGATCAGAAAGAGGAAAGTACATGTTAAAGTTATCAAACTAGAACCTTCTCCTGAACGATCACCTCAACCTTTAAAAGAATCAGAAATAGAATCTGATGAGACAATGGTCTATGGTATGTGCTTAAACACATACCTTTTCTTGACCAAAACCGGACCCAAAACGACCAAAAACTAACCAATTATGCCAAATATCTCGTGCTTTTGTGTTTATGATTGTGCAGGGATGGATATTGTAAATATGGACAAAATCAAGCAAAAACCGGGAAAACGAGCACGAGATATGGAAAAGATATTTATAGCCGATGCCGGGAAGCAAAAAGTCAAAGTCAACCCTTGAAGAATCATCAAATGACAAATGAAGCCTTTGGATTTATTTTGGAATATTGACAGAATCAGTCCCTTGAATTTCACAATTTACATATTTGGTCCATGTCTTTAAACTACACTTATAACCACTATCCGGATTTTACTTAATCACCAATCCAATCCAAATCCAAACCACAAACAAAACCATTAATCCATAGTCCCTAGCCCAATACAAACCCAATCCGCTCATAAAAAAACCCGAGCCCAATCCATTCTTAACCTAAACCCCGATCCATACCCACAAAATACCCGACGGTCAACGTAATAAATACTGGTCAAATAATAATAAATAAACACACACACACGCGCGCCTATTTCTTCCCCAAAATTACCCAGTTACTGTACGAAGAACCCTAATCCTTTAACCGTACGATTTTACCACAATTAAGGGTAAATTGGTCCAATCATTGGGTTTCTAGAAGCATGTCAGATGTCAGAGAAGCACAGAACACGCACGAGTGGACACATGGCAGCATGCTATTGGACCGAACACCTCACAAAAATTGATCCAAGGGTCGTGAATTAATGGATGATAATCAAGGATGATCAGAGGGTGGAAAACGAATCAAAAGAAGCACAATTTCCCTCGGATTGATGACTTGGCAGAGGGCTAGAAGGTTCATCCTTAGGCTATAAATAGAGGGTAGATTTTCAGTTGTGGGGAGTAGTTTTTAATTGTAGTGTTACTCTGTTAAATTTAGTTTATGCTTTGTAGTTTTTAAAATTCTCTTGTAACTTTGAAGTTTATTTGATTAATGAAATTTTTATTTTAAGTTCCTACTATTGATTCTGTTTCATTTCTTCTGAATTTAGCTTATTGCAATTATCAGTAGTGTGTTTTAAATCATTTCTATCCTATTTCCATTTTTTTATCTCAACTTTTGTTAAATTCCTTTTAAAATCCAAAAATATTCCAAAAATATTAAAAAAATACAAAAATAAATCAAATCCCAGCTTCAATAAGCTGATTTCTAAATTGTTTAAGCTTAAATAAGCTCAATAGCTTATTGTAAGTTTTTAGTTTGTTCAAATCTGTTTTTACCTCAAAAAGTCAAAAAGTCAACATAAAAGTCAAATTTGGTCAACATAAGCAGTTTGAAGGATAAGCTGATTCAGGAAGAGCTTATTGGGTGATTTTTGGCTTGTTGATAAAGCCTGGGTGTTCCTTGTTTGGTTCAGATCTGTGTTCACTTGAATTCATTCTTGTAAGTATCATTTGGTAGCATTTATGGCTTCTTAGTGTTAAACTGCTTAATAGTGCTTATTTAGTATTAGAAGTTGCTTATTAATGTTTACTTAAGTTAGTTATGCAGTAGTTAATTAGTTTTTAAGCTTAATTCAGTAGGTACTAGTTTAAAATTGCAAAAACAGATTTGTAAGGAGTGTTTGGATCAAGGTCTGCTAGGGGCATATTAGTTTGGTTACTGTTACTTTGTCTATTTGGGTGCTTAAGGTTTGCTTAAAATAAGTAATATAAGCTGATAAGTGTAGGGTGATAAGTTGTTTTTAGTGCTATTAAGGTTTTGAACCCATAGGTGCTATAGAAGAAGCTCAACTGCCTTAATAAGCTTCATATTAAGCTGAGCTTATTTGGCTATAACTTTTGGCACTTTCTTGTTCCAAATAGTGAGTTTAGTGTTATTGTAGAGATTGATGCAATTACATTAAGGATTGCAAGAATTGGAGATCAAAACAAGTCTGCTGCTACAGACATATATGTGCAAACCTGCACATATATACTTTGTTCTTCTTGTTTTTTTTGGACTGCTAAGTACTCATTCATTAGTGATTTTTGCCTGGATTTTGGAAGATCAGTAGCTTATAGTAGTAGATTTAGTATTCTGAGTTTGATTCTCAGATTGTAGCTTATTTAAAAGCTGAATATAGGTCTGCAAATACCCTATTGAGCCTATTGCAGGCCTGCAAGCAGTTTTTGTGCCCAACACTATCTGATCTTGAGTCAAATTAGGGTAGCAATTGGTGAAATAATTTGGGGTTTTTTTTGGAAACTAAGGAGTCTGACATATAAACTCTGAGATTCTGCTTTTGAATTTGCACAAATAGCTTTTACCTGGCTTATAAATAAGCTGCTAATTAACTGTTTGGTCATTGCTACTACTATAATCTTGTTACTGCACTTCTGCTTAATTTGCTTAATCTGAGAGCTTATCTGGTCATCTTAAGTTGTTTCTAGCTTAAGTTAGTGTGTTTTTCCATATTTGAGCTTTTGATAATTTTTGGTTTACTTTTGCTTATTTTTGGTTTATTTCATAGTGCTTACCACTATACTACAACGATCATTATGCATACCTTTTCAATACGTAACCGGACCCAAATAGACCAAAAACTAACCAATTATGCTAAATATTTCGTGTTTTTGTGTTTATGATTGTGCAGGGACGGATATCGAGAAAAACGGACAAAATAAAGTCAAAACCGAAAAAACCGAGCACGAGATATGGAAAAGATATTTATAGCCGATGCCGGGAAGTTTTAAGTCAAAGTCAACCCTCAGAGTCTCACCAAAAGACAAAAATCACCCTTAGATCAATTTTGAAGAATTAACAATTTCAATCCTTGAGAAATCAGAAATTACACAAACAATCCTTATAAACTTAAACCCTTAAACCCTTAAATCCTTTCCTACCCGGATCCCAAATGAATAAACCCATGTCCCAAACTAATCTAACCCACAACAATCTAAAAACCCAGCCCACCTCAACTCTCTACCCAGCCTAGTCCACAAAATCTTATGCCCAAACCCAACCCAACCTCCTATATCCGGTCAACTTCTATACTTAAGAAAAGTCAAAAACAAATAAATAAACAAACACACCCCGCGTAATAAACCCCCAATTTACCCAGATGAACACTGTAGCAAGAACCCTAGACTTTTAACCGTACGTTTTTACTGAAATTAAGGGTAGATTGGTCCAATCATTGGGTGTCAGGGGTGTCAGGAGAAGCAGAGTGATACGTGGCAGCATTTCATTGGAGGGAACACCTCACGAATTTGATCCTATGGCTGGAAATCAAAGAGTGGAGAGCAAGGCATGATCTAAGGGTGATAATTAGCTCAAGAGCACACGGATTGCCAAGGTCGCAGGCCTGGAAGGTTCAGAAGAAGCCTATAAATAGAGACCTCCTCCTCATTAGTTAAGCTTGTCCAATTTTCATGTTTTAGAGAATTGTTACCATTTTTATTCTTGTCATTTTAAAAGCTTTCGTAGTGTAAACTTTTCATTTCAGTTGTATTCACATTTCAGAATTGTAATTTTACCTTCATTAATGCAATTTAAGTTTTCTATTCCTTGTCTCATTTATATTTTAAGCATTTACTTGGTTACATAGCTGTTTCAATCTTTCATTTCTGATTTCACAAGCTCATGTGAGCTTGTTAATGCTTTTGAAAAAGTTTTATTGGCTCAAAACTGTTTTTACTTCAAAAGTCAAAAAGTCAACTGTCTTAGTCCAACAAGCTGCTGTGAAGATTAAGCTATTTGAGGAGCTTAATTAGGGTTTTTTGGCTACTGGAAAAGCCTAGGTATAAGTTGGATTGTTCAGTTATGTGCCCACTTAAGCTCTTATTTGTAAGTTTCACTTGTTAAGCATTATTAGTCTATTTAGTTTAACTTCTTTATTAGTGCTTATTTAGGTTTGATAATTGCTTCTCAGAAGTTTATTTAGTCAGAAAATTAGTTGAGTTTTATTTTCAGAACTTATTTCAGTTATTCATAGTTTAAAAGTACAAAAATAGATTAAAAGGGGTGTTTGGTTTAGTGGCAGTTAGGGGTATCATAGCTTAGTTACTGTAGATTGGTTAATTTAGAAACTTTTAATCTGCTTAAAATAGGTGAAATAAACTGTTAGTAGGCCTTTATAAGAAGTATAGAAGCTTTTGTAGGTTTTTAGTGTGTAGGGTTAGCATTAAAAGTGAAACTGCCTAGGTTAGCTTCTATATCAGTTTAGCTTATTTGGTGAAAGTAGTTGGTAATTTTCTGGTCTAAATAGAGTGATAAGTGAATTCCCAAGTTATGTTTTAACTTCAGTTAGATTTGCATAAGTTTGAGGTCAAATTTCTAGTCTGCTGCAACAGACTAGGACTGCAGACCTGCATTTTTGTTGTGCCTTATCAGCTTTTTGTTTGGTCTTAAACTGCTTATTCCATTATGATCCTTGCTTGAATTTTAGTTTACAATTAGTCAGTAATATGGAGATTTAGATTCTGATCTGGGATTACATATTATAGCTTATTCAATAGCTTTTATCAGTCTGCACAATAGCCTCATCATAACTGATCAGTCTGCAATTCCCAACTCAGTCCCCAGACCATCTGTTCTTAAGATGATTTAGGTTAGCAATTGAAGTTAATTTTTAGGCATTTTTGGCCTGGTTGTAGTATTTCACATAGGCTTTCAGTAGTAGCTTCTGGTTTTCCCAATTAAGCTCTGGTTAGCTTATAATTAAGCTGCAAAACTGCTTGTTTGGTCACTATTGCTACAATTATTTTGCTACTGTGTTTCTGCTTAATTACTATGCTATTTGAAAACCATTGATTGTTCTGAGCTTAAACAAGTCCTTTACACTAGTTCTGAGCTTTTTGGAATTTCTGGTTCAGTTTAGCTTAATTTTGGCTTATTGCAAACTGCTTATTTCAACTGTTCTGCTTATTTAGGATGATTTAAGTTCTGATTCTATTTTTCCTAGATAGAGAATTAAATTTTAGATTTACCTTAATTTTTTCAGATTTTTCCAAAACTGTTTGCTATTTTTAATTCATTTAAATAGTTTAAATTAGTTTTAAATTCATAAAAAAAATTATTAAAAAGTCAAAAAAATATTTTTCTTTTTCCAAAAATTTTCTTTTATCATTTTAAATATAGGATGATTATTTTCATAATTTTAGGGCTTAAAATTTAGCATTTCACTTTTATTCGCGTTTTTAAATTCGTCGCGTTACATTTTTAAATTCAATTTTCGTTTTTAGGATTGCATGCTTAGCTTAGTTGTACCCTTAGTATAATTAGTTGTTTATCTTTATTATTTTATCGTTCGTAGTGTAAAATCGCCATCCATCTCTCTTTTCACACACTTTCACTTCACATATTCGACACCGAAACGAAAACTCGAATTCAACCTTCGTTGGGACACGACCCGGGGAAAACGCATACGTTGAGTTTTACCTTGGAAAAATAAATATACTCAAAAAGACAAATAAAAAAAATGGCGCCGCTGCCGGGGAAGGCTTGAGAAGAGTTTGAATTTCGTTCGTTGGATCGTGTTTTGAAGACCCTTCCTCGGAAGTTTCTCGTTTTTTTAAAAAGAAAAAAAAAATACAAAAAGAAAACAAATAAAACACTTTTCCTAAAGTGTTTTCAAAAATACCAAAAATAATATATCCTCGCTCTCGAGAGGGCGTTGTAAACCATTCCGAATAAACAACCAAAGAGATCGTGAAGTTAAACGTTACTTGGATTATTTCTTTACTACAACCTAATTACGGGGTTTAAGGAGGTCTTGACATTAAATTGCAGACCGAAGAGAGATCCATTCTTCTCTCCCGCCACGCTGCGCGTAGTTTTGAAAGAAACGAGTACGGTTGATTAACGATCACCAAAAAGATAATAAATCTAATTTTTCATTAAATATAAAAATCCAAAAATATTTTATTTTCAAATTTGGTTTTCCTTTTTGATTTTGTGTTTGTTTTTGGTGTATGCACACCCGATCTTCTACTTCTCACCCTCTTCTTTCACCGCTCTTAAATCCCGAGAGAATTATCCGTCACAATCACCATGTTCATTTCTCAACCATTGAGGAAATGGCCGACGACCCAAACAATCAACACCCGCCGATGGGTGGTGAAAATCACATGCCAGCTCCCGATCTCCGAACGATGGAGGAGCTGTGCCAACCCACAATGCACGGACGTGGTGGCCCGATTGCCCCCGTCAATATCCAAGCCGCCGATTTTGGACTTAAGCACCATATGATTCAACAAGTCCAAAACTCGTGCCAATTTCATGGCTTGCCGGGTGACGATGCGAACAAGCATCTTGACAAATTCATAACCGTCACCCAAAGTATGAAACAAAATGGGGTCTCCGATGACGCCCTCCGTCTATATCTCTTTCCTTATTCCTTGACGCATCATGCCACCGCTTGGTTTGATCGTCTTCCCAAGAACTCCATTCGTAGTTTTGATGAAATGGTTACGAAGTTCTTGGCAAAATATTTCCCACCGTCGATGGTGACGAAATTAAGGAATGAGATTAGCAACTTCCGTCAGCTTCCCGATGAATCCTTATTTGAGGCATGGGAACGCTACAAGTTGTCGATTGATCGGTGTCCGAACCACAATATGTTATTGGTCACTATTATAGATACCTTCTATAACGGTTTGACATTACGACACCGTGATACGATTAATGCTGCTGCCGGTGGTACGTTTATGAAACGTCGACCCGAAGAGTGCTATGATCTCATTGAAAACATGACCGCCCACCATAATTTTTGGGATTCCTCTGCCGAGAGGAATGAGTCAACAAGATCTAGCACTGATTCTTCTACCTCCGAGATAGCCGCTCTTTCTAAACAAATGAATGATATGTCAACGGCTATCTTGAGAATTCATCAGACTATGAATCAAAACAACAACAATCAAGTAAATGTTGTAAATCAAAGTTGTGAGACATGTGGTGGTCCTCATCCTTATTTCGAGTGCCCAGCCGCCGGTGGCTACACTCAAGAAAACGTTTACGCTGCAACGGGAACCTTTAATCAGGGAGGTAACGGTTACCAACCCCAAGGTGACCGTAATTTGCTCAGCTACCGTTCTAACAACTTCCTCGGACCACCCGGTTTCCCACCAAATCAGAATCAGAATGTGCAAAACCGTACTTATCAAGTCAATCAAAATCAAAATCGGGCTAATCAGGGAATTTTAGTCAAGGGCAAAATCGTGCAAACATGGGAAATTTTCAAAATCAAAACCCAGGAAATTTTAATCAGGGAAATTTTCAAAACAACAACCAGGGTTTTAATCAAAACACCCGAGGGGCAAATCTCAACAATAATCAAAATCAAGGATTTTTGCAAAACCAATCGCCCTCGGATGAGATATTGAAACAGCTACTCCTTCAAAGTCAACAACAACAAAAATTTAACAAAAACCAAGAAGAAACAACTAGGTTTTTGATTAAGGAAATGACTGAAATGAAAAAATCTTTAAATGATCGACCCTCGGGCTCGGGTACTACTTCTCTTCCAAGCAACACGATCGCCAACCCGAGGGGCGATGCTAAGGCGATCACTACAAGGAGTGGTGTTTCATATGATGGACCCACGGCTCCGACTACCAATTCTTCTCTTCCTCCCAAGGTAGTCGACCGTGAAACCGAGGCGACCAAGGACACGGAACCTCCTACTAACAACGGAGGAACCAACGACGTCCAACCTCCGGTCATCCATCCATCTGAACCAAAGAATGTTGAACCAAAAGAAATTCCCGTTAAAGAAAACCTTCCGTATCCTTCGAGATTAAGTGATCAAAAGCTCCGTGAGAAAGCTTCAACTCAAATGGAGAAATTTTTCCAAATTTTTCAAGAGTTACATTTCGACATAAGCTTCGCGGATGCTTTGCTTTTGATGCCTAAATTCATTTCTACCCTCAAAAGTTTGTTGAGCAATAAGGAAAAATTATCGGAACTAGCAAAAACTCCAGTGAACGAAAACTGCTCAGCGGCAATTCTCAAAAAGCTTCCGGAAAAGCTTGGAGATCCCGGAAAATTTCTCATCCCATGTGAATTTTCGGGAATGGTTGAATGCCACGCCTTGGCCGATCTTGGTGCGAGCATCAACCTAATGCCGTTATCCATCTGGAAGAAACTTTCTTTGCCCGAACTTACCCCCACTTGCATGACCCTCGGGCTTGCGGACCGTTCCATAACTCGTCCACGTGGAATAGCCGAGGATGTCTTTGTAAAGGTGGGGAAGTTCCATTTTCCCGCCGATTTTGTGGTAGTTGATTTTGACGCCGACCCCCGGGTTCCTCTCATTCTCGGAAGATCATTCTTGAGGACCGGGCGAGCTTTGATCGATGTCTATGGTGAAGAAATTACTTTGCGGGTCGATAAGGAAAAAGTTACGTTTAACATTAATCCAAACTCGAAACCTAAAACCGACAAATGCAATGTCGCTACGGTTGATCAAAAGTCCGATCCCGAAATTGCTCCTAAAAGAATTGATCCAAACCTTTCAAGATTCACGGTCAAGAGTATGTGATGCGGTGCGATGTGTCGTTGCGATTTAGCAGTATTAATGCCTACTCAAGTTTTAAATTTATATTTAGCCGACTTATCAATAACACACACACTTAACGAGCAGTGTACCCGGTCAGTATGAATATAATGGTAAGTAGAGTGTCGATCACTAAGAGTGGAACGTATTATCTAGTTATTCTAATCAGTATTTTAATATATTAAGTTAGCTATACAACCTAATCTAACGCAAAGGGGTTCAGCCTGAGAGACTGGCACGATTTGGTTGCAATTAAATAATAAACTAAGCCAATAGGCACGAATCAGCGAATAGCACACACGTACGCAGATAAATACTTGAGACAATAAGAAGATCTGTCCTGATAGATAAGTAGTTTGTCACTTGTTTTATTGCTAGTTTTATATGAAGTGTATAGTTCGATGCAACGCACCGAGATTAAGTCCTTTCTCGTTGGTTCTAATCTTATCGGCGAGTAAATCCTTAATGATTACTTATGACTATCCTATTTATCTTTCTTCCTACTTTTCTACAGACGATAGAATGCATAGGCGATCTAATAAATAGGCGAGGGCAGAGGCATGGCGACCCGATCAACGCTCAGCTAGACACAGAGGTTATCAATACACTAATAAAAGTCACCAAAGACATCAACATATAAACTTTAATTAATGAGAAAGCAGTTTTAAGGGAGTGCAATCTTTCCGTTGTCACATTACACAAGCCACCAATCTTGATGAATTAAAGTTTACTAACACAATAAAACAAAACTACTTAATGAATTAAACACATGCAGCACTTTCTTACAGCTCTTGTATCTTCGTTTGGGTGTGTCTTGTGCTGCCTATTCGTCTGAATTCGTCCTAGGTTTCTGTACTTCGTACTTCGTATATAATATTATTCCTTCGAATTCGTCTGGTCTTGGGGTATTTATAGTTTCTGTCTGAGGGTAAGATGCGGCGCATCTAGTAAGTAGATGCGGCGCATTGACTTAACTTCGCGTGGGGTCCAAGATTATAATATTCAGGAATATTCGTACACCGCCAGAAGATGCGGCGTAACTCCATAAGTAGATGCGGCGCATGTCCTCTTGTATCTTGGATCGTATCTGGTGAAATCTGGATAGTGATGCGCCGTATGTGATAAGCAAGATGCGGCGCATCTGGAGCAGAATGTCATGATCCTGTACATTTCAGTAGACTCTTAACTTCTTGCATGTTTTGCTCCATAATAAGTCCAAAATCGCTAAGTTTCACCAAATGCTTGTTTTTACCTGAGAATTATAAAAGTAAACGATTAAGTATCAATCCTCATACATAATATAATAAAACAAGTCAAATAATTAGGATAAATGATAGTAATAAAATGTACTTATTTGAGTTCATCAAATATCCCCCCACTTGAACTTTACTTGTCCCCAAGTAAACCTTAGAATTAATCTTATGAAAATGTATCCTAAAAGATATTAGGATTTATTTTATATTTAAGCATGTATTCATTTTTGCCATAATCACACAACCAAACACTTAATGAATTAGAAGTAAAATAAAATAATTTGATAAAAGCAAATCTAATCATTTAACTGTCCAGTCGTGACGAATATTCTATCATAAGCTTGGCAAGTATACACATCTCCCCCACTAAAGCCAAGGAATAACAAGTCTAAAGCGGTAAAAAGGGTTTTTAGGCTTAAAGGGTTAATTATTCTCCTTAATCTCTATCGATCTCAAATTCCAGAAAAGGCGACAAAATCACAAATACATGATCGAATCCACGAACACGATACTTGCAATTTCTCAAATCCTTAACTCGAATAGGCTAAGGATAGGACCAAGTAATCTTTACCAATAATATTATATCAAAAAGGGTGACAAAATCATAAATACATAGTCGAATCCACGAATACGATACTTAAGATTGCTCAAATCCCTAATCTCAATAAATCAAAGGTTTGGATCAAGAATAATATATGGTATGGATAATATTTGGGATACAAATTGGTGTAAAAATGAAAAATAAACAAAACAAATAAATTAAAATCCTAAGTGTGGTTAATCACTATCCCAACCATCCCATGAATAAGACTCATATCATAGAATAACTCACGCTTTAACACTTGAAACACACGCTTTAGGTAGACACGAATTATACTCAACAAGATCTTAATCAAAGAATAAACCTTAGTTGGCGTTCCCATAACTGCCAACTCCCATTCAATCCATAGATATAATATACAACAATTAGTGGTGATATCGACCACTTACATAACTTTACATAAGTTGGTTAAAACAAACATCCAACTTTCTTTTTTTTTTCTTTTTCTTTTCTTATTTTTTCGATTTTTTTTTTTTTTTTTTTTTTTTTTTTTTTTAACATAAACATAGATGTGTAAAATTTCACCACATCACCAAAACGATAATTCTGGATAATTTTTCCATACTTTTCATGACTTCAGAAATAACGGTAATAGTGAAAGTAGTAAACACACGAAAAATAAACTCAAAGATATACAATATTTACTTTCACTCCAATTGCATTGTGCAATTTCCCGACCTAACCATAGATAATGAATTACGCACGCGAACACAGATAATGTAAGGAAACACACTTTGCCTAAAGCAATTAACCAACCACGGATTTTAATCTACAGGGTAGGCTAAGGTGTAAGGGTGTAACGAAACATTTTAACAAAGGTGTAAGAAACGAAAGGAATGGCTCTGAGTGTTTTTCTAGGGGTATCTTACTCTAAAAATGAGAGTAACAAAAGGGTTTATACAGGGGTTAACTAACCAGTGTAGTTAGCTAATAACACATAACATATAAGGCTATTTGGGTGTAATCCTAGAAATTTTACCAATTTAGACAAGTCATTCCAATTATATAAATAATACTTATTATGGTGGTCTCGAATAGTATACAAGCCAAGTTCTAAAGTTTACAAGTCACCGGCACACTCATAGATTTGTGAGTTTTGAAAAATCACAATTTTTGAAAATAACGTCATATGTGCAGCTATGCAACTTAGACTTTAAACAAAAACATGCTAAAAAATTTTAAATTTTGATATATTAAGCACATTTTAAGCATATTTTGAAAAGTTTAGGACAAGTAAGTGTTAAGTGTTCTAATTCTCCAATCCCCCCACTTAAGTTAAACAACGTCCTCGTTGTTTGTATCAAAGGTTAAAAACTGGAAAATAAAAGAATTAGAACAGAAAAACTCCCCTGAGATTTGCTCGGTATGATCCCAGCAGCCACACCATAAGAGCAAAAATCATCTTTCTTGTGGATGAGAACGTTTAAGCTTCATAATCAATGTATCCACAGGAAATGCAGGAATCTATAATACCACCAAGGCTTTAAAACACACCTAAGTTAAGAAAGGTTCAAACTTGCATAATACATTAGTAGTTAGTTAAAATAAAACATAAAAATTAAAAATGAAAATCATCAGGTCAGTCGATGCGCCGTATCTTATTGAAGAAGATACGCCGTATCGAGCCTGGAATAAGTACGGATCAGAATAGAAGATGCGCCGCATCCTTAACCAGGGATGCGCCGCATTGAAATAAACTGATAAAAAGTTTTAAAGTCGAAAATAAAAAATGCAGAAAAATAAAGATATGACCTGTGCAGGAGATGCGTCGCATCTCAGCATTGAGATGCGCCGTATCCTCTGCGGCCTGACTGAATCGACACAAAACAGAATAATAAAATAAAATTAAAGATAAGCATGGGTTGCCTCCCACGAAGCGCTTGTTTTTGTTCGAGTCACGAGCCTGACTCCACCCTCATTTACTGTGTAATAGGGTGTTGTTCCCCCCACTTGGAATCAAGTGCGGGTGATAATAGCAATAAACACTATAGGAGTGTAAATTTGCTAGTAAAGATGGAAGAAATAAATAAAAATCATACCTTGGCAATATATGTACATCTTTCCTATCCTTACCCGGTTTAGTTGATAAATTGGATGACTTAACCATTTCATCTGAAAGAGTATTACGTTGAGGAAAAATGAGTCCCGTTTCTTCTTGGTTAGTCTCTTTGGTAGTAAGGCGTCCCTTGACTTCCGCAGAAGATGAGAAAGGGTCTTTGGCTAGTAAAAGTTCGAGTTCCTCTGTAGGTCACTATTATGATCTCAACACAACACACTTTCTCGTTAATGAATTAAACAATCACACTCGATCTACTACTTTATCTAAATAATACGCTACGTATGGAAATATAGATAAGCTAAATACGATAAGCTAGAAATAAGAGAAATGAGAAGAGAAGAATAAGATGGGAGGTTTTCATTCAAACGATTCACACACTAGCAAAGCTTCCGCACATACCATAGAAAACCAACACTAAGAATGACTCCCTTGCCTTGTATTTATAGGCATTGGGAGGGGAATATTTCTTAGGAATATTCCCTTTACATGTGCTAAGGATAAGATTAAATGATATGACCGGTCCAAGGACTACTATTGAACCGGTCCAAAAATACAAACAATATAGTCCTAATTATGCAACATTAATTAAATGAACAAGACTTGTAAAGTAATTTAAAACGTGTTCCTAACAATCTCCCCCTAAGTCTTGATCATCAATGTTGCTTGACGTCTTCTTTGCTTCTTAGGCTTCCGACGTCTTTATAATCTTTGTTTCTTTGTTCTTGTGTAATGATGATATGATGTTGTCTCTATCTGCCAATCTCCAACGTCTTCTCGTCTTCTCCATCATGCTCATATATCTTTGACTTGTTATCTGCAATATGTTCTCACTTTTCAATCTTTAAACTTGTGAAAGGTTGAGATGCTTGAACTTTTGACTTTACTATAGCTTGTGTTGAACTTCTGTAATAACTGAGTCATTAAGAGAACATTTCTTCAAAAATATAAGCATGATGGAGTCTTGATGGTCGATCTCCAGCTCCTCAGCAGCAGCAGCAGCAGCATCAGCAACAGCACGTACCAACCGGTACTTACAGGCTCAGACTTGAGATCATCAACAGCATAGTGTGAAGACTTTCTCAAATCTTAACCCAGACCGTTCTGAACCGGATTCCCCCGAAAGGGATTACTCGGACACACCGAAGTGCACCCACGATTCAGTGAGTCGCTGGAGATCACCCCACGACTGTAGACCATTTGGAGCATACACTAAGCGTAACCCACAAGGAGTTACCGAAGTGACCTGCTATCAGAATTGTTTGATGTTGTTCTGGCAGGATTTCCATTCAATCATTGATAATCACAAATGTGACTTTTCTCATGAATGTTCTTGGCAGATTGCTAAGATCTGCGAAGGACACTTTTCCTAATTTACACCTGATGCCCATGATGTAGAACACCAGAGTAATTCTAAGTGTACCTAAGAGATCTTTTGATGAATCTCATGGCTCTAGACTCAATAAGTGCACATTTGTTTGGTCATCGGAGGCGTGGAGCAGATTGCCTCCTTTTTCAATATCAACAATCTCGTAATGAAATGTCGATAGATTATGAAGGGTTCTCCGTGTGAATGAAACAAATGTCTTTTGAGAGACACTTGAGTGGCTTAGAAGGTTTTTTAGTGCGTCACTGGGTCCATGACGTCTTTGGTCTTCAATACCGGTGATGCTCATCAACCAGTAGATTATGAATTGAACCCGGTGTCTGCCCTAAGGTTGAACAAATGGAGGGCTATTTCTTTTCACCCTTTTCTTTGCTTTTCTTTTTAATTCTTCAACCCCTTCTTTCTCCGTACATTCTTTTTCTCCTTTTTTTTTTTTTTATATCATACCTAGGACTTTCTAGTCTAAACTAGTGGTATTGTCCTTGGGTAGATCCCTCCGGCTCTGGCGGATCATAGGACGGTTTTCCCTAACCTTAGTCACCTTATAACTCCATGACTATCCTAATGATGCCATACAACCAAAACCTTTTGAAATTCTCTCAAAGTGTCGATCATTTGTAAAGACATTTTGTTGACACTTTGAGAGTTTGATGATTTTCAGAAAGGCTCCCCCTTTAACATGTGCGCATAAGTAATAATTTTGAAATTTGCACATGCCGGAAGGAGTTGGCACTTTTGAATTGATTGACTTTCAATGAACCTGATCGTTGCGAGACACGCTTACATCACCAGTTAGACTGGCTTGAAATTATTACCCGTCCAGATCAGATTCAAAGATTATCGCTCGAAATCGGTACATTCTACTCAGACACGCCCTTTGCGAGACACGCTT
Source organism: Artemisia tridentata subsp. tridentata (assembly GCA_021014915.2). NCBI lineage: Eukaryota > Viridiplantae > Streptophyta > Magnoliopsida > Asterales > Asteraceae > Artemisia > Artemisia tridentata. The sequence goes on from CP139507.1 coordinate 202,965,408, forward strand.
ACATCACCAGATAAACTGGCTTGAAATTATTACCCGTCCGGGACATGTCCTTTCGACTACTGACTTTCCTATTCGTCAATTCGAAGGTCAATTCTGAGTATGAGCACACGAGATTCCAGCAAATGAGACATCATATTTTAATCATTTGTTTCTTCTCCCCCTCAAAAATAGCATACTCATGATGTTTTTGGAAAAAACGTTTATGATTAAAATATGCTGTTTTTGAGTTTTAGGAAAGAAGTTTCAAGAACTTTGATACTTCTTTTTGAACAAAGATTCTATTTTTCAAATACTCCCCCTGGACGAGGGAATACTTGTCCTTATGAGCAGAATGTTTGAAAAACGTTGGAAAACATTCTGATTTTAATTCTGCTCATAAGTAAGAAGCTTTCGCTCCTTTTTCAGGATTGAGGCACTGAAGCGTACCTCAGGGTCCTTTCTTTGGGGTCCGGGTTGTACACTGTTATGTGTGCACAAGCCGTAGTCATATCCACAGTCATATATAAGTAAGAGTATTGAATGAATATTTGAATATTGAAATCAAATTCTTACAAATTAACCGCCTCGGCCAAACGTAGTGAATTTTGGATCTGTTCTCTGGAATAATCTGATGGCAAATGGAGGACGACCACCAACATAAGTTTCCAATCTCCTCATCTGATCCCTTCTGTAGAGCCTTTCTTCGATTGACCAGATAAAATTCTTGACCTGCCTGAGCTGCTGATGATTCCATTTCTTGTGCTTCTTCAATATTTGATCCTGAACCCGTGTGACTAACCCATCTCGAACATTCTTAAGAGTGTCGTCACAGAACTTGTGAATCTCTTTATGAGGCATGAAACGGTTGGTGTTTGTGGCACTTCTGTAGACGAATCCGAAGACAGGGTCGGTCTTGAGCAAGTACTGAGGCTCCTTGTTATCAGTGAGAGTAAACATGGGATCCTCAAGATTCAGTTTCTTCTGATAACTTTCAACTCCAAGTTGAAGATCTTCTACACGTTCTTTGATCACTGTTCTTCTGATGAAGTGGCATATAGCAGTGCTAAATGCATACAGAAGAGTAGGATTGAGATGATTCAGCTTCCCTTGAACTTTCATTAAATACAAATCTTCAATGTCGTTGAGACTGAGTTCAGGAAAATCTGCTTCATTGAACGTGTAAATAAGATTATCTTGTCTGCGAACCGTGACTTCAGAGATGAATGTGTAACCAAGCTTTTGAGATCCTTTAGCATCAATCACTGCCTTGATACGAAGATCACTGTACACCTTTTCACGAGATGCCATGAGGGCTAGCTTGTACTTGTACCATGATTTACGTTTGTCAAACCAATGATGAATGCCAAGTTCAGCATCACGATCATATTTAACCCTTTTGTTGATGAAGAGTTTGCGACGTCTAGCTTCTTCTTCAATGGCAGGATTGGTGTAATTCGCAGCAGGAGTGAACGTTATTGAGGTAGCATACTTGATTTCACTAGAAGCCCCATGCACAAGTAGTTCCAGATCTTGGTTGAAGAAGAATGCAAATGGAATTTCGGACGTTCCATGATAAGGTCGTATCACAGGAAGTGGTTTTGTCCAGTCCGTGATGTATGGACGTTTCTTGCTGTCAAGTCCACCTTCCCTGTATACATCTGGATTTGTCCAATCGAAGTCTTTTGATAATGCTCTAGCAATATTCTCCAGATGATATTCCAACTCAGCAGCACTTGCAGACTTATCTTTTAAAAGATTGAACGCATCATTCTTGATTCTACGAAGCTCTCTTTTAGTCATCTTCTTAATGTTGAAAGCATGTTTGACTTTCTGATTGTATTCAAACGTGCTATCTTCTATCTTTGAAGCTTCGTCGTCGATGATTTGAGCCTGTGCAAGGTGGTCGAACCAGTTGTTTCCATGTAAGTCTTCGTCAGTATCTAACCATGTAAGCACAGCTGGTTCTTCAGAAGACTTTTTACTGCTGGATGGTTTGGTTTTTGCTGGTTTTGGAGGTGATTGAGGTGGATCATCTTGAGGTGGGTCATCTTGAGGTTGAAACTCAATGTCATCATTGATGAAATGTTCAAAGTGATGCTCAGTTTCCTTAGGACCAGAGTCTTGATGATTTGGAGATGGTGGAGAAGTTCTCTGTTCTGGTGGTTCCTGAATGTGAATACCAGATCCACTCACAGTCTTTTGTTTCTTTTGTGTGGATTTTGGATCTGGATCCTCAGTGTCGTCATCACGAATCCTCTTTCCTTTATCAGCAGCAACCTTGCAGGAAACCTTCTCAATATGTGCTGCAATTGACTTCATAAGACTAATATCTTCAGAAGAAGGAGATGTCATAGTGTGGAGTCTGTTGAGAAGCTCAAGTTTGAGTTCTTCTGTGGTGAAGTCTTTGAGTTGCTTGAAGCCAGAGTTGAGGATGATTGCTTCTTTGACCTTGATATCAAGTTGAGTGTTGACATTCTCATTAAGATTCTTCTGTAGATCAGCAGTAAAACGTTTGACATAATGTCTTGTCTTACTTTTGATATTGTCTTCTATATCGAAAGAAAGAAACTCATCCATGTTCTGCTTTGTTACTTGCATCTCCTTGACTTGTTCAGATAGACCCTTGATAAGATTTTGCATTTCTGTCATCTGTTCTTGCATCTTGCTTTCTTTTCTTGCTTGAGCAAGTTTTGCTGCTTTCTTGATTTGCCTAGATATTGGTGAGAGAACTTCAACTCTTGTGACTTTGGCGATTTTATTGACTTGTTTGCCCTTCATGACTGTTTTGATTCTTTCTGCCAATGTTGCTTTGCCTTTGTTTGGTGGTGACCTTGATGGTGATGGAGTGAGTGATGGAATAGATGATGATGAATTAGGAGAAGCAGAGTCTCTGTGAGATGAAGATGAAGGTTTTGAAGGTTTTTCCGGTGATTCTGGAGGAGTTTGATGCTTAGGAGGTGACTTAGGAGGTGAGAAAGGTTTGGGAGAAGGAATGGGAGGAGTTTGATCACGTGGTTGTTGTGGAGGAGATTTGAATGGATCATTCAATGGAGATACAATGTAGTTATCTGCTTCCTCATCCTCCTTTTGTTTCCTATCCATTTCTTCCTTTCTTTTCCTTTCTGCTTCAGCAATTTCTTCCTCCAGTTCATTAGCAGCTTTAGTAGTCTTTAATCCAGTAATCTCCTTCTCTTCCTCAGAATCTCCCCATTCCTCAATGTTATCTTGATGATGTTCTTCCTCTTGATGTGGGACGTCATCAAACATTGAATCTGAAATTTCATTTTCTGTGAAGACAATCTTTTCTGATTCAGATTGTGGTGGATTTTCCAAGTCGGGTTGAATAACCGAGCTTGATGGAGGAGGAGGAACTGTAGATGAAGCCATAGCGGGTTGATTAACCGTATTTGGCTGAACTGTGGAAGTTTGTAATACACCGGGTTGATTAACCGGATTAGAAGATAAAACTGGTGCTGGAGTGACTCCTGATCCTCCTGCTCCCTTAGCAATCTCTTCCTTCTTCTTTGCTTCCAATTCTCTCAAAACTTGCTTTTGTAGTTCTGCTCTTCTTTCTGCTCTTCTTTCTTCATCAATTCTTTTCTGTTTAATACTTGCCTTAGCAGCATTCTCTAAATCAATCTTTGTTTGAAACTCGGCTTCTTGCTCATTGAGTATTTCTATTTCTGGTTCAGTATCTTCGGAGGATTCAGAGGATTCATCACGAATACCAATATCTTCAACTTTTGGTTTTGGAGCAGTCTTGATGATTCTCCTTTTGCTTGGAGGTTGTTTCTTTGAAGCACTTGATGCACTTCCAGTTTTGCTAGCTCTACTGCTTTTGGAACGAGTCTTGGAAGACCCTGTTCCCTCAGTCATTTTAGTGATACCGACAAGCTTCTTCTCATAAGCTTGAATGTAATCAGCGTAAGCAGAAGTTTCCTTGACCTCTTCAGTAAGTAGAACATCAAACAGCTTAAGACCTTGTTTGTGAGTGCTTTCCTTTGGAAAGTATACTGATTTGAAGTCTGTGTCCATCTTGATCACATGTCTTTCTCTGTCTTCGGGTCGATTAGAGATATCATGATCTTTATCAAGAAGAAGACTGATCAGCAACTTGGTGTAACGTACGAATGGGATTTTAGTCAAGGGTTTTTTGAGTACACCATGCATTTGATGCATAAGGTCTTCCCAGATAAGAGCAGCAAAATCAAGGTTGTGTTTGGTAACAAAACCCCAGAAGAGTTGTGCATGAGAGAGTCTTGGATGTTCGTGTCCACTGTCTCTTCCAGACACTGATCGAATCAGAATATAGTACATTGCTCTCCATGGTTGAGGAATGGATTTGGCATTGATATTTGAGAGGATGTTGAGTGGAAGATCAGGATCAACATCATAACCAAGGCCAATGAGAAAGTTGAGAATGTCTTGTTCAGTGGGTGCAGGCCAGTATCTTCTTGAGGGTTCCGGTGGATCTGGTAGAGATAATGCTTCACGTAGATGTGCTAGAGTGACCTTGACTTGTTTCCTGTCAAGAGTGCAGGTGAAGAATTTGTTGTTGTCATCTGGTTTGATAGTGTTCCACATCTGATGAATGTAGATCTCTGGAATACTATCTGAATCTTCCAAGATACTCCTGCATTCATGTCTTTTGAGGATTTCGATGACAATTCGACAACTTGGTTCAGCACATTTGATGTTGTCGAAGACCACTCTTGAGTTGTTCTTCCCATATTTAGCCTTGAATCCTTGTGGGAATAATTCTGCTTTGGTGATAGGAGGAAGTGGTTGTTGTTGTTGTGAAGACATTGTGGATGATCTGAAATAGCATTATGACACCAATTTGCAGGATATATGTGTGTTAGCATTAGTTGAAATTGAATGTTTGCACATAACATCCTTCTTGATATGATTGAGCAATCGTTAATCTGTGAATTGATCATTTGAATTTGCAAGAGAAAAAAAAAATTTCCAATTGCAAGAAACATTTCCAATTACGAGAAAAATTTCCAATTGCAAGAACAATTTCCAATTGCGAGAAAAATTTTTAATTGCGAGAAAAAATTTCCAATTGCGAGAAAAATTTCCAATTGCAAGAAAAATTTCCAATTGCGAGAAAAATTTCCAATTGCGAGAAAAATTTCCAATTGCGATAAACATTCCAATTGCGGGAAAAAATTCCAATTGCGAGAAAAAGTTTTTCAATTGCGAGAGCACTTGACCAATTGCGATAGCAATCACCAATTGCGAGAGCAATGGCAATTGCGAAAGCAACTGACAATTGCGAGAGCAATTGCAATTTCGAGAATATCTTATACAAGAAATTCCGAACCCGTTTTGACGATGATTTCATTCACAAACATTTTGCAATTCACAGATTAATGATTCCTCATCAATTGCAATAGGTTCACTAAGCTATTTTACTCATTTTGTCCAATTTATAACACTTTCTAACCACAAAATCTATAAGATCAAACTGCTAGTGCAACGTGTTCTTGATAAACCCTAAATCTCACTCAATGATTATTTAATGTTTCTGGGCTTAATCTGAGGCAACAACAATTCAATTCGAGTCATAACAACACTATAACAACACTTTAATCTCACCAAAACATTCACATTCGATTTTCCCCAAATTATGAACTTAAACCCTAAATTTCGAATAATCATTCAGTTGAAATTCTGGAACAATTAATCACGCATTTAAGTTACATAATCAAGTTTTAAGCATGGAATTACAAGCATTATCACTCAGAACGCATAGGATTAAAAAATCCCAATTCTACGCAAACCCTAGAATTTACGACTAAATATTTACTCAAATTCCACCGTTGGATTTTTAATTCCTTGAAAACCATGTGTTATAATCACTTAAAGATCATGAAAGTACTCACAAATTTGTTAGATCTTGAACAGATGACCAGATTTAATGATAGCCGTTGATTTTGGTTGTTGGGTGGTAGTAAATGCGAGAGACAAGATTTCAGAAATAGTAAATGATTTGTTCAATTGTTACAGTTTTGTATTTAATCCTTTTACTATTATCTTTTATCCTATTTTCACATTTAGTCCCTTAACCTCAAGTTGTGTAGCACATTAAATCCTAACCAAATGATTTTCAATATTTAGCACTTTTAGTCTTCTAACATTTAGTAACCATCGAATTCCTAAGAGTTAAACAAATAATCCTTAGGTTATCACATCAAAACCAATACAAAGCATCATTGTGACAGAAAATATGCAAGTACAAATTTGTATAAAAAAATTTGTAAAATTTTGTGTCTCCCCCTCAACATTTGTTCAGAAGTGAAGAAAGACAGTTTTAAAAATGAACAAAATGTTGAAAGAGGATTTGTACTTGCATACACACACACATTTTTTTTTTTTTTTTTTTTTTTTTTTTTTTTTTTTAAGATGATATTTACAAGATAGTTTGGATGTTTGACTCATGTATTAGTTTTTGAGAAAATTTGACAATTCCTGAGGAGTCAAACATCGCATTCCAATTTGGTGAACCAATTTCACAAAACGTTCATGAGGTAAAGCCTTCGTGAAAAGATCCGCCAATTGGTGTTCCGTTCCCACGAAATACAACTCAATGGTACCCTGCTCCACATGCTCCTTGATGAAGTGATATCTGAGAGCGATGTGTTTGGACTTGGAGTGTTGGACAGTGTTGCATGAGATAGCAATAGCACTTTTGGAGTCGCAGTACATCGGGATTTTGTTTGAATATGTAACCATAGTCCATCAGTTGTGATCGCATCCAAATGATTTGAGCACAACAGGCAGACATAGCTACATATTCTGATTCTGTTGATGATAGAGACGTACAATCTTGTTTCTTGGACTGCCAGGACACCAGCTTATCACCGAGAAATTGGACACCACCAGATGTGCTCTTCCTTGTATCAATACATCCCGCATGATCCGCATCTGAAAAAGCAGTTAGTGCAAAACCAGAATCCTTTGGATACCAGATCCCCAAATTAATGGTTCCCTTGATGTATCTAAGGATTCTTTTAACAGCAGATAAATGTCTTTCTGTTGGGTTAGATTGATAGCGTGAACACAGGTATGTGGCAAATACAACATCCGGTCTGCTAGCTGTGAGATACATAAGAGACCCAATTATACTACGATAATTTGTAGGATCAGTGGGTTTCCCATGTAAATCAGCATCTAGCTTCGGGGATGAGGAGGCCATTGGGGTGTTATAGGTGTCACTAGTTGTCATGCCATGCTTCTTTAATATCTCTTGTGCATATTTAGACTGACTCAAGAATATACCACGAGGTGACTGGTGAACTTGTAAGCCTAGAAAAAAGTTTAATTCACCGATCATGGACATCTCAAAGTTTTGTTTCATTAGTTTTGCAAAAGCGTTTGAGTACTTTTTATGGGTAGACCCAAAAATGATGTCATCCACATAAATTTGTACGATGAGAATGTCCTCCCCGTGTTTTTGTATAAACAGAGTCGGGTCCACAGATCCATTAGTAAAATGATTAGCAAGCAAGAATGCAGCAAGTTTATCGTACCATGCCCTCGGGGCTTGTTTAAGGCCGTAGAGAGCTTTCTTAAGTCTGTAAACGTGTTGTGGATGTTCTGGATCAACGAAGCCCTCTGGTTGTGAAACATACACCTCTTCACGAAGTTGTCCGTTCAAAAATGCAGTCTTCACGTCCATTTGATAAACTGTGATGTTCTTATGAGCCGCGTATGCCAGAAACATTCTCACTGCCTCTAGCCTAGCCACTGGTGCAAAGGATTCCTCGAAGTCAATTCCCTCTTCTTGGCTATACCCTTTAGCAACCAACCGAGACTTGTTCCGAATAACCGTTCCCTCTGCATCCAGCTTATTTTTCCAAATCCATTTTAATCCCACAACATAAACTCCATCTGGTCTTTCAACGAGTTCCCAAACTTCTAATCTCTTGAACTGATCCAACTCTTCTTGCATTGATTCAATCCAATTGTCGTAAGTCAAGGCCTCTTTGATATTTTTCGGTTCAGATTGACAAACGGTGAGAGCGTAAATGCATGTTTCACCATCTGTGTGGAGTTTCTGTCGGGTCATTACTGGTTTATCTGGATTGCCAATCACATTTACTAACGGATGATCCCTTGTCCATTTATGAGTTGATGGGTAGTGTTGAACGTTGTGATGATGATATGACGGGTCCATGTTGCTCGAGGATGATTCTCCGGAATCTGGAACAGTTGGTGGTGGAGCAAATGGATTAAAGAAGGCATTCCCGTCATATCCTGATGGTGTTGGAACATTGTTAGAAATGGGGGATGAATCTTCAACTGCTGGTTGAGGTGTTATCTCCATTATTGATGATGGTTCAGGTTGTGGTGCATCGGCAGCAACTATTGTAGAGATAGATGCGGATGGATCAGGTGCTTGATGTGGAAGTTGTTGAGCAGCGGAACTGGTGGAATCAGCTGATGCACTAGTAACACGAACGTCATCAAACATTGGTGCAAACAAATCTTCCAGATCCTTCCTGTTGAAAGGTAGGGGTGCAGATGAAGATTCAGGAAAATTCAGACGGTTGTGTGCGGGTTCTAAGCTGTCTTGCTCAGAAGCCATTTCGGTGAGTTCATCAAAATTAGCGTGTATGGTCTCTTGAATTTCCCCAGTCCGACGATTCCAAATACGATATCCCTTGGAGTTTTCACAGTATCCAACAAAGATCCCAATATCTGCTTTAGCCTTAAGTTTACCAAGATCATCCTTATCATTCTTCGGATAACACAAAGCTCCAAAGACGTGAAAATGGTTGATGTTTGGTTTTCTCCCTTGTATAATCTCATATGGTGTTTTGGTGTGTCTTTTGGTGATCATGGCACGGTTCTGAGTATAGCAAGCAGTGTTGACAGCTTCGGCCCAAAGATAATCTGGTAATTGAGCATTGATCAACATAGTTCGAGCTGCTTCCACGAGCGTCCGGTTTCGTCTTTCAACTACACCATTTTGTTCCGGAGTGCGAGCTATGGAAGTCTGATGAATAATCCCATGTTTCTCTGTGAAATCCCGAATGATTTGATTCTTAAACTCAGTCCCGTTGTCTGTTCTGATGATTCGGACGGTGTTACGGACTTGAACTTGAATCTTGGTGAGAAACGTGATTAGAATAGATGGAACTTGATCTTTAGTACGAAGAAAGTAGACCCAAGTCCATCTTGAATAATCATCTACGATCACCAGAATATACTTCTTCCCGTTAATACTCTGAACGCGCATCGGACCACACAAATCCATATGAAGCAGTTTTAGGACATGGTCTGTGCTGTGTTCTGTTTTGGGAGGAAAATGAGCACGATGACTTTTCCCTTGTTCACAAGCAGAACACAAGTGATCCTTGGCATATCTGAACTTTGGTAAACCGTCAACTAATTTCTTCTTGGCAAGATCAGTCATGGTTTTAAAATTTAGATGAGATAATCTTTTGTGCCATAACCAAGCTTTCGTGGGATGAGCCTTGGAGAGTAAACAAATAGGAGAAGAAGCTGTCATGCCGTCAAAGGAGATAGAATAAAGACTTGTTCCGCGTTTCCCTTTCATAAGGTCGTTCCCTTGAAGATCACGAATAAAGCATGTTTTCTCCCTGAATGCTACTTCCAAGTCTCCATCGCAGAATTGTCCCACGGAGAACAAATTATGACCGAGACCTTCAACATAATACACACGGCTGATTTCGATGTTCCCATTAATATAATCCCCATAGCCCATAATTGCAGCGAAGTGATCATTCCCGAATCTGACCGTTCCGATAAACTTTGCAATAAAGTTCTGTAGAAGTTTGAGATTGCCGGTCATATGTCGGGAGCACCCGCTATCAACAATCCAAAGGACGATTTGAATCACCTGCATCACAAACATGGGAAACAGGTGGAGAATTGATAACGGTTGGATCCGCTGGGTTAGTTACACAAGATGTTAGTACTTTAGGTAACCATTTGAAATCAAAAGTATTCTGTAACCAGCGTTGCCAGGTCCAACTAGTCTCTGCCTTTTTCCTAAGGTATGCACTAGGTGATTTTTTGGTCTTGGATTGGGGCTTTTCTATTTTCTCCTCAGAAACATCTAGTGGGGGCATTCCTAAAATGGATTTCTTAATGGTTTTAAGCCTAGAGGAAGCGCCACTAGTTCGTTTCTTTCTCTTAGTCAGCAAAGTTTTAGCAACACATTTTGTATGATTACCAGATAGTATGCTATGACGACAAAAGATACAAGTAGCATCAACCAAAGCATCTTCATTAATATGCAAAGAGTTATCATCTGTTACATCATTCTTAGAACTAGACTCAGATAAGTGCAATTCTATTTCTGATGTTACATTTGTCTTATTCAAACTACGTTCTTGAACTTCTTCGGACTTAGATACTTCCTTCCTAGATTTCTTGACTCTATTCTTCCTCTGTTTCTTGTGAGTCTTGGAATGGTTGATCTTAGAGGTGGTTTCTAGTCCTGTGGAAGTACAAGTAGCTGAATCAGTGGTTGTGTCAGATGCATGGGTATGTACTTTGTCCACTACATACATTCCTGGAGCAATCTTATGAATGTTTGCCTTGCTCTTGTCTAAAACTCTGATCTTCTTCTTCAAATCAATAATGATGTGTTGGAACTCTTGATTTTGTGAATCTAATTTCCTATTTAGGTAGACTGTGTCATTTCTATTTTGAATAACTTCATCCAGGTCTTTGTCATTTTGAAACAGTTTAACTTTTAAGAAAGCCTTTGTTTCTTTGTTTTGTTCATGACTGTTTTGAAATGATAGAGAACCTATGAGATTTTGAAATTTGATTTCAAATTCAAGACTTCGTTTTTGACACCAGTCCAACCTTTTTTGAAGATTAAAAACTTTGTTTTCCACATCACAATTGATTTGTCGAAGATTCTCATTTTCATGTACCATATTATCAATCTCCATATGCAACATCTTAATATCCACAGCATGATCATTCATAATTAAAGCATTACCAGATTCATAGAGCGAATTCATAATCACAGAGACAATGTCATAACACAAGACTTTTTGCAAGAGTCGATCATTTTCGTTTGCTAAAAATTTCTTTTGAAGTTTTTGACGTTGAACCTTGTCATCTTTAGCTTTGAAAATGGATTTCATAGATGCTAATTCCGTATGTAACTCCTCTTCCCATCTTGTTGCACCCTTTTTCAGATTTCTGACATGAGGAAGAATTTTCTTTTGAAGAATCTCCTTCTTTTCTTTCTGAACAGGAGAAAGAAAAGACGAGATAGGAATTTGAGAACTGAACTCAATTTCACTCTCCAAACGAGAAATGTCATCCATAAATGTCTGAAAATATCGAAGAACCCGACATTCTTTAGGCATTTGTGGATCAACAAGATCCTCTGTCAAACAATCTTTAAAGTGTACGCCAGTCGTAGGATCAGAAGTTATAGACGAGGGAGCACTTATGTTTGTGTATGTTAACGTTTGTTCTGGATGATCCGTAGGAGGAACAAATGATTTGCTCAAATGAGGTCGGGCATTATAATCATAATGTACTTTTGAAAACTTTGTTTGTGAATTGGATCGACCCTCAATCTTGTTTTCAAGAAAATCAGTTTCTTCATCAACAGAATACATAACAACACGTTGAAAGGAATCATCTAACAGAAATGTTGCATTGTACAACTTAGGATTTTCTTTGAGTGCTTTGTGTAAATTGCGGGGTGTGTCACTGCCAAGTGCAAAACTTACTCCTTTAGGACTGGGTTTTACAACATTCTTTTGAATTTGCGTTACAGAATTACCCGTTTTATACACAACATTTTGAAAGTCTTTGAGTTTGGTTTCCAAATCCAGAATTTGATCAAGATAGGAGTCAACACATTTCCGATTGGCTTTCTTTTCTTCAAGAAGATCCTTCTGAGATGTAGAAAGCTCAGATTGAGTTTTCAACAATTCAGAATGTAAAGTCTCAATTTGAATTTTAAATTCCAATTGATCCTTTTCTTTCTGAGAGAAAAGTTCAGCTTTGGCAATGGTTAGCTCACGAACTTGACTTTCTAAATTTTGAACTTTTACGTACTCTTGTTGGAAAGCCTTTTCAAAACTTTTTTCACGTTTATCTTGTTTAAGATATCCAGAAAGTTGTAGTTTATAGCACTCATTATCCTTTGTTAACACTGCAATTTTCTCTTTGAGTTTCTGATTGATGTCATTGCATTTTTCTATTTGGGACTGGGTGGTCAATAACAAGGCCTGTAATTCCGAATCTTGATCATTCAAAGGATCTTTTTGTTCAATATGATCACAATTAGCATCATCGATGAGATCATCAAAGGAAACAACTGTTTTATCATCATCAAATGATACAACCATGTTATCTTGATCATCGGATGATGATGATAAGGACTCATTTTGAACAAAAGTTTCGTTTGTAGATGAAGATGCAGACGGTGAAGCAATTTCATGAATAAGACATATCGGATCAGGTACCTGAGAAAGACCATCGGTATCATAAACCGGGCCTGACTCGGACATATTCATCTCTTGCATATTAGCCATAAGCATAACTGCAGCGTTTGCTTCAAGGTCTTCCATCTCATCATCTGATTCCACATTTGCCATAAAACTTTGATCATTCTGAGTCATCATTCCAGCTGTCCTTTCATCTTTGAGTGCCATCATAAGAGCTTCTTTGTGATACTGACTGCCCATTGTTCTCGGCTTTGGACAAGCATTAGCCATATGACCGTTCCCCCCACAATTGTAGCAAGTAATAGATGTATTAGCAATGCCTTTCTGACCATTCCCAACATTTGAATTTCCTCTCTGAACATTCCCCATACTGTTTCTGTTTACCCCTGCAGCATTGAACCGATTTCCTCCTGACTGAACCCTTTGATTACCATATCCACGATTTCCCGAACCATATCTGCCTGAAGACCTGTTTTGAATTTCAACTCTGCCATCATGAACAACTGCCTGATTCCTTGTATTTGAAGATGAACGAAGACGGTTGTTGGATTTGGTGAATCTTCCAAATGCGTTAGCAATCAATCCAAATGCTTCATTAAGTGAATTGAAAGCATCCTCTTCTTCATCATAGTCTGCATTTGAGTACATTACTGAATCGGTGTTGTTGTATGGAACCAGCTGGTTATCAGAGTATTGTTGTGGTGCTTCATAAGGAATGATTTGATTATGAGGTTGGGGTGGAATGGTTGGTTGAAAAGATGAGTTGCCAAATTCCTGTTGTGGTAAAGAGAAGTTGGATTGAGCAACGAGAGCAAGTGAATTTGGTGTTGGTGCTGGTGTGAAGCCTCCTCGTGCTGCAATTTCTTTATCCACTTCTGATTGATGTTGTCTGAGATAATCATACATGAGTCCGTATTTGACATCACCAATTTTCTTTGTTTGCCTCACAAAGGTTGCATATTTTTGCCATTCAGGACCAAGGCATCCAAGGAATTTGGAGTTGATAGCAATCTTTGGTAACTTGATATCATGACGATCAAGATCGTTGATTATGTTGGTGAAACGGTGGTAGTAAGATTCAATGGTCTCCCCTGGTTCCATGATGAAGTGAGTGTACTCCATATATAACTTGGACTCAAGATCTTCTTGGTTTAACTCTGTTCCTTCCATGAGAAGATGAACATGTTCCCACATATCTTTGGCTGTCTTTTGAGCATCAATACTTCGGTAGATAGGATTAGGAATTCCTTGAAGTATGAAAGACATAGCCAATTGGTTTGCCTCTTGCTGTAATGTTTGCTCAGTTGTGTAGTTGGCAACCGGAATGGGTGTGGATGTTTCTTCTCTCTCTGTAGTTGCTGAAACTACAGTAGCTGGAATGGGATAAGGTCCTTCTTCAATGACCTTCTTGAGATACTGACCATGGGGTTTTTTCAGTTCAACGAATCTGAGGAATCTACTAGCCCATTGCACGTAGTTACCCGGAGTTAGCATTGGTGGAGTTTCTTGACTTCCAGCTTCATGACGCGATTGCTGACTACTGATTGCTTCACACATCTTATTAAACCAATGAGGTTCTCTGGAGTAGGATGAATAGTTCTGCAGTTGTTGATTCTGTTGCATGATTTGTTGTGGGGATACTTGTGGTGGAGAGAGAAATTGATGTTGTTGAACGAATGCTTGTTGCTGTTGATACTGAGGATGAAATTGTTGTTGCTGAGGATGTTGCTGTAGCTGATAGTAGTAGTTGAAGTGATGTGGTTGAGACATTTTCTTGGATCTTTAGATAATTAAGATGTGTTTTAAGATTTATGATGTTTGATTTTTAAGTTTACTTAATGTTCTTAGTCCAATTGCGAGAAGCACTGTTTGAATTGCGAGAGAATCTGAATTGCGATAAAGGTTGACCAATTGCGAGAGACTTGTGTAATTCCGAGAGATTTCTCCAAATGCGATAGAAAATTGCAATTGCGAGAATCAATGTCAATTGCGATAGAACTTTGCAATTGCGAGAGATAACTCTGAATTGCGAAAGATCAAGCAATTTCGAAAGATTTTTCAAAATTACAATTTCGATCACGTTCTCAAACTTTTATACAAAAGTTGAGAAGAATTCCGAGTCGAGGTAGTTTCACTATCTTTTACAAAGAAGGAAACACCGAGTACCAAATCCGAAAAATCTGATGAATTGCGAGAAACTCTTAAACTAATCCAATTGCGATAAACCCGTAATTCAGCAATTCCGAGAAACCCTTGTTACCAAATGCGAGAAACCCATGAATTATTACAAACCAATTGCGAGAAACCCTTCTTCTTCGAATTTCAACCCAGAACGTTGGATGATGATGAAAAACGTAAATCTAATGATTTTGAACGATTAAAACAACGAATTTGCACCAAAATTAACCACGTTAACTTTAAAAACGAAGATTTGATTAAAAGGATTACACAATGATTTGCAAAACCCGCTTTTTTCTCACTTTTGAACGCAAATGAACGTTAAAACAAAACTGACGTAAACTTATTTAAACCAAATGAAAATAACGATTAGATCTAGTTAAGAAACACAAATCCTAAATATCCTTGGCGTATGATACCACTTGTAGGTCACTATTATGATCTCAACACAACACACTTTCTCGTTAATGAATTAAACAATCACACTCGATCTACTACTTTATCTAAATAATAAGCTACGTATGGAAATATAGATAAGCTAAATACGATAAGCTAGAAATAAGAGAAATGAGAAGAGAAGAATAAGATGGGAGGTTTTCATTCAAACGATTCACACACTAGCAAAGCTTCCGCACATACAATAGAAAACCAACACTAAGAATGACTCCCTTGCCTTGTATTTATAGGCATTGGGAGGGGAATATTTCTTAGGAATATTCCCTTTACATGTGCTAAGGATAAGATTAAATGATATGACCGGTCCAAGGACTACTATTGAACCGGTCCAAAAATACAAACAATATAGTCCTAATTATGCAACATTAATTAAATGAACAAGACTTGTAAAGTAATTTAAAACGTGTTCCTAACATCCTCTATATACTTCATAGGGTCTAAATCATCATCTTCATCAATCATAGCAATGTTTAAGAGCTCATCACCAAATTCTTCTTCAAGCTCTACCAAATACGAGTTGATCACAGGTGCTTCAATAGGTAGTGTAATAAATTTCGCCTCATCATCCTTTTGTTTTGCAACCTGTTTAGGAAAACTAGCAAGATTATTAATAACGGGATCAATAGTATTAAATAAATTTGTACCACTTTTTGTTGTAAGTGACTCCAATTCATCTCGTGAGTCTCCATCTTCAACTAATGGTCTTGCAATTTCATCTTTATCCCGAATAGCCGCCTCAAATAAGTCATCCCACATTTCTTCGAAATCCTTTGTGGGGTCATAATCTGGCTCATCCGCTCCACACCTAAATATTTCCGTTTGTTGTGGTAATTGCGGTATGTTATCGTACACAATAGCATCAAACTTTTCAATATCAGAATACTTATTATCTCCATCCGAAGGAATATTATCATGGTGTTTTTGATAGGATGAGAATATATTTTCCATCTCGGGTGGAAAATTACAAGTAATAGCACTATACACCATTGTCCCACATTCACCTTCATTTTCATTATAAGCACTTTCGGATGAATAAGCTTTTTTGTAAACAATTGCCGGATTATCATTCAAATCAAACACTTGTGACTCTTCTTCATCTTGGGCAACATCCGGAGAAATAACATCATCAATAACTATTGCCGGAAACCTAATTGCACCAAAATCGTATGACTCTTCTTCATCATTATCATTTGATAAAGTCCAAGTGTGTCGGAATGGCAATTTGTTTCTTTCATGCTTTGACTTTTCTCGTCCTAAAATCAAGTATTCTTCCATAGTGACTTCTTTATCCTCGATGACTTGTGCACCATATCTTGCTCTTTCCCAATCGTAGATCCCATTATTGCCCAAGGCTCTTTCCTCTCCAAGTCTGATATATTCTTCCATTGTAATATCCGGATCGTCCATCTTCCAGAAATAAAACTTACTCGTGCAAAAGAAGAGTGAAACAATCAAAGTAAAATAAAAGTTTCTGATATCTGCTGTTGATGCGCCGTATCCTATAAATGGGATACGCCGTATCTTAATACGTTAAAAATAAGTCAAACTTTTATTCAGAAAAGCAATACGCCGCGCTCGATAAATCAAATGCGTCGTATGTTTAAATAATCAAAAATTAGTTATACTTATAAATATTTTAATGCGCCGTATCAGCAAAAACTAATACGCCGTTACTTCGTTACGTTCCAAAATATAAGATTTTTGATTATTAGTAAAGATGCGCCGTATCGACAAAATCGATGCGTCGCTTCTCGTTATTTAATTAATTCGAAAACTGTTTTTAATTAAAATAATAGATACGCCGTATCTGCTAAAGCAGATGCGTCGTATGGCGTTAACGTTTAGAAATTTTTTTTTATCAAAAACAGATACGCCGTATCTTGGGGAAAAGATGCGTCGTATCGAATTAATTAAACGCGTTGTATTTTATAAAAATTAAACGCAATACGCCGTATCTGAGAAATCAGATGCGCCGTATCATTCGATTTAGCTCAGTATAACGATAGCAGTATGCAAAAAATACGAAAAATAAAAACAAATAAAAACACAAACGAAAATAAACACAAATAAAACAAATAACACACAAAAACAGAAAATATGCAAAATAATACAATGAATGCAAATTAATCTAATACACAACAGAATTAGCGGTTAGATAAAAAAAATTAAAAACCTAATTAAAATACTAATCAAATTAACAGATAATAACAATTCACTCCCCGGCAGCGGCGCCAAAAACTTGGTGCGGTGCGATGTGTCGTTGCGGTT
Source organism: Artemisia tridentata subsp. tridentata (assembly GCA_021014915.2). Taxonomy (NCBI): domain Eukaryota; kingdom Viridiplantae; phylum Streptophyta; class Magnoliopsida; order Asterales; family Asteraceae; genus Artemisia; species Artemisia tridentata. The sequence continues at coordinate 202,982,750 of CP139507.1, forward strand.
TAGCAGTATTAATGCCTACTCAAGTTTTAAATTTATATTTAGCCGACTTATCAATAACACACACACTTAACGAGCAGTGTACCCGGTCAGTATGAATATAATGGTAAGTAGAGTGTCGATCACTAAGAGTGGAACGTATTATCTAGTTATTCTAATCAGTATTTTAATATATTAAGTTAGCTATACAACCTAATCTAACGCAAGGGGGTTCAACCTGAGAGACTGGCACGATTTGGTTGCAATTAAATAATAAACTAAACCAATAGGCACGAATCAGCGAATAGCACACACGTACACAGATAAATACTCGAGACAATAAGAAGATCTGTCCTGATAGATAGGTAGTTTGTCACTTGTTTTATTGCTAGTTTTATATGAAGTGTATAGTTCGATGCAACGCACCGAGATTAAGTCCTTTCTCGTTGGTTCTAATCTTATCGGCGAGTAAACCCTTAATGATTACTTATGACTATCCTATTTATCTTTCTTCCTACTTTTCTACAGACGATAGAATGCATAGGCGATCTAATAAATAGGCGAGGGCAGAGGCATGGCGACCCGATCAACGCTCAGCTAGACACAGAGGTTATCAATGCACTAATAAAAGTCACCAAAGACATCAACATATAAACTTTAATTAATGAGAAAGCAGTTTTAAGGGAGTGCAATCTTTCCGTTGTCACATTACACAAGCCACCAATCTTGATGAATTAAAGTTTACTAACACAATAAAACAAAACTACTTAATGAATTAAACACATGCAGCACTTTCTTACAGCTCTTGTATCTTCGTTTGGGTGTGTCTTGTGCTGCCTATTCGTCTGAATTCGTCCTAGGTTTCTGTACTTCGTACTTCGTATATAATATTATTCCTTCGAATTCGTCTGGTCTTGGGGTATTTATAGTTTCTGTCTGAGGGTAAGATGCGGCGCATCTAGTAAGTAGATGCGGCGCATTGACTTAACTTCGCATGGGGTCCAAGATTATAATATTCAGGAATATTCGTACACCGCCAGAAGATGCGGCGTAACTCCATAAGTAGATGCGGCGCATGTCCTCTTGTATCTTGGATCGTATCTGGTGAAATCTGGATAGTGATGCGCCGTATGTGATAAGCAAGATGCGGCGCATCTGGAGCAGAATGTCTTGATCTTGTACATTTCAGTAGACTCTTAACTTCTAGCATGTTTTGCTCCATAATAAGTCCAAAATCGCTAAGTTTCACCAAATGCTTGTTTTTACCTGAGAATTACAAAAGTAAACGATTAAGTATCAATCCTCATACATAATATAATAAAACAAGTCAAATAATTAGGATAAATGATAGTAATAAAATGTACTTATTTGAGTTCATCAGTATGTCAGAAAAATGTGCTGAGCTCAAGGCCATGAAAATTACTCCTGGATCGAGCAAATGGTTTGAGTGTTGTGCTGCAAATACTAAGAGTGTTCTTGACGACGATGATGAAGATGAATCGGAGACTACAACGGAAGTGGTGGAAATTGCTAGCTCTAAGAGCACACCACTTGTCCCACCTCCAGAACAAGTTTATCACATCGAGATTCTTGATTCCGACTCTTCCCATCCTTCTCCTACGATTGAAGAAAATGTTATCTCTAGGGAAGAGGTCGAGGTGTTCTTTGATAAAACTCTAATTTCACCGGAAATTGTTGAGACTGACAGTGATCCGGGGGAAGATGATTCATTAAAAATAATTGATGAACCGTTCCTTTCCCTTCCCCCGAAGGAAGTTTATGAAGAAGTTAATCTTGAAAAGAAGCCGTCTGATCCTTTGGAGCACGAGCTCGAGGATGCTTTTCCCGAATATGAGAGTTTCATATTTGATGCTGAGAATAGTGGCAATCCCACTTCTCATTCTGATTTCTCTATCCCAGCTTTTGAAGCCTTCTACTTCGATATTGATCATTCGGAGGAGACGAGTAGTGGCAGTACCACTTCTCATGCTCATATCACTCCTCCCGAATATGAATCATTTCATTTTGATATGAATGATCTTTATCACGAGGAGTTCTCCGATGAATTCTCTCTTTTGCTATCTCCTCCGGAATACGATCAATTCTATTTTGATCTTGAGGATGATTCTAGTCTAAGGGAGGTGTACTTTCTCATAAGTATTTACCGATTGAAGATTTAATCCCGACCCTCCCGCCCGAGACTTATGATAAAACTTTTGATGCTGATGAGGAGCTTTTCATGATAATTATCAAAATCTTTATGCTCTTCATCACCTATGCTATGACTTCTCCCACCCTTTACTCCGTCAGGAGTGAGGACACTATCTTTGACCCCGGTATCGTTTCTAATAGTTTTCACTATTGAAATACCGTTGGTTATCTCGTCGGTGTGGAACTTTCGTGTGTTTCAATGTTTATCCGAACATCTTGAACGAAAGTCCGATGGAGATTTCTTTTTCCACTTGCTCCCCCAAGGACAACTAAATTCGGGGTCGAGTCAAGCTACGTGACTCGGTTATTAAAAACAAGCGCTTCGTGGGAGGCACCCCATGCTTATCATTCTATCTTTTTTTCTCTTTTCTAATAAAACATGAAAAGGGCTTCCTCTTCCATATATTATGTTTCGTGGTTTTCTGTGATGTGTCCAGGATTTGCCCGATTGATGAAGACTCTCGTGCTCGTGGTTTACTTCTCTCCACTCGAGTTTCATCATTCGTTGCTCATCCGATATCCTAAAATCTTATCGTTTTACATCTATCTTTTGGCATAATTAATAAACGGCCTTAGATTTTTATATGGATACCGTTACCTTTAAGACATTGAGGACAATGTCTCGTTTTAGTCTGGGGGGGTAATCTTGCGATTTGATTTTTGCCTTGCATTTTTTGCCATTTACTCATGCAACCCCGTTTTTTCTCAAAAATTGAAAAATCCAAAAAATGAGGAAAAATTTAAAAATTTTTGTGCAAAAATATAATAAATTTTGACATTTTTGTTGATTTTCTGCTGGTGAGAGTAGGAATAAAATTCTGACTTGACCGGGCGTGTTGAGCCCTAGCTTGTTCCCTTAACCGTTCATAATCTATAAGCTCGTGCTAGTTTTTTACACAAGGAGCTAGAAAACGCGAATTCTTTTTAAGAGTTTGCAAGTTCCCGTAATTGACTTTATATATGCATGGCTTGATTATTTGGCTAAGCATTCGCGGATCTTATTATTTAAGATTTTAAATTTGCGAAGAACGAGAAATGATAGAGTTGTTTATAAGTTAGATTGCTAAACGTGGAGTAGTTGGATCTCTTTAGAGCTCATCGAAGTTATTTGTGGCTTTTTGTTCCCATAAGCTTGTTTCACCCAATAATAGTAATCTAGGAATAATTAATGGTATTTTGGTTTTGGCGATAATTAGTTTTTGTTTCTTCCTTAGAGAATTCTTGCTTATGAAAGTTGGGTACACATCAAGGTACTGTCAGTGTTACGGTGTAATAGACTATTCCATCTTGCCGGCTCGCAACCGATCTTGGGATTGTTATAAAAGCCGTAGGACTTAGGGTTTGGCAACACAAATAATTAATGAATATGATAATGTATAATAATAATCCAAAGCCATAAAAAGTTTTCTACATCTTGCCGGTTCGCAGCCGATGTTGTAGACTTCTAATAAAGGAAGAGGAAAAATTCCAAGGTCATAATAGACTATCACATCTTGCCGGCTCGCAACCGATGTTGTGATTGTTATAAAGGGCCAAGGATTAAATACGTTAATGTGCTTGAATATGTAGATAAAGTGTTATAATGCCAAACTTCGACTCCGGGGATATCCTAATAAAAGCTTCTGTCTCTGGACTCGTAGATGAGTTGTTTCGGTCGTATATAAAAGGGATATCCTCAAAATCGTGTTAAATCAGAGACCTTGATGTGGACCTCATTTTTGTATGCAACGGTCGAGGGAAGGTTTGGAAACTACTTAGCGTCTAAACTAGGTATCTTTATCGGACTAAAAATTATCGAAATGAGAATTTGAAGAAATTCATTTCTCACCAAAAATAAAATAAATAGAGGAAAATAGGAATATGGGAACAAGAGGTAAATACACAATTAACTTCCATGAGTAGTGTCGGCAATCTAACTTGTAAATGACAATGATTTCGTTTTTAAGCTTAGTTTGGGGACTCGTGAAAAATCAGGAACGACGAATTTTATCCGAATGGTCACTTCTTTATGAGTCGTGTTTCCTACTCAAAGACCCTAAAAGTTATCGTTAGATAATGATTGTCGACAAAGCCGTCACATGAATAATGAGAAAAATACAAAAATAGAATAAAAAGGAAAATCGGAGAGTTTTTAGAACTTAAGATTTCTTAATCTCTTTCGAAAATTTTGCTACTTCTCAAAGTTAGTAAAAAGAGATTGGAAATTTTTGGTTTTGAAAACGTGTTTTTATAACATTGCGTGAGGACATAGCAATATCTTAGTCTGGGGGAATTTTGGTATGTGCTTAAACACATACCTTTTCTTGACCAAAACCGGACCCAAAACGACCAAAAACTAACCAATTATGCCAAATATCTCGTGTTTTTGTGTTTATGATTGTGCAGGGATGGATATTGTAAATATGGACAAAATCAAGCAAAAACCGGGAAAACGAGCACGAGATATGGAAAAGATATTTATAGCCGATGCCGGGAAGCAAAAAGTCAAAGTCAACCCTTGAAGAATCATCAAATGACAAATGAAGCCTTTGGATTTATTTTGGAATATTGACAGAATCAGTCCCTTGAATTTCACAATTTACATATTTGGTCCTTGTCTTTAAACTACACTTATAACCACTATCCGGATTTTACTTAATCACCAATCCAATCCAAATCCAAACCACAAACAAAACCATTAATCCATAGTCCCTAGCCCAATACAAACCCAATCCGCTCATAAAAAAACCCGAGCCCAATCCATTCTTAACCTAAACCCCGATCCATACCCACAAAATACCCGACGGTCAACGCAATAAATACTGGTCAAATAATAATAAATAAACACACACACACACGCTCGTCTATTTCTTCCCCAAAATTACCCAGTTACTGTACGAAGAACCCTAATCCTTTAACCGTACGATTTTACCACAATTAAAGGTAAATTGGTCCAATCATTGGGTTTCTAGAAGCATGTCAGATGTCAGAGAAGCACAGAACACGCACTAGTGGACACATGGCAGCATGATATTGGACCAAACACCTCACAAAAATTGATCCAAGGGTCGTGAATTAATGGATGATAATCAAGGATGATCATAGGGTGGAAAACGAATCAAAAGAAGCACAATTTCCCTCGGATTGATGACTTGGCAGAGGGCTAGAAGGTTCATCCTTAGGCTATAAATAGAGGGTAGATTTTCAGTTATGGGGAGTAGTTTTTAATTGTAGTGTTACTCTGTTAAATTTAGTTTATGCTTTGTAGTTTTTAAAATTCTCTTGTAACTTTGAAGTTTATTTGATTAATGAAATTTGTATTTTAAGTTCCTACTATTGATTCTGTTTCATTTCTTCTGAATTTAGCTTATTGCAATTATCAGTAGTGTGTTTTAAATCATTTCTATCCTATTTCCATTTTTTTATCTCAACTTTTGTTAAATTCCTTTTAAAATCCAAAAATATTCCATAAATATTAAAAAAATACAAAAATAAATCAAATCCCAGCTTCAATAAGCTGATTTCTAAATTGTTTAAGCTTAAATAAGCTCAATAGCTTATTGTAAGTTTTTAGTTTGTTCAAATCTGTTTTTACCTCAAAAAGTCAAAAAGTCAACATAAAAGTCAAATTTGGTCAACATAAGCAGTTTGAAGGATAAGCTGATTTAGGAAGAGCTTATTGGGTGATTTTTGGCTTGTTGATAAAGCCTGGGTGTTCCTTGTTTGGTTCAGATCTGTGTTCACTTGAATTCATTCTTGTAAGTATCATTTGGTAGCATTTATGGCTTCTTAGTGTTAAACTGCTTAATAGTGCTTATTTAGTATTAGAAGTTGCTTATTAATGTTTACTTAAGTTAGTTATGCAGTAGTTAATTAGTTTTTAAGCTTCATTCAGTAGGTACTAGTTTAAAATTGCAAAAACAGATTTGTAAGGAGTGTTTGGATCAAGGTCTGCTAGGGGCATATTAGCTTGGTTACTGTTACTTTGTCTATTTGGGTGCTTAAGGTTTGCTTAAAATAAGTAATATAAGCTGATAAGTGTAGGGTGATAAGTTTTTTTTAGTGCTATTAAGGTTTTGAACCCATAGGTGCTATAGAAGAAGCTCAACTGCCTTAATAAGCTTCATATTAAGCTGAGCTTATTTGGCTATAACTTTTGGCACTTTCTTGTTCCAAATAGTGAGTTTAGTGTTATTGTAGAGATTGATGCAATTACATTAAGGATTGCAAGAATTGGAGATCAAAACAAGTCTGCTGCTACAGACATATATGTGCAAACCTGCACATATATACTTTGTTCTTCTTGTTTTTTTTGGACTGCTAAGTACTCATTCATTAGTGATTTTTGCCTGGATTTTGGAAGATCAGTAGCTTATAGTAGTAGATTTAGTATTCTGAGTTTGATTCTCAGATTGTAGCTTATTTAAAAGCTGAATATAGGTCTGCAAATACCCTATTGAGCCTATTGCAGGCCTGCAAGCAGTTTTTGTGCCCAACACTATCTGATCTTGAGTCAAATTAGGGTAGCAATTGGTGCAATAATTTGGGTTTTTTTTTGGAAACTAAGGAGTCTGACATATAAACTCTGAGATTCTGCTTTTGAATTTGCACAAATAGCTTTTACCTGGCTTATAAATAAGCTGCTAATTAACTGTTTGGTCATTGCTACAAATATAATCTTGTTACTGCACTTCTGCTTAATTTGCTTAATCTGAGAGCTTATCTGGTCATCTTAAGTTGTTTCTAGCTTAAGTTAGTGTGTTTTTCCATATTTGAGCTTTTGATAATTTTTGGTTTACTTTTGCTTATTTTTGGCTTATTTCATAGTGCTTATTTACACTATTCTGCTTATTAGGGTTTAATCAGTTTCTGAATTTATTCTTCTTAGATTAGAAATTTAATTTTAGATTTACTCAAAATTTTCCAGATTTTTCCAAACTGTTTTACTATTTTTAAATCATTTAAATCATTTAAATTAGTTTTTAATTCATAAAAAATTCATAAAAAGTCAAAAAAATAAATTTCTTTTTTCTAAAATTTTCTTTTTATGTTTAGGATTTAAGAAAAATTATTTTTTATTTTTAGGTTTTAAATTTTAGAAAATCACTTTTTAAATACGTTTTTATAATTCGTCGCGTACGTTTTTAAATTCAAATTTTCGTTTTTAGGATTTCGTGCTTAGCTTTATTGTACCCTTAGTATAATTAGTTGTTTATTTTTATTATTTTATTGTTCGTAGTGTAAAATCACCAATCAATCACTCTTTTCACACATATTCGACAACGTCACAAAAACTCGAATTCGACCTTCGTTGGGACACGACCCGGGGAAAACGCATCCGTTGAGTTTTACCTTGGAAAAATAAACCGTACTAAAACGACAAATCAGTCTACAAAGAAGCTCATGCAAGTGAAACCGTGACTACTGATGAAATGAAGAAAAAACAAGATGAAGATGATGAGATTAAGAAGGAATCATTTGCTTAGCTTGACAAAAAATGGACAACTATTGTGCGGAAATGGAAAATGAAACGAAAGGTGACGATGAGAAGAGGTTGAAGCAACCGATGACGGAGGAAGAGCAACAGACTGAAGATGACATGGACTTCGGGCTAACGAATGAAGAAATAAATGAGAGAAATCTCAAGAGTGGCCTTCAACAAAGCAGAATAACGACATTTGAAGGACAACAACAACCTTCTCTTCTGGTTAATCAACCCAGTGAGGAAGGGGGTTCCAGCAGTAGAGCTCAACCAATCATTACACCTAAACCTGATCTGGTTAATCAACCCAATAAGGAACAAGGTACAGACACAGATCACCAAAAGTCTACAATAATTGTCCATGAACGAAAGGAACAACCAGAGGATGAGGAAATGCATGATACTGAAGACCAACATGATGATATGGGGGAGAACTTATTGATAACTGATGATGATGTAAGAAAGGTTGCAGAAGAAATCGCCATGAAGGAAATAGCTAAAGAAGAAGAAGAAAGGAAACATAAAAAGATTAAGGATGCCAAACTAGCTGTTTATGGTCGAAATATATCACAAGTCAACCTCTCACGAAGAAAAGTCAACGTGCAACACTTAACGCAAAATCGATTTAATAACCGGATAAGCGTGTACCCGGGTCGAGGTCCCAACGAGGCGTGAAATTGAGGATATCGTTTTCGGTTTGGTATTAAAATGCTTGAAAAGACGAGAGTTGATTTTGGTTTTTAAATAAAACGAAAATTAATAAACGCGAACGGAAAACTACGAACGAGTAAAAACGTCAAAATATTTAAAAATTAATCCTACGAGTACCAAAATAATTTTCCTACGACTTAAATATAAAAAGAAAATTTTTGAAAAAAAGAAAAATATTTTTTTGACTTTTTAATAATTTTTTATAAATTAAAAACTATTTAAAAGAAAATAATTGATTAAAAATACTAAATGGAAAAAGAAAATTCTGAAATTTTTTTCTAAAATACTTAATACTATTGGAAAGTTGAGAAAAATGTAAAAAAACGAAAAAGCTTTTGGAAACAAGCTAAAAAATAAGCTAAACGATTCAAATAAGCTTATAAAGGAAAAAAATAAAAAAATAAAAGGGTTTTAAGTAAAATTTTGTAAGGTTTAACTAAAAAGAGACTAAGAGTCCAGTGGTTGTGTTGTTGGGTTTGTGTGCTAACTATCCTGGGTTCGAACCCCAGGACTGTCAAATTTTTTTTTTTGCTATTTGATTTTTTCTTTGACTTTCTTTTTAAAAACTAAATAAAAGTAAACTTAGTAACAGCCTTAGTCCCAAAAATAAAACACTTTTTAAATCCAAAACCAACTTCAAGCATATCAACAAACTTCAACAAACTTTAGCTATAAACTACACTAAAGCATCACAGATCATGCTACATACACACTCAGCACATCAACAAACTTTAGCTATAAACTACACTAAAGCATCACAGATCATGCTACACTAAAGCAAGCTCAGAACAAAATACACCCTTAAACTTAAAATCATAAACTCAGAACACAAACATATTAAACTGAATAAGCAGTAACTAAAAAAATATTTTTTTCTTTTTTCTTTTTAAACTATAAAAAGACTAATGAAGAAGCAAACATATTAATTAAAAGACTAATGAGAAGCAAACATATTAAACTGAATAAGCAGCAATTAAAATTAGATAAGCAAAAATAAGCAGTAATATAACAATAAGCCGAATAAAAAAATAAACTTATATTAAATCACGAGTAAATTACAACTGAAAAATAAAAAAAATACAAACCTTAAATTAAAATTGCTAAAATAAACCTAGTTTGCTACCGAACCACTACCCTCTATTTATACTAAAAAAAATAGAAAAACCCTAGAATGAGTGTGTTTCTTCAGTATGTGTGTTCCTCTCGTGCATTTGTGTTTCTTCCTTGACCCTTGGATCATTTCGTGCTCCCCACAACTTTTATTCTTGATCGTTGATCTTCTTTGTAGCCCTCGGATTGATGAGGTGGAGGGGAGGGGACCAAAGACAAGGTCATGTGATGGTTTGGCTTGTAGCGAAGGTGATGGGGACGGGTTGGGATTAAGCAGCGGATTAAGGAGGAGAGGGTAGATTGAAGAAGATAAATAGTGTGTCTTAGGGATTTTGATCGAATGAATTGGGGGTTTGACCCTTAACCCGTATATATTATTATTAATTAGTGGGTGGGTCGATTGGGTTTGGTTAGATGGGCTTTGGGTTTAATTTAAGGTGTAGTGGGCTAGGGAATGCGGGCTTTGGGTTTAGTTTAGTTTAGGGTTGGTTTAATGTTTGGATCCGGTTGTTTTAGTTTAGAGTAAATGTTGGATTTAATTTAGGGACCAAGTTTGTAAATATGTAAACATCAAGGACCATAACTGCCAATTCTTCAAAGATAGTCTAGGGACCAATAATGCCAAGTAGAAGTAATCCAAGGGCCATTGTGAGATTATTGAGCTCGAATAAAAATCCAAATGAAAATCGTCTTTCCCGGCTTCGGTTTTCGGCTCTTTTCCATTCCAAGCTCGGTTTTGTCCATATTTGCCCCGTTTTCAATCCTTTTGTACCTGCAACACATAAAACACAATCCAAGGATATATGTAACAATATTTGGTCCATTTGGGTGTTTTTGGTCGTTTTTGTTGGGGTTTTTCGGATATAAAATGATTAGTAAAAGGCCACTCATCAATCCCCCACACTAAGCTATTGCTAGTCCCTAGCAATCCGATCATATAAAGTAATGAAAGGATCAAAAATATCAAGATTACCAAAAATATACCACCCCGTTTTGACTTTATAAAATGCAAGTAACTAAAACGAGAATAAACGTAAATATAATGCTTGATTTTCAAAAGTGGCATCATGGAACGGGAATCACACAAAATGGGTGACTCCGGGGAATTGTAATCGTCATCCTCTTTTTATACTTCCCAACTAAGTCTAAAACCCTTGTGCAAACGTTTTTGTAAAATGCCAACACTACTTATATTAGCATCCTATGTAAGCCGAGACTTAACTTTTCACTCCCATAATTATTCATAAGTTAGGTGTGTGTGCTTGTTTTCAAAGTTTTGATCGTAAAAATCGACATTTATTAGGGTTAAAAACCGACAATGATTTAGAAATTAGAGATTCAAAGGTGAGATCACTCCATGTAGCGACTTTCTTCTCAGCTTATCCTTAGTAAACTTAGGAGGCTAGGTTTTTACACCCTCGAGAATAGTATCGGAGCTCACGGGATCTTTGAAGTCAACAATTTCTAAATCACCGTCCAACTTTTAGACAATATTGACGAATACTAGTTCAACTTTCGATTTAAATTTAAGAAGAAGCAAGTTTCTCACACTTATTCATAAACAAACATAAACATTTTTTTCATTTTTCATCACTTTTTCACTTTTTTTTTTTTTTTTTTTTTTTTTTTTTTTTTTTTTTTTTTTTTTTAACAATAAACTTTTTACTTGTGTACCCTAAACGACGGAGCTTCACGGTTTAGTTCCAAGACCTTACACCTTCCGGAATAAAGGATCCAATGGCCGTTACAACGGAGTGTTCCAAGACTCTAGACATTCCTGAAATGAGGATCCAAGGTGGTTAGACCAAGACCTTACACATTCCTGAACTAGAGGTCCAAGGGCCGGTGCAAGAGGGTAGCCAAGACCTAAACGCCTTTCGGAAATAAGGATCCAAGGCCCGATCTCAAATCCGTAGCTTAGAGCACTTAACTTATTCATACTCAAAACTTTAATCTTTGCAACTTTCAAGCAATTGCTCACTTTCATTTTGCATTCTTATTATGTTTGTAAGAAAGTATGCTTGTTCCAAAATTTAAATAAAACTTTGAACTAGTATTCTAAATCAAGATTGTATACAAATTTATTTGCTTAACAAAAACGGTTTTTTGCGTTCAAAATTTTGAAAATAGCACTTATTTTAGTCAGATTAGGAGCTCCTGGGAGGAAAAGCCATAGATTACTTATATAATCTCTAAAGAGAACCAACTACTCCACGCTTAGCATTTTCATTTGCACAATTCGTAAAAACTTAGCCTAAACGTTAAGGGTAGCAGCTAGATCAACACTCTAGCAGAGTCGGGATTCCCCTTGTTCTAGCCTAATCAAGTCTAAACTTCCACTAATACCGAAGCTTTAATGTATAGCAAATTATTTTTTATTGTGCAAAGCACTTCTTTTAGACGAAAAATACGATAAAAATTTTAAAATTTTTGGTCAAAACGGGGGTGCTAGAGGACTAGAAGGTACAAAATGTGAAAAATTTTAAAATTTGGTCAAATAAGAATTCCCCCCCACACTTAGAATTGAATATTGCCCTCAATATTCAAAGTACTGGCCTGAGCCGACACTATAGAACGTAAAAGGGTAAGACTACTACCTAAGTGTGGAAACGAAATCTTTTTTTCACAAAAAGGATTTTAATAAGATATCCCTGGATAAACATAAATATAAAGATCGGATATTGGGCGGCTGGATTGAAAACAGGCGCGTCAATCATCACAATCTACGGGAATCCTGAAAACAGAGGCAAACATACAACCACAAAGCAACAAGTAGAGGAACTCCCCCACACTGAGTGTTAGAAATAAGAAAGAAGATAGAAGATAAGCATGGGTTGCCACCCACGAAGCGCTTGTTTTTGTTGACCGAGTCACGAGCCTGACTCGTCCCCGAATTTAATTGTCCATGGGGAAAGTTTGGAGATCCGGGACAACCATGGATGGTATGTCCCCTCCAAAATAATGCTTCAACCTATGACCGTTCACTTTGAAGTTGGGACCGTCGGTTTGAGATAACTCGACGGTTCCATATGGAAAAACTTGAGCAACGGTGAACGGCCCAGACCAACGGGTTTTTAATTTGCCCGAGAAAATCTTTAATCGAGAATTGAAGAGGAGGACTCGATCACCAACGTTAAAAACGCGGTTCTTGATTTTAGAGTCATGAATTCTCTTTGTTTTCTCTTTGTAGATTAAAGAGTTCTCGTAGGCTTGATCCCGAAGCTCATTTAATTCATTCAATTGAAGCTTTCGATGATCACCCGCGGTCTTGAGGTCAAAATTTGCATGCTTTAAGGCCCAATAGGCTTTGTGCTCAAGCTCGATCGGTAGATGACACGCCTTTCCGTACACAAGCTTATAAGGAGTACACCCGATGGGTGTTTTGTAAGCTGTACGAAAAGCCCATAGTGCATCATCTAGTTTGTCCGACCAAGAGGCACGGTTTTCTCCTACAGTCCTTTCAAGAATTCTTTTTAAACCTCGGTTTGAGACTTCCACTTGCCCACTTGTTTGTGGGTGATACGCGGTAGCAAGACGGTGAGTAACACCGTACTTAAGCATGACTTTTGCGAATTGGTCATTGCAAAAGTGTGTACCGCGATCACTAATGATAGCACGAGGAGCTCCAAACCGAGCAAAGAGAGATTTTAGAAATTTCACAACTACTCGGGCGTCGTTCATGGGGAGCGCTTTCGCTTCCACCCATTTAGACAAATAGTCGACCTCCATGAGTATATACTTGTTCCCTCGTGAAGACGGGAACGGGCCCATAAAGTCGATGCCCCACACGTCAAAGATCTCACAAACTTGAATTGCATTTTGAGGCATTTCGTCCTTTTGTGATATTTTTCCTTGACGTTGGCAAGAGTCACAAGACCTCACCAAGTCGTGGGCATCACGATAAATCGTCGGCCAATAGAAACCCGAATCAAAGACTTTTTTAGCGGTGTAGTTGGCACCATGATGTCCCCCCGTGGGTCCATTATGGCAAGCCGTGAGAATGTCAACGGCTTCTTGGCCGTGAACACACCGTCTAATCACTTGATCGGCACATACTTTAAACAAGTAGGGGTCGTCCCAAAAATAATGTTTCACATCTTTAAAAAATTTCTTTTTCTGTTGGGACGACATCCCTTTCACAACAAAATTCCCCGCATGGTAATTTGCAAAGTCGGCAAACCATGGGGTACTCGGATCATCTTTCAAAGATATCATCCCAAGTGTCTCGAGAGGAAATGTTTCGGTAATTTCCTTTTTCTCGAGATCACTTTGATGGGGATTTTCAAGTCTAGACAAATGATCGGCGGCGAGATTCTCCGCTCCTTTTTTATCACGAATAGTGACATCAAATTCTTGTAGGAAGAGAATCCACCGAAGCAATCTCGGCTTAGCATCTTGCTTAGCAAGAAGATACTTAAGAGCCGAGTGATCCGTATACACTATGGTCTTAGATAAGACGAGATATGGTCTAAATTTCTCAAAAGCATAGACAACGGCCAATAACTCTTTCTCGGTAGTTGTATAATGAGATTGAGCCTCGGTCATTGTCTTGCTAGCATAGTGTATCGGTTGAAAGTGCTTAGATTTCCGTTGCCCCAGGACTGCCCCAATAGCATAATCACTAGCATCGCACATGAGCTCAAATGGCAAGTCCCAATCGGGGGCAACTAAAATTGGTGCTTCAGTTAATTTCTTTTTAAGAATTCCGAATGCTTCGATGCATTCGGGATAGAAGAAGAATGGAGCATCTTTTTCAAGAAGACGGGTCAGAGGCCAGGCGATTTTAGAGAAGTCTTGAATAAATCATCTGTAGAAACCAGCATGACCAAGGAAACTTCGGATTCCTTTTACAGTGGTGGGATGAGGTAGCTTAGCGATAACATCGACTTTAGCTTCATCGACCTCAATCCCGGCATTAGAAATTTTATGGCCGAGGAAAATGCCCTCTTTGACCATAAAGTGGCACTTCTCCCAATTTAGAACAAGATTGGTGTCTTCGCACCGTTTAAGAATTTTGTCTAAATGGGAGAGGCAAGAAGAGAAAGAATTTCCGTACACCGAAAAATCATCCATAAAGACCTCCATTGTTTTCTCGATCATATCGTGAAATATAGCCATCATGCACCTTTGGAACGTGCCCGGAGCATTGCATAAGCCGAAAGGCATACGTCGATAAGCAAACGTTCCGTAGGGGCACGTAAAGGTGGTCTTTTCGTGATCTTGGGGATCAATTGGTATTTGAAAATACCCGGAAAAGCCATCAAGAAAACAATAGAACTCATTTCCCGCTAAACGCTCAAGCATTTGATCCAAAAAAGGTAACGGAAAATGGTCTTTACGGGTAGCATCATTGAGTTTTCGATAATCAATACACACTCTCCATCCCGTGACGAGGCGTGTAGGAATAAACTCATTTTCTTCGTTGGTAACAATGGTCATACCCCCCTTTTTGGGGACACAATGGATGGGACTAACCCACGAGCTATCAGAAATGGGGTAAATCATTCCGGCATCAAGGAGTTTTTGAACCTCCTTTTTGATCACCTCATGAATTTTTGGATTCACCCTTCTTTGTTGTTGAACTGTGGGTTTGAAGTCATCCTCCATCAAAATTTTGTGAGTACAAAATCTAGGGTCAATACCCTTGATATCCGAGAGTTGCCAAGCAATGGCATCTTGTGCTTCTTAAGCACTTCAAGAAGTTGAACCTTCTCCTCATCTTTTAATTCTTTAGAAATAATGACGGGAAATTTGTCATCATCTTCTAGAAAAGCATATTCAAGATGAGGAGGTAAATCCTTGAGCTCGGGCTCCGGAGGATTAGTTGGCTCAAGTTCTTTTATTTCATCAATGTGAATTTTCTTTGGAGGGAGAGAAGGTGATGGATCATCATTAAGCATTTTCTCAAGCAAGAGAATATCTCCCTCCAGATCAATGTCAGCATAATCAATTTCCGGTGAAATTGAATCATCCTTAAGATAGGCCTCGATCTCTTCCAAAATGAAATCACTTCCCTCAAACGGAGTGAGGGAAGGGGAAGAGTCGGAAAGAATAGGTTGATAAGAAGGAGGATTGGGATTGCCACTCAAGGATTTGTTTACAAATCCTAAAATCTCCTGAGCATACTCCTCAGAAGCAACATCAATCACATCAATATGATTAACCGATGTATCATCGTGAGTGGAGGAGTATCTCATAGTCTGATCAAGCTTAAATGTCACAGCTTGATCATCAACACGTAAGGTGAGTTTCTCACCATAAACATCAATCAATGCCCGACCCGTCCTCAAGAAAGATCTTCCAAGTATAAGAGGAACTCGGGGGTCGGCATCAAAATCTACCACGACGAAATCAGCCGGGAAATGGAACTTCCCCACTTTCACAAAAACATCTTCGGCTACACCTTTAGGACTAGTAAGAGTCCTATCGGCTAGCTCAAGAGTCATACATGTGGGAGTAAGTGGGGGTAGAGAAAGCTTGTTCCAAATGGAAAGCGGCATGAGGTTAATGCTTGCACCAAGATCGGCCAAGGCGTAGCATTGAACCATGCCCGGAAAATCACAAGGAATGAGGAATTTTTCGGGATCTCCAAGCTTTTCTGGAAGCTTTTTAAGGAGAGCTGCCGAGCAATTCTCATTTAGAGGAGTTTTTGCTAGTTCAAATAATTTCTCCTTATTACTGAGCAAATTTTTGATTGTCGAAGCAAACTTTGGCATGAGAAGAAGAGCATCCGCGAAGCTAATATCGAAGTGTAAATCTTGAAAGATTTGTAAAAACTTCTCAATTTGGATACTAGCTTTTTCGCGGAGCTTTTGGTCATTAAGTCTAGATGGGTATGGGATAGAAGGTTTAGGTTGAGACTTCGGAACATCGGGTTCCGGAATTTGGGTTGGGACTACCGAAGGTTGGACGTGTGCGGTACTTTGTGGGCTTGTAGAGTGCACCTTGTCCTTTGTCACCTCGGTCTCACGGTCAACTACTTTTGTAGAAGAAGAAGAAGTAGTAGTTGGAACCGTGGGTCCCTCATAAGCTTTACCACTTCGGGTGGTAATAGCTTTCAACTCACCCTTCGGGTTGGGAATGGTATTTCCTGGAAGAGTTCCCGAGGATGAAGCTTGGTGAAATTGGTTGATAAGGGTATCAAACATACTTTCAATCTTCGTTTGAGATTGATCAATTTTGCTTTTGAGCTCATTACCCTGCTTAATCATTGAATTTTCAAATTCATTTTTCAAATTTGTGATTTGATTTTGCATAGCCTTCATTTTCACCTCATTTGTCTTAATGTAATTTGAAAGATCATTAGAGGGAGCAATCGGGGCTGGGTAATTTTGAGCTTGATACCCTTGATTGTAATTGACCCCTTGGGTCGGGTATTGGTTAGTAGGGGCTTGATATGGAACATTTTGCCCCTACTTTGGTTTTGATTAAATCTGGTTTGATTGTTTTGAGGAAAACCGGGTGGTCCTGCTTGATAGCTAGCTCGATAGCTCGAGTCACCTTGAGGACGGTATTGAGTACCTCCTTGGTTGTAAGACCCGGCTACGGCATTGATTTCAAAAGGACGGCCATCGGTGGCGGTACAATTGTAATAAGCATGAGGACCACCACAAGTAACACAACTTTCTTCCACCGCTTTAACTTGAGCGGGTGGAGAAGCTTGTGGGGTAGAAGAAATGGTAGAAGAAGAAGGATTTTTCTGATTAGAGAAAACCAAAGCTTGAATTGCATCCGTAAGCTTGTCAATTTTAGCATCCGTGCTAGAAGTATTCATCGAATGTGAAGTAGAAGGTGAAACACTCACTTGAGAAACAACCGGCTTGCTTCGTGAAGTGCGAACCTTTGACTTGTTCTCGATGATGGACAAAGCATCACGCGTAGTTCGATTCAATATATAACCACCGGAGGCGGCGTTTAGAGAATCTTGGTCAGTTTGGTTCAATCCATTGTAAAACGTATCAATTTGATGCAACTCAGAAAATCCGTGGTGAGGACATTTGCGAAGCAATTCTTTAAAACGATCCCACGCTTCACTAAATGATTCATCAAATTTTTGAGTAAATTTGGTAATTTCATTCTTAAGACTTGTGGTTCTGGAAGGGGGAAAGAATTCGTTCACAAATTTCGACACCAAATCTTCCAATGTTAAGATAGAACGAGGGGGTTGTTTTTCAAGCCAAGTCCGGGCTGCCCCCTCGAGAGAGAAAGGAAAGAGAAGCAATTTGATTGCTTCTTGAGGAATATTCCTACATTTGACAGTAGATGAAATTTTGTTAAACCATCGAATGTGGGAATGAGGATCATCCCTCTCGAAACCGTAAAATTGATTCGACGTTACTAACGATAGTAATGCCGGTTTAAGTTTGAAATTATCGGCAACGATCGGGGGAACAACAATAGCATCTCCATAACCCTCGGTGGGTGCTTGGAGAAGCTCAAGCATGGTGCGATTCTCTGCCATTATGACAATGGGAGGATCGGGATTAGTACGAATCTCGGGTTCGACTAATGAGGCAGCACGTCTACGATTACGTCTTCGCGGAATTGCGACGAGTTCAAGAAAGGGACTCGATGACGAAGAGGAACGTGTGCGCATGCACCAAGAACATTAGGTTTAAGAAGAATATTTTTGGGTTTTTTGGATTTTTCAATTTTTTTTGGATAAAAAATATTCACAAGATATTTACGAAACTTCACGAGGAAGGTTCTTCAAGTCACTAATCGTCAAACCGTGACGATATTGTCGCAACACACCTCCCCGGCAGCGGCGCCAAAATGATTATGGTCGAAGTAATCACAAGTCAACCTCTCACGAAGAAAAGTCAACGTGCAACACTTAACGCAAAATCGATTTAATAACCGGATAAGCGTGTACCCGGGTCGAGGTCCCAACGAGGCGTGAAATTGAGGATATCGTTTTCGGTTTGGTATTAAAATGCTTGAAAAGACGAGAGTTGATTTTGGTTTTTAAATAAAACGAAAATTAATAAACGCGAACGAAAAACTACGAACGAGTAAAAACGTCAAAATATTTAAAAATTAATCCTACGAGTACCAAAATAATTTTCCTATGACTTAAATATAAAAAGAAAATTTTTAAAAAAAGAAAAATATTTTTTTGACTTTTTAATAATTTTTTATAAATTAAAAACTATTTAAAAGAAAATAATTGATTAAAAATACTAAATGGAAAAAGAAAATTCTGATTTTTTTTTCTAAAATACTTAATACTATTGGAAAGTTGAGAAAAATGTAAAAAACGAAAAAGCTTTTGGAAACAAGCTAAAAAATAAGCTAAACGATTCAAATAAGCTTATAAAGGAAAAAAAAAAGAAAAATAAAAGGGTTTTAAATTAAATTTTGTAAGGTTTAACTAAAAAGAGACTAAGAGTCCAGTGGTTGTGTTGTTGGGTTTGTGTGCTAACTGTCCTGGGTTCGAACCCCAGGACTGTCAAATTTTTTTTTTTTTGCTATTTGATTTTTTTCTTTGACTTTCTTTTTAAAAACTAAATAAAAGTAAACTTAGTAACAGCCTTAGTCCCAAAAATAAAACTCTTTTTAAATCCAAAACAAACTTCAAGCATATCAACAAACTTCAACAAACTTTAGCTATAAACTACACTAAAGCATCACAGATCATGCTACATACATACTCAGCACATCAACAAACTTCAACAAACTTTAGCTATAAACTACACTAAAGCATCACAGATCATGCTACACTAAAGCAAGCTCAGAACAAAATACACCCTTAAACTTAAAATCATAAACTCAGAACACAAACACATTAAACTGAATAAGCAGTAACTAAAAAAATATTTTTTTCTTTTTTCTTTTTAAACTATAAAAAGACTAATGAAGAAGCAAACATATTAATTAAAAGACTAATGAGAAGCAAACATATTAAACTGAATAAGCAGAAATTAAAAATTAGATAAGCAAAAATAAGCAGTAATATAACAATAAGCCGAATAAAAAAATAAACTTATATTAAATCACGAGTAAATTACAACTGAAAAATAAAAAAAATACAAACCTTAAATTAAAATTGCTAAAATAAACCTCGATTGCTACCGAACCACTACCCTCTATTTATACTAAAAAAATAGAAAAACCCTAGAATGAGTGTGTTTCTTCAGTGTGTGTGTTCCTCTCGTGCATTTGTGTTTCTTCCTTGACCCTTGGATCATTTCGTGCTCCCCACAACTTTTATTCTTGATCGTTGATCTTCTTTGTAGCCCTCGGATTGATGAGGTGGAGGGGAGGGGACCAAAGACAAGGTCATGTGATGGTTTGGCTTGTAGCAAAGGTGATGGGGACGGGTTGGGATTAAGCAGCGGATTAAGGAGGAGAGGGTAGATTGAAGAAGATAAATAGTGTGTCTTAGGGATTTTGACCGAATGAATTGGGGGTTTGACCCTTAACCCGTATATATTATTATTAATTAGTGGGTGGGTCGATCGGGTTTGGTTAGATGGGCTTTGGGTTTAATTTAAGGTGTAGTGGGCTAGGGGATGTGAGCTTTGGGTTTAGTTTAGTTTAGGGTTGGTTTAATGTTTGGATCCGGTTGTTTTAGTTTAGAGTAAATGTTGGGTTTAATTTAGGGACCAATTTTGTAAATATGTAAACATCAAGGACCATAACTGCCAATTCTTCAAAGATAGTCTAGGGACCAATAATGCCAAGTAGAAGTAATCCAAGGGCCATTGTGAGATTATTGAGCTCGAATAAAAATCCAAATGAAAATCGTCTTTCCCGGCTTCGGTTTTCGGCTCTTTTCCATTCCAAGCTCGGTTTTGTCCATATTTGCCCCGTTTTCAATCCTTTTGTACCTGCAACACATAAAACACAATCCAAGGATATATGTAACAATATTTGGTCCATTTGGGTGTTTTTGGTCGTTTTTGTGGGGTTTTTCGGGTATAAAATGATGAGTAAAAGGCCACTCATCAATGCCAAACTAGCTGAAGAAGAAAGATTACATGATGAAGCTGATAACTACATCATAGACAATCCCGATCACAAACCTGAAACTTCTCCTCCTTCACACAAATACTTAGAAATAAACATTCACAAAGACACTTCGGCCATTCCCGAATCATCAACACAATCATCACCTCCACCAACACAAACAACATCAAAATCCACTCACAAATCAATCAAGAAACCAGCTGACACATGGATGTCTCAAGCCAAAGTCAAAATTTAAAATGTTGTGAAGAAAGCTCGATTCAAAAAACACAACAAACTTGAAGATAAAGTTAAAACACTCACGAGCCTTGTCACTGGTTTAACCAATCAGATGATTGATCTACAACAAACCAAGCAAAGGGTTGATGAATACTTGTCAAGAGATGTTCAAGCTGATATGGATACGCTGATTATGAAGTACACTAAAGAATATCTGTCAACAAACCTGGTAAAAGTTACTTCAAAAGAGTTGAAACATCAGCTCAAGCCGTTGAAAGAGCAACTCCAGCAAACTATCAGACAAATTGTCAATGAAGTGATTTCTTCTACTCCCCTCACTCTTCACACAGTTCTAGCACCAAAGGAACTCACACTTAAAGACCTTCAACATAAAATATTTGACAAATTGTCTGATAAGACAACCATGACTCAAGATGAAATAGCAATCATGGATGCTATCTCGGCAAATTTTCAAAAGAATCATGCAAGGAGGCGGCTGACACTCAAAAGAGACCAAGAAAAGATTAAGACCCCGATCCAAACTCACAATCAAAGAAACAAAAGTCTACCGATGGTCGTTCATCTTCCCATAAGGAACCGGTCAACCCTTCTACAACCACAACAACTCAGAATCAAACGAAACCATCCGAGTCAGCACCCAAAGTGTTGGGTCCATTCAGTACCCAAGCATCCTGAAACAAGGATTTGAATACAAATTAGCCCAAGTGTCATAACCGTGAACGCGCTCAGGTCACTGAGTGAACAGTCACTCAGTGAGTTATCTTTAGGATGCTTAGGACGAGTCTAAGAAGAAGGATTCACCATTTAGTGAGGCGGAACTCCCTGAGTGTCACCTAAGCCAAATAAGAAGATAATGGGTTCCATGAGTGATGATAATAACTCACTGAACCCCAGTCTCCTCAACAACTATAAGTGTGAATATTAAAGACTGAAGACCAAGACTGAAGAATCTGAAGTCTGAAAGAAAGGCGGGACAAGGCGGGAAGAGTTTGAAAATATAAGGAGAAGTCCTTATCAGGCCAAAGTTAAACTTTCCCTGAAAGGATTTAGAACAAGAACAGTGTCATCACTGTTACTCAGAAAGCACATTTGTCTTATGCCCAAAATAGGTTCTTGTAACAGGGACAAAATACATCAGTATTTTGCCCTGGTTAGTTAGGTCATTCTTTTTGTCTTTTAAGTCACGGGTGCACTTTTATACTTGTGTATAAATAGGATCATAAGGGTGAAAAATGGATAAGCTTTGTGCACTTAATTCTTAGACATTCACAAAACTACTTTTCTCCCCCAAAGAGCAACCAACTCCCTGAGATAACTCAGTGGTTCATTTCTAGTTGCCACTTAAGTTTAGCTTAAGTTTAGTGAGGAGACTATACCATACTTTGTCATTTCAATCCCAAGTGTTTTTTCCGCGAACACTTAGGTATAGATTCTTTTGATTAACTTCTAATAAGAATTTAATCGTTGAAGAACTCTTGTGTTTATCTTTTACGTTTTACTTATTTTGCTTTGTTAATCAATACATTACTTAGTCATGGAACATGATTAGCTTAACTTTGTAGTTAATTCTAGTTGTGTATCGGGAACAACAAGTGGTATCAGAGCCTCAGGTTTATAAAATCTTTCAAAAACTAAAGAGTGCTCAAAAGGTTTTTAAAACCAAGATCCTACCATGGCTGATAGTAATGTGCCCCAGCTAGTTAACAAAAAGGGAGGAAGCTATTCAGCTGTTGTTCCCAGACTAGAAGCTGGTAAATTTAGCAAGTGGAAAAAGCGTATGCTTTGTTACTTGACTGTTACGGAACCATACTACATCACATGTATCAATAAAGGTCCTTTTGTCCCTAAGACTGCTGAAAGGGTTACCTAAACCTGAAGCTCAGTGGACCATTGATGAGAGAAGGGTGGTTAACCAAGACCAACGCCTGAAAAGCATCATTATATCATGTCTTCCTAACGATACAATGGAATCAGTCATTAACTGTACAACAGCTAAACAAACTTAGCTTGACTTGTTTCATAGCTTTGAAGGTCCCTCAGATACCAAGGAAAACAGGATTATGGGCCTGAAACTTGAGTATAACACTTTCAGGGCCAAAGACTCTGAAAGTCTCTCTCAGACCTATACCAGATACAAAACCTTGATAAATGAACTATCAAATGATGGTGTAATTTTGTCTAACCATGAAATCAATGTTGGCTTTCTCAACAGTCTCCCTGAGAAGTGGTTAAACTTCTCTCAGGGCCTCAGGAATGCTAACTACATTCAAACCCTTGAGCTCCCTGAGATCTATGGGAAGCTTGTCTATGAGGACAACTTAATCTCTAGGAGATAGGCCTGACTCAAAAAAAGCTCTTGAAACCAAAAAGGCCCTGACAACCATACCCATATCAACTGCCTTTTATTCTAATGGTGTCGTGCAGGATTTCCAAGAAAATTCTGATGATGAGGCTGATGAGAGAACCAGTGAGAAGTACCTTAATGATTTACACTTAGAATTTCAAGAAAGGGCACTCCTTGCTAATTCAAAATGGTTTATTAAAATAAATTAGTCAAGCTTTTCTAAAGCAAAAGCAAATGAAACCATTGAAATTTTCAAATGTGGTAAAAAGGTTCATTTTGTAAAAGAATGTTTTTCTAAAACCACCTCAAAACCCTCTTATTAATTCTCTGGTAATAGTTCTTCTTCAGAAACTAGCAAGTTTCAACCAAAAATGCTTCAGTCTACTCAACATTTTCAAAACAAAACTGTTCAAAATGGTCAAAAAGACTTTGAAGCTAAATATAGAAAAGGGAAAGCTAAACTTGCTCTCCTGGAGGCTAATCCCTCAGTGTCTCAGGCTGCTTAAACTTTTAAACCTGTTCAAACAAAGGACAAGGTTCTTGTAGCTGAAGCCTATGACTGGGATGAAGAAGTAAGGTCTCCTCAGACTGTGATGAAGAAGTAAGAGTCAGTGCACTTATGGCACTTTCAGATAATGATCAACAGGCTGTTGAAAAAAACCATGCAAGAAATAGAGAGTGGGTTAACACCACTCCCACCTCTGAACGTCCTTCAGGGAGATGAACCATGCTCAAACCTTACACCATTATTCTATACTCAACATTCTCCAAAGGAGAAGTCAGGAATGGGTAGAACCATCCTGAAGAGGCCCACACCTGAAGTCTCAGTTCCTACTGATGACTCAACAACTTCAGTCCCAACTAAAGTGAACACTGAAAGCCCTGATTCAAAATATGATCAGTTGGCTGAGCTTGTCAGGAAGCTGAGTGAGAAGATTGAATCTTCTGAGAAACCTCCTCAATCTAGGATTAAGGAACTCAAATCAGCTTCCTCAAGCACCTCCAAACCAAAACCTTCAAAACCTCAGCAAAGATTTGAGCTGTGTCACTATACAAATCATTCCATTGATGATTGCTATAGAATCCTCTTTTACATGATATGCAAAAAGGAAGATCACAGGATTTCTGATCACTTGTCATGCACAGTTTCATCCAATGCTGCAAACTTTAAACCACAGGCTTTTCAATATCCTTCTGATCTACCTTTGTCGATCGGAACCAATACCACTGCATTGCGCTCGAACAGTTGAGCGGTCGCCGGCCCTTCCGTGCACAGATATAGATTCATTCTTCGTACCTCTGGTCCAGCCTCACAACCCTTCGCCGGTTGGTAAGAAGTTAGTCTTGTTTGGTAAGACGGAATTTGACAAACAAAAGAGAGTGCTCGCCTCGGCCAACAAAGACCGTAATAAATTGGGGATCGGATGCGGGCGAAATTCCCGCCAATGGCTGAGATGTAGATCAGTCATCAATAAGTAAGGCCCAGAGAGCACACTTACATTCATTGCCATGTTCGATCTGAGTACAATCGAATTGCTAAGTTACAGCTACTCCTAGTGCGAAGAAAAATAAAGAAAAAAAGGGACAACAGCGTGTTGTGGTCGCGTACCCTTTGCACAGTGTTCTCTTCTGACTTTTAGACCTCCACTCCCTCTGCCACCATTCAATAGGCTTTACTTTATAGCTTCTTCTTGCTTGAGCTGAGCACGTAAGCCAAGCCTTCACTTACTTATTCGTAGACTTTTCTGGAATCTCCATCTCCTCGTCGCACTTGTCAATCCGCCTTTCAAGAATATCTTGAATAATAGATCCCTCCATAAAGAAAACCGATGGAACAACCACATCACCCTAATCATGAGGAAATGCGCTATGCTATAATATCGCCCAAAGAGCTTCGGCCTTAGCTTTTGCAAAGCTTCTTTTCCCTTTCTTTTTTGCACAACCTCTTCTGTTATAGAGTCCAATCGCGAGAGTCTAAACTTTGTTGCACTGGTCCGAGTTCGCCTGCCTTCTACTTAGTAGGTATGATGGGTGAACCGAACCGAGCCCCTATTAGAGATTAGACGGAGCTTCGTTGGCTGGACTAAACAGAAACAGAGACAAAAGGCTAAGCCTTTTTCACCTTGCCCACATTGTGGCTTCAACGACCATCTTCCTGATGATTGTCTAATGGATCCTAGTTGTGATATATTTGGAGATCCCACTCATGACACCTCAGGACATGAAAAGGTCATTCAGGCTAGAAGAGGAATCACCAAGTCATCCTCTTAGTCTACTGAATAAACATCTACAACCAAATGTAGAATCTGTGGAAGCACAGTCCATACCACTACTGACCATGCATCATTTTTACCTTTCAAAAAGGCCATAAAAGCCAAACCCTCCAAGAGGAGAGGTCCTAGAAAAAACTGAAACAGTTTACTATTTGTGTAGAGACATGCCAGGGAGCCAGTTTGGCATCTAGATAGTGGATGTCAAGGAGCATGACTGGTGTGAAAGAATATCTGCACAATTATGTTGAAGAACCAGGACCTCAGGTGGTATTTGCTGACAATTCATCATGTCTCACTGAAGGTTATGGTTCAGTAAACTGTAGTGGAATTGTTTTTACTAGGATAGCTTATGTTAATAGTCTCAAGTACAATCTAATCAGTGTCAGTTAACTATGTGATGCAAAATACATAGTTCAATTTGATGATAAGCAAGGTACCATATTTAATGCAAATAAAGAAGTAGTTCTTGTTGCACCAAGAAGACAAGATGTTTATGTGTTAGATATGTCTACTCTAACTCAGAATGGAACTTGTCTCTTTGCTAAAGTAACTAAAACTTTCAACTGGCTTTGGCATAAGAGACTCTCCCATCTGAATTTCAAAAACATAAATAATCTTGTCAAACAAAACAAGGTCCTTGGCTTACCATCACTTGTGTTTTCAAAGGATAAACCCTGCTCTGCCTGTGAAAAAGGTAAACATCATAGAGCATCCTTTAAAACCAAACAAAACTTCTCCATCAAAAGATGCCTTCATCTTCTCCATGTGGATCTCTTTGGGCCCATCAGTCCTAGGTCCATTAATCATGAGAAGTATACTCTGGTCATTGTGGATAAATACTCAAGATACACTTGGGTTTACTTCCTGACCAAAAAGAGTCAGGCAGCAGGGAACAATAATGTCCTTTGTCAAGAACATTGAAAACCAAAATGACATAAAAGTTAAACAAATCAGGACTAACAATGGGACTGAGTTCAAAAACCATGAACTTGAGTGTTTCTATGATGAGAAAGGAATTTCTCAAAATTCCTCCTCTCCTTACACACCTGAACAAAATGGTGTTGCTAAAGGAAGAATAGAACACTCATTGAGGCTGCTAGGACAATGCTAAATGGATCAATCCTATCTAAACACTTTTGGACTGAAGCCGTTAAAACTGCCTGTTATACTCAAAACAGATCCATCATTGTCAAGAGACATAGCAAAACTCCTTATGAGTTATTCAAAGGAAGAATCCCTGAGATCAGCTATTTTCATGTCTTTGGGTGCCCTGTGTTTATTCATAATCACAAGGATCACCTAGGGAAATTTGATGCAAAAGCTGATGATGGATACTTTCTAGGATACTCCCTTGTCTCTAAAGCCTTCAGGGTGTTCAATACAAGGAGACAACAAACTGAGGAAACATTCCATGTCACCTTTGATGAGAGTGCTGAAGCAATCAGATTCTCAAACACCTCAGTGGAAGAGATAGGAATTGATGATTTATCAAGATATCCTCCTGATGAATATCATCCTGACAATAATCCTTCCACTCAATATCAAGCAGATGTTGATATATCCTATTACATTGTCCCTCATAACCTCCCTTATCCAACCATCATTGAGTTTGTTGAAGCACAAACATGTACTGATGAAATCAATCAGTCTGAACAAAGTGCTCTGGAACCAATCAATCTCAGTGATCAACCAAGTCAGTCAGATACTCAAGATCCTGAAGATCCTCAAGTGCCTGCACTAGTACCTACACCTCCACCCAATCAGGCCTCCATAAGTTCTAATCAATATCCAAGACCTTAGGACAGTTGGACTAGGTCTAAAGATATAGAACTTGTCAACATAATTGGAGAGCCTACTGAAGGAATGCTTACAAGAAGCATGGATGCTAAACTGAAGGCAGCCTCAGCCAACGAATGCCTGTTTGTGGACTTCATTTCCACTATTGAACCTAAAAGTGTCAAAGAAGCATTGAAACATCCTAGTTGAGTTCAGGCCATGCATGATGAACTGGAACAATTTGACAGAAACAAGGTAAAGACCTTGGTCAAATGTCCTAAAAATGTTTCATTCATTGGCATGAAATAGGTGTTCAAAAACAAATCTGATGGAAATGGCATAGTCATCAAAAACAAGGCCAAACTTGTTGCCAAAGGCTACAATCAGCAGGAAGTCATTGACTATGAAGAAACATTTGCACCAGTGGCAAGGATGGAAGCCATCAGGATCTTCCTTGCATTTGCAACCTACATGAACTTCAAGGTGTACCAAATGGATGTAAAAAGTGCATTCTTAAATGGCTCACTGAAAGAAGAAGTTTATGTTCAACAACCTCCTGGATTTGAAAGCAGTGAGTTTCTTGACTATGTTTGCAAGCTTGACAAAGCCCTTTATGGACTGAAACAAGCTCCTAGGGCATGGTATGAAACTCTTTCAGCCTTCCTCATCCAAAACAAATTTGTCAGAGGCAAGATAGACAACACATTGTTTATCTATAGGACAAAAGAAGATGTCATTCTTGTTCAAGTGTATGTGGATGACATCATATTTAGCTCAACAAGTTATAAACTTTGCAAACAGTTTGAAAAACTGATGGCAAAGAAATTTGAAATGAGCATGATGGGTTACTTCCTTGGACTGCAAATCAAGCAGACTGATAAGGGAACCTCCATTAGTCAAGAAAAGTACACTAGAAGCCTACTAAAGAAGTATGAGTTCAGTGACTGTGCCTTAGTGAAAACTCCAATGGTTCCCCCAAACAACCTTGGTCCTGACCTTGCTGGTAAACCAGTAAATCAAACTCTTTTTAGAGGAATGATTGGGTCACTGATGTACCTACTTGCATCAAGGCCTGATATCCAATTCTCAGTCTGTTTGTGTGCCAGATGTCAGTATAACCCAAGAGAATCACATCTCACAGCTGTGAAAAGGATCCTCAGGTACCTGAAAGGTACTTCAAGTCTTGGATTGTACTATCCTAAATGTTCAGGCTTTGATCTCAAAGGGTACTCAGACTCTGACTATGCAGGCTGCAACATGGATAGAAAAAGTACTTCAGGCTCCTGCCAATTTCTTGGTGGTAAACTAGTCTGATGGAGTACTAAGAAGCAACAATTAGTTGCCATGTCCTCAGCAGAAGCTGAATATGTTGCAGCATCCAGTTGTTGTGAAAATGTGCTATGGATGAAAAGTCAACTCAGTGACTATGACATCCATTACAATATGGTTCCCATCTTTTGTGACAACACAAGTGCAATTGCTATCTCAAACAACCCTGTTCTTCATCAGAGAACCAAACACATTGATATCAGATATCATTTCATCAGGGACCATGTTATGAATGGTGACATTGAATTACACTTCATTTCCACTGAATATCAGCTAGCTGATATATTCACCAAACCATTGGATGAACCAACTTTCACAAGACTGAAAGCTGAATTGGGAATGTTGGATATTGAGAATCAGTCCACTGATTGAATCCATCCAACTTAGTGTATATTCTGATAACCTTTGGTCCCAGACTCAACAAATCTCTCAGGGAATATGAATCTTATGTCTCACTGGATAACCTTCCCTGAACACCCTCACTGAATGAAAAGTCATTCAGGGGCCTCAAGACTCAACAAACGACATTCAATGCTATACTAAATGCTCTAAGTATTTAGTTAGTTAATGTCCTAGGTTGGTAACTGGATACACATTTAATATAGGAATATATGTTCCTATACCCACTGGCATCCACATCTTGGGCCCCCAAATCATCACCACATATCCCACATGGCATTTAATGCCTCTCCTCACATACAATATCTTTTGATACTATATGTGGTGACTTCACCCTGCAAAATTCACTTTTTACAGAAGGCACAACTGTTCACCTTGGCAGTTGCCCAAAACCTGAGAAAGTGGAAAGGTGGCATTTAATGCGGATATCAAACGTTTATACAAAACAGTTTTTAAATTTTTGAGTAAAATTCGCTTTAGTGCAAAACCTACCTTCTCTCCACTTTTCTATAAATACCCACAAATAAAATAACACACACACACTTTGAAATTTTTAATCAAACTCTTGCCTTTTTTTCAAAACTTATGTGTGTTCTTTACCTCAAAACCTAGACCTTTTTTCTTGAAAAACTAAGACCTCCTTTTATAATGGCTTCTTCTAAAGCTATTACCTGCGCCCTAATGTGGAATTCCAACTAGAGGGCGTGGATTTGACCAAAAACAATGTCGTAGGGAATTTTGCCTATCCAAAAAAATTTCCGGCCTATAAGGATATGGTAAAATACTTGCAAAATTGCTTCCACTCTACGGCATTTACCAAGACACCCCTAGTCATCTACCATAACTACCTGAGGGAGTTCTGGTGCACAGCAGTGGTCACCAACCCTGATGTCACCAAGGACTCCATCATCACCTTCTCAGTGAAAAATGGGAGGAAAACCCTCTCCCTTTATTACAAGACCTTTATCAAAGCCACAGGCCTTGATTACACTAAGACGTTTGTCCCTCACCCCACTGAAAGTGAGGTAAAGGCTGAACTGCTTTTACTTGGGCCACATGATGACAAACACCCTGATGTGGCCCTAGGGACTCTATTGGCCAAAGCTCCCATCATTAAAACCTGGTTTCCTACAGTCTGGAGGATACTGATGACCTTTTTCATTCAGATCCTTGGTGGGAATAAGTCCTCCACGGAGCAATTGAACATTGCTTAACAAATGATAGTGTTCAGTCTCCTGGAGCGTAGAAAAATAGATATTGGAGAAATAATATTCAAAGACCTCATAGTTAAACTATCAGGAAAATCCAGGCAAAGACACATGTCTTACCCTAGGTTCATTTCCTGTGTGCTTCAAGACCTATTAGGCTCTGAGTATGTTAGGCCTAATGTCCAGGGATCTGACCCTGATGTCTTACACAAGGCAAACTACTCAAGAGACCTCACTGACGTTACACCAGTCGCCCTGACCACATACATGTTGATGGTCATTCAGGGTGCAGACGCAATATCACCAGTGCCTTCTCCTTCCAAGAAGGAGAAGAAGAAAAAGAAGGGGGGTCTAGGAAGGTGGTTCAACCTAAACCATTCGACACTGAGACCTCTGCCTCGAAGCCTGAGAAAAGAAGGCAAAAAATGGCCAAGCCCACTGAGACACCCACAGTTGAGACATAATTGGCCAAAGAACAACCGCCAACGGAGGGCACTGAGAAATCACCCTCAGTGTCCTCGGGCAAACCTGCTCCTAAAAGCTCGGCTGGCATATACAAGTCAGTGGAGTCAGGAACCATCCAACCCTCACTTGCCGATGAAGGCATTCGTTAATCACCACATTTGCCCGAGGGAGAACAGGGTCCTATATCCTCAGTAGAGCAGCACTACTCTATCGAGAAGGGGACCCACACCTCCCCACATCCCGTTTACAGCTTTGACAAATCATATTCAGAGTCTTAGGGAGGACTGGTCCCTAAATCTTCATCAAGGCAGCACAACCTTGGTGGAAAGGGGGACCTCAACATTCAACATCCTGCTTACGGTTCTGATCAATCACAATCAGGGTCTCAGGGAGTAACGGTCCTTATATCTTCGTCAGAGCAGTACAACCCTGATGGAAAGGGGGACCTCAACACCTCATTGCCTAGTGATGGTACTGGAGAAAACCCACCAGTCCCTGAAGGCACCTCAGGGGACAAAGACTCAGGGGGCATGCAACCACCCGCTGATATGGAACCTACACCCCCCCCCATGGCGATGTGAGTCTCTCAGGAATTGGCCCTAAGGACCAGGCAGATAAAACCCAGTCTTCCGGAATAGAGGGGTCAGGACCTGCCCAAAACGAAGGCGAGCCCTCTTTTGAGGGGGAGCCGGATACACACCTGGTTCGAACTCTTGGTGATCTCCAAATGCAGATAAATGAAGAGTCAGAAGAGAAAATGGTTGACTTTGGAGATGACGAGGTTTATGCTGCTGGGGATGATATGGAAACTGAGACTTACAACTTCCCTTAGCACACTGAGCAATCACCTTCATCTCCTCCTCCTGAGGAACAAGAATCCCATCACAACCCTACATCATCATCATCATCAGGCAAATCTTCAGGCTACTCAGACTCTGCTCCTGCAACTCCTGAATATCTGTAGAAGTATGACAATGTTCTACCTCTTACTGAAAGGCAACTGGTAAAGTTCCTCAGAAAATCCAACACTGCCTTCTTCACTAAGATTACAAAAGAACAATGGGATTAGCATGTTGACGCAGCAGCCTCTTATGCTGACTTCAGGGCTGCTGTTAAAGGCTCTCACGATAAACTTCATCAGGTCATTGCCTCCACTGATAAACATATCAGTGACCTGAGGACCTCTATTGAGCAACTGGGCTTTGAACAGGACACACAATTCCACAATGTGCTGCAGACTCTCAGTGCAATTCAAGAAGAGTTCAAAGATGACCCAGTTCTCCTTACCAAGTTGACTGAGTTCATGGATTCTCAGAAGACCACCTCCTCCAACATTACTGAGCTTCTCAAGTTCCTCAAAGAGATGGATCTTACACCTCTCAGGTCTCAGCAAGACGCAATTCAGAATTCAGTGTCTGATACCCAGGGATGCATGAAGCAAATTTCATCAGCCTTTAACCAACTCTCTACTAAACATAATGAGTTGGTCAGTCACTACACCACCAAGGTCACCGAACTCTCCGAAGCTCAAGTCACCATGGCAGCTGAGATATCCACCCTGAATAATGAGACCACTAAAATCAAGAATATGGTCTCCACCATACTGACAGTTCTTCAGACTTCTCCAGTTCCCCCAGCTCCTCGGTCAACAGATGCTTACCCTGAAGCTCCAGCATCTGTTGAGGGGGAGAAACCTAATGAACCAGTCACTGAAGCTGTTCCTCTCTAAAGCTTCATGCCAGGAACCTCAACTTCCTCAGCCCTTGTTCTTGTTACTACCACTCCCATTCCAACTAAAGCAACAACAACAACAGAGTTCCCTGAAGCCTCCTTCAGTACACCCCCTCCCACTGACAAAGGGAAGGGAATTATTGAGACTGAAGATTCTCCTCCCAAATTGGTAAAAGCACCAAGAGACGTGCGTCCTGACCCAGATGCACCAGTACTCATGGAAATCATCTTAGATGATGGGAGAAGATTTCAGGGCACCACTAAAGAAGTGGCCGCTATTTTGGATGAAGAGGAAAGGCTCAAGGCTGAAAGACTCAGTAGGCCAGTGATTGCTGAAGTGGCGAAAGAAGTCATCAGGGAAACTGAACAGAAAATCAGGGGGGGACAATTCCTCTAACTTTAGGCTGACCGAATCAAAGAACACAACCTCAAGGTCAAGTTGAACACTTAAAGAAAAAGGAAGAACTATGAGAAGTATATCTGGTACATGACGAAGACAAAGGGTGAAGGTCCCATTACTGACATGACCATTCATGCCAACACTGATCCCATCGCCATCACAATTCATAGAGGGCCAAGGAAGTATGAGAAGAACAAACCTTTCAGGTACTCAGAATATGGGATCAAGGAATGGGACATGATGAGGCCCATCCTGAGGAAGAAGCAGAACAAGTGTGTTCCTGACCTTCTGGCTACCCTGAGTAACAAATATGAGGAACTGGAAAGGGTGGCCAAGAGCTTAGGAATCGATCATCAGAAGGCACTTACTTCTCAGGGACTAACAATCCCTGAACCAACTCAGAAGACTGAGAAGAAGAGGAAAGCTATAGGCCAAGAACCTGAACAATTTATAGCTGCCCTTCACGGTAACATGATTCCCCTTGAAGGGGTCAAGTTCGTTCCCAACAAAGTGATCAAGCTTCCTGAGTTTGGAATCTTCTTCAATGATGAGATTGGCCAACAAGCTTTTCAAAGAGTCAGTGATATACACCTGGTGGAAACAACAACTCTTCTGGCCTACAAGCTGATGACACTTCATGTGAAGAGCCCTGAGAATGAAGAGTTTATAAGGCTGATGGAAAAGATAATGAGTAAAAGACTCGACAAGGAGAAGTTGGTGTCTAAGAAGGCTAAATTGGAACTCATGGGAATAATGGAAGCCTGAGTACATTTCCCTAAGTATTATGTTTAGATGATAGGACTGATGTAATGAAATGAATAAAATGATGGCCCACGTTTTGTTATATCAATGTTCTTTAATAGCTTTCTAGTATATTCAGTGTAAGAAGAAGTCTATTTGCTCACTTACACTGATAAAAACACTTAGGCATAATTTATATCCAAATAGGGGGAGATTGTTGGGTCCATTCAGTACGCAAGCGCCATAAAACAAGGATTTGAATACAAATTAGCCCAAGTTTCATAACCGTGAACGCTCTCAGGTCACTGAGTGAACAGTCACTCAGTAAGTTATCTTCAGGATGCTTAGGATGAGTCTAAGAAGAAGGATTCACCATTCAGTGAGGCGGAACTCCCTGAGTGTCACCTAAAACAAAGAAGAAGATAATGGGTTCAGTGAGTGATGACAATAACTCACTGAACCCCAGTCTCCTCAAAAACTATAAGTGTGAAGATTAAAGACTGAAAACCAAGACTGAAGAACCTGAAGTTTGAAAGAAAGGCGGGACAAGGAGGGAAGAGTTTGAAAAGATAAGGAGAAGTCTTTATCAGGCCAAAGTCAAACTTTCCCTGCAAGGCTTTAGAACAAGAACAGTGTCATCACTGTTACTCAGAAAGCATATTTGTCTTATGCCCAAAATAGGTTTTTGTAACAGAGACAAAATACATCAGTATTTTATCCTAATTAGTTAGGTCATTCTTTTTGTCTTTTAAGTCACGGGTGCTCTTTTATACTTGTGTATAAATAGGATCATAAGGGAGAAAAGTGGATAAGTTTTGTGCACTTAATGCTTAGACATTCAGAAAAACCACTTTCCTCCCCCAAAGAGCAACCAATTCCCTGAGATAGCTCAGTGGTTCATTTCTAGTTGCCACTTAAGCTTAGCTTAACTTTAGTGACGAGACTATACCATACTTTGTCATTTCAATCCCAAGTATTTTTTCCACGAACACTTGGGTATAGATTCTTTTGATTAACTTCTAATAAGAATTTAAATGTTGAAAAACTCTTGTGTTTATCTTTTACGTTTTACTTATTTTGCTTTGTTAATCAATACATTACTCAGTCATGGAACATGATTATCTTAACTTTGTAGTTAACTCTAATTGTGTAACGGGAAAAACACAAAGCAGATGATCATTTTGAATACACCGGTGCTGATAACTTGGAACAACCTGATCCTTAACCTCACACCATACCTGGACCATCATCAACCTCCAAGAGTAGAACACATTCAAAAGACAAACAACCAAAATTGTCGAATGGCTTGACAACGACAACACAGCCAAATACGGATGGTTTAATGAAAAGGTCAATGCTCAACTACCACTAGCTGAAGATCAAGAACCGGTGGATGGACAAACTGTGGAATACGTTCATAAGATAAAGCATGACTTCCGCATTAAGAAACTCAACAAAAAGGAACTTAGAAGGATCAAGAACGCAGCCTTCAATCTTCTAAAAGATCAATCCGGGAGTGCAATCGAACTTGAATATCATCTGGAAAACATTGCTCGTGCAATGTCCATTGATATCGATTGGCTCAATCCTGAGTTCAATGTGGATCACACTTCCAAAAAGTCTGGACCATATTACACAGATTGGACCAAGCCACTACCAATGGTGGGAAAACCAGAGCAACCAAGGATTCCATTTCGCTTCTTCTTCAACACCGACGTGGATTTCTTGCAGCATGGAAACACATCCACGTAGAAGTATGCAACCTCCCTGACCCTTAGAATCCCATCTGCAAGGTACTTAAACACCGCAATAGAAGAAGATGCTACACATCTATTCGTTGACAAACTTGTGGTGTACAATAGAGATGCGGTGTACGGGATTCATCACTGGAATGAACGGCAAAAGCTCTTCTACCGCAGTAGCAGGCTAGAACAAACAAAAGCGGATGTCATGCATAACCAACGAATTGTTGCCATCTAGTTTATATCTACAGCTACTAAATGGGGCTACTCCTTTCTTAAGAAGATCGTCGTCAAGCGTCAAGATGAAAAGGAGTATGAAATCTATGAAGCTGACTTTCCATGGTTGAACCTAAATGACATTGAAGACATGTACCTCCTCAAAGTCCAAGGGAAAGTGTGTAATCTACAAATGGATATTCAGCTTGCATTCATCACTTCTCTTCTGATTTTCATAAGGAGCATCATCATTCGGGAAAACATTGAAGATTAACAATTAGGTGTTGAAAGTTATCAGAGGCAGCTGAACTTGACAGCACCACTTCTTCACTTCAACAACATTAATCAGAAGTCACAGTATACACTAATGAAAGAACATGCATTTGGATTCATCTACAGAAGTGCCTTTGCTCACAACTGCTTCATGGCGTACGACGAGATTCATAAGTTCTGTGATGACACCTTGAAGATAGTTCGTGATGGTCTGAATAGCCGCTTAAAGGATTTAGACCTCTTCGGGAGCAAAAGATGGAATTCAAAGGAAGCTAGAGAAGTTCGCGTGTTCATCACCAGAATTGAACAGAGGTTGAAGCACAGGGATCAGATCAGACGGTTGGAGAGCTATATTGGTGGGAGATCGAGCTTCCTAATCTTGACATTTCAACGACCAGAATGATTGAATAGTTTGTGAGTATTTAACATTCTTGATTGATTGTTTTCTTGTAACTTGTATGGTTTGTACACGCATAACAGTGTATAACCCGAACTTTGTAAAGAAGGGACCCTGAGGTACGCTTCAGTGCCTCGATCCTAATATAAGGAACGAAAGCTTCTTACTTTTGAATAGAATTAATCAAATGTCTTAAGTTTTTTCATAATTCTAATCAAAAGAACAAGTATTCCCTCTCGAAATCAAAACCTCAAAAAGTAATTTCACTTATTGTGGGGGAGTATTTGAAATATCTTTGTTCATTACGAAAATTTCTTGCTAAGATTCTTCCCGTAAACCTCAAAAAGCATATTTTAATCAAACATTTTCCAAAAACAACATCAATATGCTATTTTTGAGGGGGAGAAAAACAAAGTGTGATTAAAATATGTGTGGAATCTCATGTGAGCTCGACTCAGTTATCACCAATGAATTGACGAAACTCAAATGTTAGTAA
Source organism: Artemisia tridentata subsp. tridentata (assembly GCA_021014915.2). Lineage (NCBI taxonomy): Eukaryota > Viridiplantae > Streptophyta > Magnoliopsida > Asterales > Asteraceae > Artemisia > Artemisia tridentata. Next base: position 203,019,220 of record CP139507.1, read on the forward strand.
TCAAAAGGACTTGTCCTGGACGGGTAATAATTTCAAGCTAGTCTAACTAGTGATGTAAGCATGTCTCGAATAGGACTTGTCTAAGTAGAGTGTACCATTTCAAGAGATTTGCATTGAATATGACCAGGACGGGTAATAATTTCAAGCTGGTCTAACCAGTGATGTAAGCGTGTCTCGAAGTAGTTATGTTCACTGAGAATCAATCAGTTCAAAAGTGCGAACTCCACCTAACATGTGTAAACGTTCTTTAAAATTCATAAGAACATGTGAAAGGGGGAGTATTTCTGAAAATGGAAAACTCTCAAAGTGTTAACAAAATATGTTTTATAATCATAAACACTTTGAGAAATTTTACAAAAGGTTTTATGGCATGTGATCAATAAATCTAGGATAATCATGGAGTAATAAGGTGATTAATATTATGTTTATATCCTATTATCCGCTAGAGCTGGAGGGATCTACCCAAGGACAACACGAATAGTTTAGAACTAGAGGTCCTTAGGTATATTGAAAAAAGGAGAAAAGAAATGAAAGGAGAAAGAAGGGGTTGAAGAATTAAAAAGAAAAGTTAATGAAAGGGTGAAAAGAAATAGCCCTCCAAATGTTCAACCTTAGCGCAGAAACTGGGTTCAATTTATATGCTACTGGTTATCACCAAGGTGATGCCGGTATTGAAGACGAGACGTCATGGACCCAGTGACGCACTGCACTTAACCTTCTAGCCACTCAGTTATCTCTTAAAAGATACTTGTTTCATTTCTCACGGAGAACCTCGCATAATCTATCGACCTCTCACTCCGAGATGTGTTGATATTGAAAAAGAGGCACTCTGCTCCATGCATCCGACTACTGAAAACCAAAATGCACTTAATCGAGTCTAGAGCCACGAGATTCATCAAAAGGTCTCTTAGGATACACTTTCCAAAACATACACTTGTGTTCGCCAAAAAGAACACAAGTTCTAAGAGTCTTTTTTGAGATCTTTGGATCTTGCCACTCATATCATGGTGGTTGTTACTATGTTTCAAATGGTCTACAGTCGTGGAGTGACACTTTGATATACTTCAACGGCTCACCTGAATCATTGATATAATTCGGTGTATCTGTGTAAGCTCTCTTGAGGGTATCCGATTCAGGAACAGCCTTTGTAAGGATTAGAGAGAGTTTGCACACAATGCTATTAATTATCTCGAAGTCCAAACTTGTAAGTGCTGGGAACTTTATTGCTAACTGTTTTTATGCAGGTACTCATGGAGACCCGGAGTTCCAGCTAGCTGTGACCATCGTTACCATTATGATTCATCAACTTATACTCAAGATCCACATGCTCATACCAACATCACGAAAGTCAAAATTCTCTTCAAAGATCAATGCAAAGTCCAGAAAGATTCTACGTCAAAGTCAAAGAATCTACAAAGCTGAAAGAAAAAGATCAATGCTATGAAATGAGAACTCTTCTTGCATGAAGATTCAAAGTCAAAAGAAGTATGAGCATGTTGGAAAAGACGTTAAGACAACAGAGTCAATTAAGATGCTGAAGGCAAGACGAAACCAACATATGATCACAACAACGAAGAACAAAGAACAATGATACAAGAGACGTCAAAGCCAAAGAAGCAAAAAAGACGTCATGCAACCATTGATGACCAACCCTTACTGGGAGATTGTTGGAAATACGTGTAATTAATCTAAAGTGTCGGTCATTAAATATGTAATAGGTTGCTTAGTTAATTAGGCTTATATGTTGGTAATAGTTCAAGGCTTATGTAGTAAGCCTATGGGCCTTGATAAATGTTCTAGAAAGCCTAAGTAGGGTGCCTAACCTACACACTATATATAGACATGTAACCCTCTTAGGAAGGTGTTGGTTCATGTCATGCAAGTTTACTATTTACCTATCATTCTAACGTTTTCCTCCCAACTCTCTCTCTCTCTCTCTCTCTCTCTCTCTCTCTCTCTCACTTTCTCTCACTAGATATACTTGTATTGAATCATTAAGGTGACATAACAGTGACCATGAATGTTAACACGCACGTCTTTCACTTTCTTCATTCCATAATTTTTGTAATCAAGCCTAACATACCCAAGCTTGTCAAGCACATCCTCAGCGATATAGTTATCACCATATTCCATATTCAACTGCGCATCCCAAGCCTTGACCCCTACTACACCACATGGTGTAGCAAACCTCATGAATGGTGAGTCGAACTCCTTAGGTGGAGCTCTTGTAAACACCACAACTTTGTTCCTCTTTGGTTCACAAACTTGGTTTTCTCCAACTACCTTTATCTTCCCGAGTTCCATCTTGCTTTCCTCTAGCATACTTCCTAAACGCTCCAAAGAATCCCCGCTATCCTTGAACATTTCCTCCAAATTCCTCAAGTACTCCGAAACTTCAGTAAGGTTTTCCATTCAAATAACAACTATAACATAACCAACAAAACACAAAATCCAAATCATTAGCATTAGGGGTTAGTCATAATGGAAACATACTGAAAATGAAATTATACAAAGGAAACAAACAAGTTTGAACACTCAACAATACTAATTAACTAAAAATTGAAAATTTTGAAAATTTTACCGAGGCCTCCATCCGAGTGGCATCTTCTACATCTGATCGGATGGTTAAGATTCCTAAAACCAAAAACGTCCAGCCGAATCGGATGCGGGCGCATACCAATCGACTGGATTAAATTTCCTGACAAAGAAAACTTTTTTATTAATTATTAAAACGACTCTTAAATATTTTTAATGACTATTAATGAAAAATAACTCTATTAACGTCACGTAAATGAAAAAGTTTAAACTTATAATTAATAACTTAATTAAAAATGAAAATTAACTCTAATTAATTACTTATTAACTCTAATTACTCAACAATCAATAAAAAGACTCTTTAACTACATAAACCAAACATTAAACACTAAAGAAAATGAAAAAATAACAAAATTTAAATATCCTTACCAAGAGCTCCATCCGATCGGTTGGGTACTCTGGTGAAAATTTTTACTTACTTCTCTTTTTTTTTAACAAGAATTTTCTAAATCAAACACTTATAAATTTACCAAATCTAACAAAATACAAATAAATCTATTCAAATCCCCGGCAGCGGCGCCAATAACTTGATGTGCTACAACGTGTGCAAGTTTTAAATTTTATAAAACACGATTTAACCGATTATCTATTTAACACATACGAGCAAGTATACTCGTCCGCAATAGTAAAGGTGGGTAAGTCAAGATCGTCCCAAGGGATTTGTGATTATTGTAAATTAATATAGCAAGCGTTTGTAGAAAGGTTTGTCAATCCAATTTAGCAAAAATTCAATAGCAACAAATATCAATAATAAAAATATATATTTGTGTGATTCATGCCCCAATTGTATAGACTATTCATAAAGTTTGTTGTAACTTGTAATGATGCACAACCTAATGTAACGGATTAACACTCAATGGTTTAAACTATAAAAAATCATTATTAAGAATTCTCCCATTTAGTTAACCCTTTCGGCCTATTTAACTAATACGGTAATTCTCTTGAAATTCCTTTTGTTTTGAAAAGCATTTCTTATCTTATTTGTTCTTACGAATCATTTTGGCCTTTTCTCGGGATGAAATCGTTTCAAATCTATTTTAATGAGTAAACATGATGATTGTTACTCATCATGATCCATACTAATTCGTGCACTAATGTTTTAGAATAAAAACATGAAGAAAATCCTTTCGGCCTTTTTATTCTTTAAATGTTTTTACCAACAAATTAAGCAATACTGGATGTTATTCCAACAAACTCATAAAATAAAAAAGATTTTCATGCATCACTGTAGATAAGAATACTCATACAATAGTTACATCATACACAAAAGTATACCAACAAATTACTCCATATCATTCATCATAATAGAACACAAGTAACAAACATAACTTTCATTAAACTTAAAGTAAAAGTGGTTCATTGCAAATAAAACAAAGATATACCTATCTTAGAGTTACAAGAACTAGAATCGTGGAACTATAGCAACCACGCTCCTCCAATCGCCTAATATGACCCGTAAACAACTCCAAACTTGAACCAAACACTTGAGACTTTAACTCAATGTTTTCTGGACGTTTTTACAGCACTTCTAGACTTTCGGGCAATATAAATGAGAAAGTAATAGCCTTGGTGTAAAGCTTATTAATAATTTAGAATGTCACACCTAGTATCTAGCCTTGGATCCCATTATATAGTAAAAGAACACTTATTATCCAAGTAAAAATGACCTAAGACAGTAAATATGAGGGAAATGATCGGCCACAATGATTATGAGGAGTAAAACCCTCAATTAATACTTCATTGTAACTGCAAACTCAGTCTAACCGATCGGATGAGGATCCATCCGATCGGATGCTCTCTTCCAACACCTCCCAACCGAATCGGATGCGGGCTCCATTCGATCGGATGGAGTCTTCTTGTACTTACAATCTTGACTTTTCTTTGACTATTCTTGTTGCATTCTTTATCCTTGATTGTGGTACTGATTTCTTCCATAAAACTTGATCTTTTCTTGACGTAGAATCATGGAAATCTTGATACCTTCAAATCACTGAGTCTTTGCACGGTTTCTAACTTCACTTCAATCTCGGGAATCTTCTAAATGTGCATAATTACTCTAATTCTTCGTCTTTTCATCATCTTTTCCTGTATTTGGCAATATCCACTGGCATATACACTTTTTCACGATTAAGTAACAAAAAACATATAAATATAACCAAATATGATGCACAAAACTAATGATAACGCAACTAAAAACATGCTCATTCTGAGCGTTATCACACGGCCCACGGGTGTAAGATGAAAATAGATACATGAAATTGTACATTTAGCAATGACACACATGTAATTCCTCTTTAAAGTTTAAATAAGGATATCCGGAAAAACAAGTTTTTCAAATGTCATGCGTGCAATTAAACACGCATAATGTCTAGAAGATGATATTAATAGTTAAATTTAAAAAACATTATCTTCTATACCCATGTTAGTTTAAAATTTTTAAATGTTTCATCCAACAAAAATACATATAAATTATTAATCGATATTAATAAATAACTAAAATTTTATGTGAAACTCGCGCGTGCGCGAGTATTTTAATTTTATAATATAAAAGATTTTACATAATTTAATAGAAAAAAAAATTTAACAACCATGTGTATGCATAATGTATAAACTCGTGTGTGCACGGGTATTGTAACTATGTAAATTTAAAAAAAAAATTACAAACTTTTTATGAAAAAGTTTTATTTAGCAGCTTCGTGTATCTTCACTATATACTAGTAAATTGTTAGTATTAGAAGTGATGGTCATTTATGTATAACGAACCTTGTAATATGTAACGTGTATATAATAGAATATATATGAGCATGCGGGCTTAGATATGTCAAGATTCAAGTAATAGCCTAGTCCAATAGCCCGACCCATCAAAGCCTTATGCATTATACTTAAACGCCTCACATGTGAGTGTTTGTGAGGTGTGAGAGCTTATTATCAAGTTAACATTTCAACTAGTTCTCCCCTCCCTCTCTCTAGAATTAACTAGTTCCTCTTTCTCTCTAAATTACTTTCACTCTCTAAAACCCTAGTGATTTATTCGCGTTATGATACTATTGTTGGTGACCTAACAAGTGGTATCAGAGCTTATAGGAGGGGTTTTGTTTTCCAAAAAGATCAAAAGAGTGTGTTTTTGTTCTAACGAGTTCATCAATAAAAGACCCACTTTTTTTTCCTACTTGATCTTGCAACTTAAATGATAAAAGCAAACATTTTTGTTGTTTGTTGTGTGTTTAAGAACAAGCTTGTGCAAAAAAACCATCAAAATCGCAATTTTTTTGGTAAGTTTATTGTTTTTCAAAATTTTGCTCAAAAATATGCTGTATTTAAGGGGGGTTATTCAAAATTGCTCCAAAATTCTTGCAAATATGTTTTCTCCCTAATAGCTTTCTGAAAAACAATATCTTTTAATCAATTGATATCAAAAATATCACGTGTGCTATTTTTAAGGGGAAGAAAATGTGATTAAAAAGTGATCAAATTCCTTTAATCTTGAAATGTCTCGGACATGTATTAGACTCAAAGCTTGTTTGATAATTTAAGAATACTCTTTATAGACTCGTACCAAGATGGATAATCACTTCAAGTTGATTAACGGTATGCCCTTTAATTCCAAAAGCTGACGAATCCATTAATTAGCCACGTAACCGTGTCCGTCAAGTCTTGTCTGCTTAAGGTCTATCATGTAATTTCAAAAGTACGAACTCTTCTCTCCATTTGCAAAACATTTGAAAACATAGATGTACATGTGTAGGGGAGTATTTCTCAAAATGAAAACTCTTAAAGTGTTAACAAAACATGATTTCTCATAAACACTTTGATTAAATTTTTAAATGATTTTATGGCTACGATCTATTCCAAACCAACGAAAATCACTATGATGTTTAAGGAGATATAAGGTGATAAGGTTAGGTATTTTCCCATGGTCTAGCCAAAGCCAGAGGGACCTACCTATGGACATTCCATAGATAATATAGAAAGTCCGTAGGTAAAGGAGATGAATGAGAAAAGGGAATAATTATGTCATTGTCTTGAGCTTTCACCGGAGCAATCACAAAATGGTGATAGTGAGGATGGCGTGATATGCATTAAAGGGGTTAAATAATGAAAAAGAAAAGATATGAAGGGTTAAAAGAAATGAAAACCCTCCATAAACTTAGGGTAGAAATCGGGTAAAATACATCTGCTATCGGGTATCACAAAGATGATACTGGTATAAAAGATAGTCATCATGAACCCAATGATGCAATGCACAACCCTTCCCACCTACTCAAGTTCCTCTCAAAAGGTTCTTGTTTCATTTCTCACGGAGATTACACACATTATCTATCGACTTCTCACTCTGAGAATGTTGGTATTGAGACAGGTGGCAGTTAGCTCCAGCCTCCGATCAATAAACCAAAACGCACTTATTCGAGTCTAGAGCCAATGAGATTCAAACATAAAATCTATTTAGGACACAAATGTCAAATTATACACTTGTTGTTCACAAAATAAGAACACAAGTTGTATGATAGTCCTATGCATATCCTTGTTATCTTGCCAGAACATTTATAGTGGTACTTGAGTAGTATATCGTGATTATTGAACAGAAAACCCACCAGTATCAACATCAAACAAGCACTAAAAGTGTATCACTTCATTAATTCTTTATGAATTAAGTTTAGTGTTATTTGGAATCTACAGATCCAAGAAGTTATCATATGGTGGAACATCTGCTTCAAATGATCTACAATCGTGGAGTGACACTTTATGTGTACTCCAGCGGTTCACCTGAATTGTTGAAGCATTCTTGAGGCATCCAATTCAGGAATGACGGGTGGGGTAATCCTTACGGATTATCTGGCACTTTGAGCTGGAAACCCTACCAAGGAGATTCCTTTCATGAATCGATTCTTGATAGCGTAGGTCTATACTTGGATTTATTCAATTTATTGATATCGGTCTTTAACAAGATTCAGGGGTTAATTCTACCAATCTAAGATGAAACGAAATAAAGATGCTTCATCCAAAACAATCGTAGTGGATTATTTATTTAAGAAAGTCCACGAGGATCGATTGGCCTAACATAATTATCACTTATCTTATTGTGACATGTACTAAATGAAGGAAGCCACTCCTGATCCACCACCATAAGCAACTCAACATATTTAACTCCACATACTCATACTCACATGATCTATCCTCAATAAGTTCAAGACAAAGAAAATCAAGATGAAGGGCTACATCAAATTCAAGAATGTCAATAACAAGTCAAAGTCAAGTTCAATGAAGGAAAAAGGAAAGACATAAGAGTAAAGATTAAAGACTTACAAGTGGTATGAGTATGTCAGAGAAGACGAAAGAACAACACTTGAAGATGATGATCAAAGGCTAGAAAGTAAAGAGACTACACCCAAATATCACAAAACATGAAAGGAACAAATATGAAAACAAGTCTATTACAACACAAGGTTCGTGTTCAAGCATCAAGAACTGAAGATTCTAAAGACTCAAGAGCCAATAAATGTTGATAAATTACCATCCCTTAGGGGGATATTGTTAGCATTAGAAGTGATGGTCATTTATATATAAACGAACCTTGTAATATGAACATGTATGTAATAGACAAGATATGGGCATACAGGCTTAGATATGTCAAGATAGTCCATGTAATAGCATAGTCCAATAGGCCAGCCCATCAAGGCCTTACGCGTTATACTTAAATGCCTCACATGTGTGTGTGGGAGGTGTGAGAGCTTACTAATTAACTAATCTTAACTACATACAATGGAAAACCCACCTTTTCTTGAAAGTGAAAAACTGAATCTATTTAAGGAAATACAAAATAAAAAATAAATGCACCATTGTCCTATCTTTATTTGTGTTGACATTTTTTAACTGAATAACTTGCAACTTATATCTAAAAACAAATATTAGCTATTTAAAACATGGGAAATTTACCAAAATAGACCCCTCGCTCAACGACTTATCACTTTCTAGACCTAAAATTTTCAAAAGTAAAAAATAGACCGGGCCACTGGGCAAGTTGTAAAGTGCAACCATAAAGTCGACAAGTGTCCAATTAGTAAAAATTAAAATGACTAAAATACCCCTCTGTACTAAATCATATTAGACCACTCCCAACAATAACTCAGCTTTAAACTTTTACACACTGCCACGTCAGCTTTAACACACTCAGCTTTAACACACCCAACAATAACTCAACTTTAACACACCTTAACTCACCTTTATATCAAATATTTTCAAATTCAACACCTAAACTTATAAGTACTTCAATTTTTAAAAACATAACATTCATTAAAAAACATTGTAAAGACTAAACAATTTACTTTATCACACAAACTACACTATATATCGATGCTACTCAAAGAACAAGAAAAAGAGAAAGAGTGTGGATCGTATGTAAATACTACCGAAGGTTTTTTAGCTTGTAAAGAAAGAAACAAACACAAACATAAAGCACACACACTCTCACCTATACTAGACAATGAGGCACACTTGAAATGAGGTGAGAGTGTCCTATTTATAGGAATGAGGTGACGCCCTAATGGCCTATGATGGGCTTGTTGTGGGCTTGTGTTGGACTTGAACAATACTAAGCAATACATGGACTTTAACTTATACAATACTAGCTTAGTCCAACACAAAGCCCTTTTCTACTATTCTTTTACATATAAACGACACACCACAAAGTTGTATAAAACAAATGACCATCACTTTAAATTAAATGCTAACAATCTCCCCCTAAGGGATGGTCATTCAAATGATGCTCTCAGTGATTTGGTCTTTTGTCTTCATCGTCTTGAACTTTGTGTGTCGTTGTATAATAGTCATTGTTCTTCGTTCCTTCATGCTATGTGATCTTCAAAGTAATCGTCGTTTGGTTCTTTGTGCCTTGGATCAACATCTTTTATTCATTAGCGTCGTATCCTCCAACATACTCATACATCTTGAACTTCATACTTATGTCTTCCTCATTTGATACAGGAACTTGTTCTTGACGTCTTCATTAGCTTCTTGACTTTTTCGTAACACTTTGTCTTTAACTTAATATTTTTGTCTTGAACTTTTACACTTGAGCTTTGTTGAGGATGATCTTCATAAGTATGAGCATGAGGAGATATAGATGTTGAGACATATGATGATGGTGAATAGACTTTCATCTGTACCTACATAAAATAGTTAGCAATAAATCGTCCAGCGCTTATAGGTTCAGATTTCGAGATCGTTAATAGCATAGTGTGAAAACTTTCTCTAATCGTAACTGATGAAGCGAAAAGTGTACCGCTTTTAGGGGGTCATTTAAGCCCTAAATCGTATTTATTTGATCAAATATTGCCCTAAATCGTTCCTTTTGTCATTTTAGGTACTTTGGAGAAGAAATCTGGAAAAGGAAGCATTTTGGACGTTTTTGGAGCATAAAAGTGAAGAAAACGACAAAGTCTTTACATGTGACGGCGTCAAGCTCTATTGTGACGCCGTCAGCCCTTGATAAGCCAGAGAAATTTTGGAAGATTAAAGGGGGACGACGTCAAGAAGGTCGTCAAGCCTTGATAAGCCAGGGATGATTTTGGAGGATTAAAGAGGGACGGCGTCAGGAAGACCATCCGGGAACCCTAGCCACGGCGAGGTGACGGCGTCAAGATCTATAACATGACGCCGTCAGCTACTAAGTTCTATATATAGTTTTGCAATTTTTTGTCATTAGTGTGCAACTTTGTGAGGAGAAACCCTAAGACGAATTTCTGCCATTTTTAAGGGTTTTCATACCCTTGGATCTCCCATGTTTAATTGAAGATAAGTAATCACTTAATCAATCAATATGTCTATGTGTTGTTTGATTATATCTTGTTCTTGTCTTTTAATTAACATGCTAGGCTAGATTTATCTTGTGTTTGCTTAGATCTAATGAAACCTAACTATTGATTATTAGTTGTTAGTGTGTTATTAATTGTATTGGATGATTGTTTATCGATGTTAGGCTTAAGAAAACTGGCTAACCTCCTATACGGTAATTTTCTTGAACATCTTAAGAAACATGAACCAATGCGTACTAGGTTTATATGGTTGTATTTAATGCATGAGCGAATTCTAGTGATCCCATGTTAGGAGCTTCTTAGCCGGCTCGACATAGGAGTGAAGTAGGAGCTTGTAGAGTTAGGGAAGTACGTACGTCACCCCACGATTGGTATTAAGGAATACACCCATCATCCATGCAATTAATACACACTAATCAACCGGTAAAAGATAGTTAGGGAGTAAGGAAATCTAAGTAAACACATTTCTCTCCATATAAGTTTCACAACCTTTTCATTTTCAGTTATTTTATTTTATTTGCATTTGTAGTTATTTGGGTTAGTTGACTAGCAACTAATTCTGCCCACTCTTTCAAACCCGAGATTTTACTTGCTTTTATAAAAAAATATAAAAATACAAAAAGAATCTTCCCTCACCCTTAAACCTATTAGAGTAGTTTTTCAATCCTAACGACACTATTCCCCTAGAGAACGATCAATCCCCCGGTACTTGCCACTTCACTATACTACATCGGTCAGGTACACTGCCTGGTGGGGATTGCAAGCCTCTTGAGATCCCTCGAGAGGTAAAACCTATTGTAAGGTCGCAAAACCACGCATCAAGTTTTTGGCGCCGCTGCCGGGGAATAGTTATTGTTTAGGTTGAATTTTTATTTTATTAGGTCTACTCACTAGATTCCTTTCTAGTGAGATTTTTTATTTTATTTTTCTAGGATTTCTTGTAGTCTATCTTTTTCTTTGTGCCCTTTGTTTGTAAAACCATTTTCATTTGTCACTATGATGGATGAAATTCCATTTAGATCATTGACAATAGAGGAACAATTATATTTCACCAATAGATTTGTTTCCTATTATTCCTATGAATTTTTGTGTGATCTTTGTGATTTCCAAAAGGAGTTAGGGGTAAGGTTAGATGGGTTTAATGAATTCTATGCATGTGAGATTTCTATTAGACGAGCATTATCTGGATCAATTCCTTTTAGTCAGGCCCTTTGGATGAATTTTGAGGAAAGCTTCCTAACCATGACCCATAAGTGGAACGAATTGGTGGATTCGTATGAGCAAAGAGACCTAGTTTCTAATAACATGAACTTAGAATCAAACCAAGATTCTGAGACGGTTAGAGTTGAGCCACCTAGCTGCATGTCATGGTTAGGCACTACCATAATACAGGGTGAACACTTAGGTGATCTTGATGTGATGGAGGATCTAGCCGAGCATGATCACATTGATCAAAAAGACCTAGGTTTTATGATCAATGACTTTGAATCTCAAGGAACACATGATGAATCCTTTAGGTAAATTGAACATAGCAATCAAGTTATCGGGGAAGATTCTTATGAATCGGACTTAGAACTTGAAATGGCTAGAGAAGGATTTGAGATACTTAGGAACATGTTTGGGTTAGATTCTACTAAAACACATGATGTGGATATAATTGATATAGAGACAAGGAAGGATGAGGTAAATAACACAAACCTACAAAGTACCCCACAAGTCCTACCATCATTCGAGGCATACACACCGCCCGTGACTTACCCGGAAGAAGTAGAAGGGACTATAGGAACCCCAATTGAAGTAGAACCTTTGGAAGAAACACAACTAGAGGAAATAGGTTTGAATACTTGTAGTCATAACCTTTCTCTTAGTCCTAGGGAAGTTCCTAGTTTTGATGAACCGGAGCCTAAACCAAAACCGTTACCCAATCTTCCATCCTTAGTTGTGAACTTAGGAATTGAATTAGGTCCCGATCCACCCATCAAACCATATAGTATGGGTAGTTTTATGTTGAAGGTAGTAGACTCTAAGCCTTGTAGAGAGGAAGCTGACATAGGAGTGAACCATAACCTTTCATACTTACATCACCCATTCATGATTGATCACAAGAAACATTATGGGTTTAAACCGGGTTTATTAGGTCAAGATGGATTCCCAACTAGGAATCTCTCGAAGTTGATAGAAGATGATCTCTTTTTAGGAGAAAACTTTAATTCACCCACTGACCAATGTAAACTAGGCAAGGTTATGATGAAAGGAGCACACCCCTTTAAGTATACAATTCATCCACCACTCTTTCCTCACGCGGCATACTTCCACCAAGATGGTGTGTATTGCTACTATCACCCGCACTTAATCCTAAGTGTAGGAAAAACCTCTCCTTTATCCGTTAAATAAGGGTAGAGTCAGGCTCGTGACTCGAACAAAAACAAGCGCTTCTTGGGAGGCAACCCAAGCTTTATTTGCTTTGTGTGTTTATTTATTTGTTTGTTTGATTTTATTTGCTTCCGTATGTATGTTTAATTTTTATTATTATTGATTCATGTTCAAAACTAAATTGTGAAAATGCTTTATCTTGTTTTTAACTTCGTCTTAACTACATATAAAGGTATTTTGCAAAAGATAAGTGTAAGGGAAATCCAAATCGGTTTATTAGAACAAATGAACATGAATCATAATAATATTAAATTAACATACATATTAGTAATTGTTTGAGTCAAATGCTTGTATCGAGTCATAATGATATTTTGCAGGAATTCCAGGAAGTAAGGTATAGGTTTTTCCAGAAATTTTCCGGAAATTTTTGAAAGTTTTGTTTTTCTACCGGAATCATAAAAAGTTTTTATTAAATCTCTAACTTATAAACTCCAGGAATCTGCAAAATTATCATTCCACAAGCATTATATCCTTATATAGATTTATCCCGCCGATGTTATGCAGGTTTTCGTGTTTGTTTTCTCAGGTTTAACAGGTTATTTTGGACAAGGAGATGTATGTGGAATCAAGCTTTTGGCGATGCATTAGTCTTGGAGCTTCTACATTCTCTTGGAAGAAGATCTAACCATGTTACCTCTTTATCCACCAAACGAATCAGGGGAGTATTTGATTTCATTCTTTTACCTTATTTACTTTTACATCTTGTTATTTGAACATTGGGGACAATGTTCATCTTAAGTGTAAGGGGGGTAAAAGTACGATACTTTAGAGAATGCTATTACGCTTGATTTTTGTTTGTTTGATGGTAGATGTGTAATAAAACTGAGATAAATACCCGTTAGGGCAATTTTAGTGCCAAATTTAAAATTTTTTACAACATATAGGAGTGAAACTTTGGTCTTAATGAGCGTCTCATGGATAGGAGTTATATGACTAGCACAAAACCGTACCACTACAAAATTTTTCCACCCCCAAATATGTGAGGTTCGCCCCTAGAATTGGTAGGAAAAGCATTTATGCTATGATGTGTGTACCGGTAGCACTTAGATTCTAGAACTTGCGTTAGGACCATTCCGAGGCCACAAGTGAGACTACATTCGTGTAGTTAGATTTACTACATGATAAGAGGCATTAGGATTAACCCATTATTTTACACCTGTGTTTTTGTTATAATTACGTTGGCTACATTGGTCAAGTAATTCTCCCACACCCTTCGCGTTGTACTCATTTTTAGTACACGATACCCCTAGTACACCCTTCAGAGCCTATCTTTTCGTTTCGACCTTTAAGCATTTTACTTAAAGGAAGAATTTGTTACACCCCACTTAAATGTACACCCAAATCGCCTTAGCCTACCTTGTATGCACTCATTTTTAGTGCATTATTGTGACAACATTTGTTTAAACCCCACGTTAATTATCTAAATGATTACATGGTTGCTAAGTCGAGTCATATCCTTGTACTTATTGTTTTAGGACGATTGGGACTCATGGGTAAATTACTAGTGTAATGGAGTAATGGGGAAGAACAACATTATTACCCCCATATGTGCTAAATATTTTAAAAGAACTCCAAGTGTTTCGATTATCTTAATTCGAGTCATTAGAATAGTTAATTGTAAAGTTATGTAAAAGTTCAAGTGTAAGGGGAATGCAACGCCCCTATGATGTATTATTTTGGATGGTAGGGCAAGAGTGTATGAAAAAAAAAAAAAAAAAAAAAAAAAAAAAAAAAAAAAAAAAAAAAAAAAAATCAATCAAGAAAAATACAAAAAAATGAGAAAAAGAAAAGTTGAAAAAACATACGGACTACCATCCCGTTTCATTCTATGTTTGTTTTATGTTTTTGTTACTTTTGATTTATTAGCTTAAGTCGAGTCTAGTCTTGGCTTAGCAACGCCATATTGTACATGTAATTAATCAAGATCTTTAACTCGCCACCAGTAAAATATCCCTTATCCAACAAATCCGTGTTTATCATATCCCTACACCTAACGTTATAACCCGTTTAAAAGCCCTCTTTGATAGTTTATCTTAGGTGCTTACGCCTAGTGGAGGAGGTTTTTGATCCTTTCCCAAGCCTATGGTAATCTATTTGCTATGACAGGTAGTGAGAGATATTATCTGTTTTCATTTATGAGATATACTTTTATGACACCTGAAAGATGTGAGTATCTAAACACTACTTGTGAGGTGCTAGTTTGTAATCTCCGTGCTTATTATGATTAAAGTGGAACGACTATTTGTTGTAATTACTTTTATATTAGCGTTAAATGACCCCTAACTTGTATTTTGATTAGAATAAAAGCGCATTTGCTTGAGGACAAGCAAATCTCAAGTGTAAGGGTATTTGATGAAGCGAAAAGTGTACCGCTTTTAGGGGGTCATTTAAGCCCTAAATCGTATTTATTTGATCAAATATTGCCCTAAATCGTTCCTTTTGTCATTTTAGGTACTTTGGAGAAGAAATCTGGAAAAGGAAGCATTTTGGACGTTTTTGGAGCATAAAAGTGAAGAAAACGACAAAGTCTCAAAATTACATGTGACGGCGTCAAGCTCTATTGTGACGCCGTCAGCCCTTGATAAGCCAGAGAAATTTTGGAAGATTAAAGGGGGACGGCGTCAAGAAGGTCGTCAAGCCTTGATAAGCCAGGGAGGATTTTGGAGGATTAAAGAGGGACGGCGTCAGGAAGACCATCCGGGAACCCTAGCCACGGCGAGGTGACGGCGTCAAGATCTATAACGTGACGCCGTCAGCCACTAAGTTCTATATATAGTTTTGCAATTTTTTGTCATTAGTGTGCAACTTTGTGAGGAGAAACCCTAAGACGAATTTCTGCCATTTTTAAGGGTTTTCATACCCTTGGATCTCCCATGTTTAATTGAAGATAAGTAATCACTTAATCAATCAATATGTCTATGTGTTGTTTGATTATATCTTGTTCTTGTCTTTTAATTAACATGCTAGGCTAGATTTATCTTGTGTTTGCTTAGATCTAATGAAACCTAACTATTGATTATTAGTTGTTAGTGTGTTATTAATTGTATTGGATGATTGTTTATCGATGTTAGGCTTAAGAAAACTGGCTAACCTCCTATACGGTAACTTGCTTGAACGTCTTAAGAAACATGAACCAATGCGTACTAGGTTTATATGGTTGTATTTAATGCATGAGCGAATTCTAGTGATCCCATGTTAGGAGCTTCTTAGCCGGCTCGACATAGGAGTGAAGTAGGAGCTTGTAGAGTTGGGGAAGTACGTACGCCACCCCATGATTGGTATTAAGGAATACACCCGTCATCCACGCAATTAATACACACTAATCATCCGGTAAAAGATAGTTAGGGAGTAAGGAAATCTAAGTAAACACATTTCTCTCCATATAAGTTTCACAACCTTTTCATTTTCAGTTATTTTATTTTATTTGCATTTGTAGTTATTTGGGTTAGTTGACTAGCAACTAATTCCGCCCACTCTTTCAAACCCGAGATTTTACTTGCTTTTATAAAAAAATATAAAAATACAAAAAGAATCTTCCCTCACCCTTAGACCTATTAGAGTAGTTTTTCAATCCTAACGACACTATTCCCCTAGAGAACGATCAATCCCCCGGTACTTGCCACTTCACTATACTACATCGGTCAGGTACACTGCCTGGTGGGGATTGCAAGCCTCTTGAGATCCCTCGAGAGGTAAAACCAGTTGTAAGGTCGCAAAACCACGCATCAGTAACCAAGGCCGTTCTGTATCGGATACCCCCGAAAGGGCTTACACAGACACACCGAAGTGCACCCACGATTTAGTGAGTCGCTGGAGATCACCCCACGACTGTAGACCATTTGAAGCACGTAACCATCATGATATAAATGGCAAGATCTAAGGATCTCATTAAGACTCTTGTACACCATGTGTCCTTATTGGTGAACACATGTGTATTATATGGAGAGTGTTCCTAAGAGATTTTTGATGAAACTCATGGCTCTAGACTCAATAATGTGCATTTTAGTTTTAGTGGTCGGAGGCATGGAGCTTAGTGCCACCTTTTCAATATCAACACATCTCGGAATGAGAGGCCGATAGATTATGTAGTGTTCTCCATGAGAAATTAAACAAATATCTTTTAAGAGATATCTGAGTGGCTAGGAGGGGTGGTGCAGCGCGTCACTGGGTCCATGACGTCTTGTCTTCAATATCAGTATCACCTTAGTGAATACCGATAGCAGATGTATTGACCCAATTTCTGCCCTAAGTTTTCATGGAGGGCTATTTATTTTCACCCTTTCATTCAACTTTTCTTTTTAATTCTTCAACCCCTTCTTTCCCTTTCTCTTTTACTCCTTTTTTCAATCTTTCCTAAGGACTTCTAATTCTAATCTATTGGAATTGTCCTTGGGTAGATCCCTCCGGCTCTGGCGGATCATAGGACATAAACCTAACCATAATCACCTAATTACTCCATGATTATCCTAGATTTGTTGATCACTTGCCTTAAAACCTTTTGTGAAAATCTCTCAAAGTGTTTATGAGTAAACACATTTAGTTAACACTTCGAGAGTTTTGCATTTTTGAAATACTCCCCCTTCACATGTGCTCATGCATTTTTGAAATAATTTGCACATGTTAGGTAGAGTTCGAATATTTGAATTGATCGATTTTCAATGAACATGACCTTCGCGAGACACGTTTACATCTCTAGTTGGACTAGCTTGAAATTATTTCCCGTCCCGGTCATATTCAATGATTATCTCTCCAATAGGTACATTCTACTCAGACAAGTCCTTTGCGAGACACGTTTACATCACTGGATAGCCAGCTTGAAATTATTACCCGTCCCGGACAGGTCTTTTCGATTACGGACATTTAATTTTTGTCAATTCGAGGTTAAAATATTGAGTCGAGCTCTTTTGAGATTCAATCCATGATCTTTAAACATTTTGATCACATTTTAATCACGTCTTCTCCACCTCAAAAATTGCATGTAGTGATATTTTTTATATCAACTGATTGAATGAAAGCTTTTTGGAGAGATAGACGAATCATTTTAGCATGATTTGGAACAATTTGTTTTTCATTTTATACTCCCCCTTAAACAAAGCATGTTTTTAAACTTTTGAGTTTAAATTAATTTTATGGATATAGAGGGAGTTATCTTTTTGAAAAATCTTGAGCAGAGAATTTGGAGAAAGATTTTGAAAAATCTTTTTTGAAAAATCTTGATCATGTGCTCATGAATTTTTTAATTTGCCATTAACATTACGAGTCCTGATCTGAAATAATCAGAAGTCATCAATGTAGCACGGGTTTCGTACTGAAATATACGAAAGCCGTCATTTAAGTACGGGTTTCGTACTGAAATATACGAAAGCCATTATTTAAGAAATGTTTGAGAAACGACATGTTTTAGAAAACTTTTAAATGAACTCTCGCTCAAGCATCTGTACATGTCCGTATCATTGTTGAATGACATTTCTAGATACGTACAGAATATCGATTATACGAGAGACATGTCGTGAGAAGAATATTTTTGGTTTTTTTTATTTTATATCGTTTTTGTATTTTTGAAAAAATTTCTATATTTATATTTTGTTTTTGTTAGTTTTTCAAATTTTGTATTTTGTTTTTAAAAATATTTACAGCGAAGCTTTTTGAGAGAAAATTCAAGAAGATTCGAGAAGACTTTCTAACTCTTCAGGAGTTAGGCTTCGCATGCCAATTCGTCGAACTAAGTTATCAAACCTCTCTTTTGGAAGGGCTTTAGTAAATAGATCGGCGAGTTGGTATGCAGTCTTCATGAAAAATAATTCAACAGTACCCTCTTCTACGTGTTCCTTTATGAAGTGATAGCGGACTCTAATGTGCTTGGCCTTCGAGTGTTGAACTGGATTGCACAAGATGGCTATGGCACTTTTCGAATCACAATACAAAGGTATGCGGTCGAAAGAGAAGCCATAATCTGTGAGCTGTGTCCTCATCCATAGAACTTGGGCACAACACGCAGATAGAGACACATACTCGACTTCTGCGGTTGATAGAGCAATGCAGTCTTGTTTCCTTGATGACCAGCCTACTAGCTTTTCTCCTAAAAATTGTACTCCACCTGATGTACTCTTTGTTGTAACTTGGCAACCGGCATGGTCCGCATCTGAAAATGCTATTAGTTTAAACTCCGAGTCCTTCGAATACCAAATTCCCATGTTGATGGTTCTTCATAGGTACCGAAAGATCCGTTTAACCTCTTGGAGGTGAAGTTCGGTAGGCTTTGCCTGAAACCGTGCTAATAAACAAACAGCAAAAAGTATATCGGGTCGACTAGCAGTTAAGTACATGAGAGAACCAATCATGCTCCGATATTTCTTCGGATCCATGGGTTTCTCATATAAATCAGCACCTATTTTTGGTGAAGTGACCATTGGTGTACCAACAGAGTTACAATTTTCCATTCCATTTTTTTTCAAAATCTCAATTGTATATTTAGCTTGATTTATAAAAATACCACGTGGGGTTTGATGAATTTGTAAACCAAGAAAGAATTTTTAATTCCCCCATCATGGACATTTCAAATTTGCTTTTCATGAGATTTTCAAAATGTTTTGAATGTTTCGGATTAGTGGACCCAAAGATTATGTCGTCCACGTAAATCTGAACAATCAAAATGTCATCTTTGAATTTTCTTGTAAACAAGGTCGGGTCTATTGTTCCTTTGGTGAAATTATTTTGAAGTTGGAAAGATGATAATTCGTCATACCACGCCCTTGGGGCTTGTTTCAAACCGTAAATGACTTTCTTTAGCTTGTAGACGTAGTCTGGATGATCTTTGTCAATGAATCCGTCTGGCTGACTCACGTACACTTCTTATTTCAGAGTTTCATTCAAGAACGATGTCTTGATATCCATCTGATAGACCGTGATGTTTTTGTGAGCTGCATATGCTAAGAAAATCCTGACTGCCTCAAGTCTTGCTACTAGCGCGAATGACTTATCAAAATCTATCCCCTCTTCCTGTCTGAATCCTTTGGCCACGAGACGAGCTTTGTTGAGAATGACAGTCATTTCTTTATCCTTTTTATTCTTCCATAACCACTTTAGATCAATGAGAAGTTTGTCATTTCGTCTTGGAACTAAATCCCATGTGTCATGTAATTGATATTGGAGAAGTTCTTCCTGCATCGCTTCAGTCCAAGCATTGTCTGTCATCGCCTCCCGGATGTTCTTTGGCTCTTTTAGACTGACTAAGCAGACATAGATGCACATATCGGAATCTGTGGCTAGCTGTTTCCTAGTCTGAACAGGCCTTGAAGGTTCACCAATTACTTGTTCTATTGGATGGTCTTTAGTCCACTATAACGTAGAAGAGTACCTTGGGTTTAACAAATGTGTGTTAGTTGGTTCATGTAACCATGAAGATGATTCAGCAAAATCCGTTGTGAAAGGGTTTTCGAACACTTCTTCTAACACAACATCGTTTTGTTGTTGTTCTTCTTGAATTGGAGTATTGTGGTTTTGCTAATCAACTCTTGGTAGAACAATCTCAATTACTGGAGTTGCTGGAGTAGACGTTGATGACGTTGAGGGAGTTGCTGCGTCAGCTTCAATTGTTGTTGATGCATCTTGCAGTGGTGGTGGTGGTGGTTGATGTTGTTGAGCGGGTGTAGCGGAATGTTGTTGAGATACATTTGTCGAAGTTCCACCATAGTATTCATCATACATAAACTCGAAGAAATTTTCCAGTTCTTGATTTGTTGGTTTTTCGGTGTTAGTTGACTGAGCTCCTTGGGGTACGAGTCCCAAACTAATATGTCCAGAAGTCTGAACATTTGGTGCGGGTCCTAATCTGGTATGGTTAGAAGCCATTGGGTTAAGCGCGGGTTCTAGAGCGAGTCTCTCAGAAGCCATCTGTGAAATCTCATCAAACTTCACATTCATCGTCTCCATAATCCTTTTAGTTCTTCTGTTATACACCCTAAATGCCCTCGAGTTTTCTGAATAACCGATGAAGATTCCAATATCACCCTTAGCTTTCAGTTTTCCCAGATCTTCTCTGTCGTTCGTAGGATAGCACAAAGCGTCAAATACATGAAGGTAAGAGATGTCGGGTTTTCTGTTGTTCACTAGCTCATATGGGGTTTTATTGAATCTTGGATGGATTAGGGATCGGTTCTGAGTGAAACATGCAGTGGCAACAGCATCAGCCCATAAGAATAATGGTGCACTAGAGTAAATCAGCATTGTGCGAGCAGCTTCAACAAGAGTTATATTTCTTCTTTCAACTACCCCGTTCTGCTGTTGAGTTCAAACAACTAATGTCTGGTGAGTGATTCCAGTATCTTCAAAGTATGTTCTTAACTCCTGATTCGTGAATTCCGTGCCATTTTCTATTCTTACAATCCTTACTGGAGCTTGAAGTAGGACTTGAATTCGCTTCAGAAAGGTGATGATGATGCCTGGTGCTTCATCTTTTGACCTCAGAAACTTTAGCCATGTATATCTTGAATAGTCATCGACGATAACAAGAATATACTTCTTCCCATTGATACTTTCAACTCTCATTGGGCCACATAAGTCCATATGCAACAGATGTAACTTATCAACCGAACTGGGAACGGTTTTAGGTTTATAAGTTGCTCTTTTGCTTTTCCTTGCTCACAGGATGGACATAGGTGATCTTTGGTGTATTTGAACTTTGGAAGACCGTTGACGATGTTGTCTTTGGCTAGCTTGGTTAAGGTGTCGAAGTTAAGACGGGATAATGTTCTGTGCCACAACCAGGACTTTGTTTCGCAAGCTCTTGTCATGAGACAAATTGGTGATGAAGAGTTCATTTGGTTTATGTCGATAGCATAGAGATTTGTGCCACGATTTCCAGTTAAGAGATCATCTCCAATCAAATTCCTAACGAAGCAAGTATTTCTCCTAAATGCAACCTCTAAATCTGCATCACAAAACTGCCCGACTGAAAACAAATTGTGTCCCAACCCTTCAACATAGTAAACCCAAGTGATTAAGAAGTTCCCAAACTGAAGATCTCCATAACCCAGAATAGCTGCTACATGATCATTTCCAAAGCGAACAGTTCCCATGAACTTCCATACAAAGTTGATCAGCAGCTTCAGATTCCCGGTCATGTGCTTGGAGCAACCCGATTCGACGATCCAAAGACATATTTCGATAACCTGCCAATAACAGAAGATTGTGCATTTGGAAACCGTTTATCATTTGGTTCCATGGGGTTAGGGGTAACAGACGAATCACATTCATAGACGGTTTTTACTGGTTCTTTTTTAGCCTTTTTTATTCTACCATTCACTTGAATGAATTCTCTACCCGTTGGAATCCATACACACAACTTAAGATAGTTCCTAGGCAATAAGCTACTAGTGGTTGACCTAGCTGCTTTAATGAGACTTTTAACATATCTAGACCGAGCACTAGTTCCTGGAGGAACATCTTTCTGTTCAGGCATAGCATTCACATTCACATTATTAGAAACAATATCATCACAAGCATTTTCAGATAATGATTTCTTGCACATTAAACAAACAGAGTCATTACATGCACTTGAAACAGTACTCTTAACATTACATCCAGATGACATATGTTTCTTATTCGAAAGCGATAAATTCCTAGGGTATTCTTCTACTTCTTCAGTTTTATTCTTGTTGTCACTCTTAGAGGCAGGCGAGACTCTATTGTTCCTTGTATTGCTCCTATGCTATAGTCTGCTGCTCCTAGAGGTACTTTCTATTCCTGTAGAAGGTAAGGCACACACATTAGGATTTATCTTGTTGTCTTTTGAATTAGTCTTAGCATTCCTAGTCTCTTTTGGTTTATCTTTAATGCTCTTGTCTATCGCCCTATATGTTTGAGATGTAGAGGTAGACGTAGTAGTGATACTAATCCTATAAAGACCAGGTGCTATCACATTCGGTGTTTCGACAACTGCTTTCCCTTTATCAGCACATTTTGCTTTTTCACTTTCTTTTGGCAAGGGTGTTGGAGTGACTGGTTTTGTCAAATCAATTATCACATCAGCTTTCGGAACACTTTGAGAAATTCACATTTTAGGTTTAGCCGAAGTCGATGGTTTTTCAAACTTAGTTTCCTCACCCTTCCTTTTTTGGCTATCTAGCTGAGACTTCAAAAGATCATTTTTCTCTTTCATGTTTTTGTAATCACGCTCATACGACAATTTGTCATACTTACATTCTTCCTTTTTCCGATCAAGTTGTTTAAAATATGTGATATTTTCTTTTTCAAGCTTAGCAAGAGCATTTTCATATTTTAAAACAAGTGCAGAAGTCTCAGCTCGAAGTCTTTCATCGTCTTCCACATAATATGTTTGATAAATAATGGACATAATTTCGGTCGATAGAACTGCCTCGAAGAGAGTATCATTGTGGTTTTCCAAAACTTTGATACGTTCAATATTTTCATTAGCTTCCTTTACCAGGGATTTGTGGTCCTTGAAAAAGTCTACTGTTTCTTTTAAAATTTCATTTTCAACATGAATTACTCTCGCATGAACTGCAAATAATGGAGCAGTAATTTCTGTTTGAAACACCTTTTACATTTCATTATGAAAACTTGAATGCCAGTTGCTGATGCTAATATTTGTTTTTGAGTCAACAATACTTTGAAGTGTTTTTACTCTCTCTTTAAGGTCATCCAAACATTCTCTAATTTCACTTGTGTTAAAAGGGTTGCTAGAGGACATTTGTTCTAACTTTGATGCATGGTTTTGCGACCTTACAACAGGTTTTACCTCTCAAGGGATCTTAAGAGGCTTACAACCCCACCAGGTAGTGTACCTGACCGATGTAGTATAGTGTAGTGGTAAGTACGGGGGATTAATCGTTCTCCACAGGGAATAGTGTCGTTAGGATTGAAAAACTACTCTAATAGGTCTAAGGGTGAGGGAAGATTCCTTTTTGTATTTTTATATTTTTTATGAAAGCAAGTAAAATCTCGGGTTTGAAGGAGTGGGCGGAATTAGTTGCTAGTCAACTAACCCAAATAACTACAAATGCAAATAAAATAAAATAACAGAAAATGAAAAGGTCGTGAAACTTATGTGGAGAGAAATGTGTTTACTTAGATTTCCTTACTCCCTAACTATCTTTTACCGGTTGATTAGTGTGTATTATTTGCGTGGATGACGGGTGTATTCCTTAATACCAATCGTGGGGTGGCGTACGTACTTCCCCAACTCTACAAGCTCCTACTTCACTCCTATGTCGAGCCGGCTAAGAAGCTCCTAACATGGGATCACTAGAATTCGCTCATGCATTAAATACAACCATAAAAACCTTAGTACGCATTGGTTCATGTTTCTTAAGACGTTCAAGCAAGTTACCGAATAGGAAGTTAGCCAGTTTTCTTAAGCCTAACATCGATAAACATTCATCCAATACAATTAATAACACACTAATAACCAATAATCAATAGTTAGGTTTCATTAGATCTAAGCAAACACAAGATAAATCTAGCCTAGCATGTTAATCAAAAGACAAGAACAAGATATAATCAAACAACACATAGACATATTGATTGATTAAATGATAACTTATCTTCAATTAAACATGGGAGATCCAAGGGTATGAAAACCATTAAAAATGGCAGAAATTCGTCTTAGGGTTTCTCCTCACAAAGTTGCACACTAATGACAAAAAATTGCAAAACTATATATAGAGTTTAAGGGCTGACGGCTTCACGTTGTATATCTTGACGCCGTCACCTCGCCGTGTCTAGGGTTCCCGGATGGCCTTCCTGACGTCGTCCCTCTTTAGTGCTCCAAAATCCGCTCTGGCTTATAAAAGGTTGACGCCGTCAGAAATGGGCTTGACGCCGTCCCTCTTTAACTTAAACCGTGATGGCCTTGATCACCTTAAAGGGTGACGCCGTCAGACTTTACATTGCAAAACTCTCTGGCGCGTCACGGGTATTTTTCATATCCACCTCTTTTGCCAAGCCATGACGCCGTCTAGAACAATATCTGACGCCGTCAAAGGTACTTTTCCAGCCGATTTTGAGACTTTGTCATTTTCTTCACTTTTATGCTCCAAAAACGTCCAAAATGCTTCCTTTTCCAGATTTCTTCTCCAAAGTACCTAAAATGACAAAAGGAACGATTTAGGGCAATATTTGATCAAATAAATACGATTTAGGGCTTAAATGACCCCCTAAAAGCGGTACACTTTTCGCTTCATCAAATACCCTTACACTTGAGATTTGCTTGTCCTCAAGCAAATGCGCTTTTATTCTAATCAAAATACAAGTTAGGGGTCATTTAATGCTAATATAAAAGTAATTACAACAAATAGTCGTTGCACTTTAATCATAATAAGCACGGAGATTACAAACTAGCACCTCACAAGTAGTGTTTAGATACTCACATCTCTCAGGTGTCATCAAAATAAATCTCATAAATGAAAACGGAAAATATCTCTCACTACCTGTCATAGCAAATAGATTACCGTAGGCTTGGGAAAGGATCAAAAACCTCCTCCACTAGGCGTAAGCACCTAAGATAAACTATCAAAGAGGGCTTTTAAACGTGTTATAACGTTAGGTGTAGGGATATGATAAACACGGATTTGTTGGATAAGGGATATTTTACTGGTGGCGAGTTAAAGATCTTGATTAATTACATGTACAATATGGCGTTGCTAAGCCAAGTCTAGACTCGACTTAAGCTAATAAATCAAAAGTAACAAAAATATAAAACAAACATAGAATGAAACGGGATGGTAGTCCGTATGTTTTTTCTACTTTTCTTTTTCTCATTTTTTTTTTTTTTTTTGTATTTTTCTTGATTTTTTTGATTTTTTTTTTTTTTTTTTTTTTTCATACACTCTTGCCCTACCATCCAAAAATAATACATCATAGGGACGTTGCATCCCCTTACACTTGAACTTTTACATAACTTTACAAATAACTATTCTAATGACTCGAATTAAGATAATCGAAACACTTTGAGTACTTTTTTTTTAAAAATATTTAGCACATATGGGGTAATAATGTTGTTCTTCCCCATTACTCCATTACACTAGTACTTTACCCATGAGTCCCAATCATCCCAAAACAATATGTACAAGGATTTGACTCGACTTAGCAACCATGTAATCAATTAGATAATTAACTTGGGGTTTAAACAAATGTTGTCACAATAATGCACTAAAAATGAGTGCATACAAGGTAGGCTAAGGCGATTTGGGTGTACATTTAAGTGGGGTGTAAACAAATTCTTCCTTTAAGTAAAATGCTTAAAGGTCGAAACGAAAAGATAGGCTCTGAGGGGTGTACTAGGGTATCGTGTACTAAAAATTAGTACAACGCGAAGGGTGTGGGAGAATTACTTGACCAATGTAGCCAACGTAATTATAACAAAAACACAGGTGTAAAACAATGGGTTAATCCTAATGCCTCTTATCATGTAGTAAATCTAACTACACGAGTGTAGTCTCACTTGTGGCCTCGGAATGGTCCTAACGCAAGTTCTAGAATCTAAGTGCTACCGGTACACACATCATAGCATAAATGCTTTTCCTACCAATTCTAGGGGCGAACCTCACATATTTGGGGGTGGAAAATTTTTTAGTGGTATGGTTTTGTGCTAGTCATATAACTCCTATCCGTGAGACGCTCATTAAGATCAAAGTTTCACTCCTATATGTTGTAAAAAAATTTATATTTGGCACTAAAATTGCCTTAACAGGTATTTCTCTCAGTTTTATTGCACATCTACTATTAAACAAACAAAAATCAAGTGCACTTGTATTCTCTAAAGTATCGTACTTTACCCCCCCCCCTTACACTTAAGATGAACATTGTCCCCAATGTTCAAATAACAAGATGTAAAAGTAAATAAGGTAAACGAATGAAATCAAATACTCCCCTGATTCGTTTGGTGGATAGAGAGGTAACGTGGTTAGATCTTCTTCCAAGAGAATGTAGAAGCTCCAAGACTAATGCATCGCCAAAAGCTTGATTCCACATACATCTCCTTGTCCAAAATAACCTGTTAAACCTGAGAAAACAAACACGAAAACCTGCATAACAACGGCGGGATAAATCTATATAACGATATAATGCTTGTGGAATGATAATTTTGCAGATTCCTGGAGTTTATAAGTTAGAGATTTAATAAAAACTTTTTATGAAAACAAAACTATCAAAAATTTCAGAAAATTAAAACCTGACGCCGTCAGGTTGTAAATCCTGACGCCGTCAGAAATGATCTGACAGAATTCCCATGTTAAGTTTCTGGAAAATTTCTGGAAAAACCTATACCTTACTTCCTGGAATTCCTGCAAAATATCATTATGACTCGATACAAGCATTTGACTCAAACAAATACTAATATGTATGTTAATTTATTATTGTTATGATTCATGTTCATTTGTTCTAATAAACCGATTTGGATTTCCCTTACACTTATCTTTTGCAAAATACCTTTATATGTAGTTAAGACGAAGTTAAAAAAAAGATAAAGCATTTTCACAATTTAGTTTCGAACATGAATCAATAATAATAAAATTAAACATACATACGGAAACAAATAAAATCAAACAACCAAATAAATAAACACACAAAGCAAATAAAGCTTGGGTTGCCTCCCAAGAAGCGCTTGTTTTTGTTCGAGTCACAAGCCTGACTCTACCCTTATTTAACGGATAAAGGAGAGGTTTTTCCTACACTTAGGATTAAGTGCGGGTGATAGTAGCGATACACACCATCTCGGTGGAAGTATGCCGCGTGAGGAAAGAGTGGTGGATGAATTATATGCTCAAAGATGTGGGATCCAATCATCATAACCTTACTTAGTTCAATTGGGTCAATGGGTGAATTAAAGTTTTCTCCTAAAAAGGGATCATCTTCTATCAACTTCGAGAAATTCCTAGTTGGGAATCCATCTTGACCTAATAAACCCGGTTTAAACCCATAGTGTTTCTTGTGATTAATCATGAATGGGTGATGTAAGTATGAAAGGTCATGGTTCACTCCTATATTAGCTTCCACTCCACATGGCCTAGAGTCTACTACCTTAATCTTAACATTACCCGGACTACATGGTTTGATGGGTGGATCGGGACCTTTTTCAATTCCTAAATTCACATCTAAGGATGGAAGATTAGGTAACGGTTTTGGATGAGGCTCCGGTTCATCAAAACTAGGAACTTCCATATAACTAAAAGAAAGGTTATGACTACAAGTATTCAAACCTATATCCTCTAGTTGTGTTTGGTCCAAGGGTTCTACCTCTATTGGGGTTCCTATAGTCTCTTCTACTTCTTCTGGGTAAGTCATGGGTGGTGTGTGTGCCTCAAATGATGGTAGGACTTGTGGGGTACTTGGTGGGCTTATGTTACTAACCTCATCATTCCTTGTGTCAAGATCACCTATATGTTCATCATGTGTTTTGGTAGGATCTAACCCAAACACATTCCTAAGTATCTCAAATCCTTCTCTAGCCATTTGAAATTCTAAGTCCGATTCATAGTAATATTCAACTTGATTACTATGTTCCAATTGCCTAAAGGATTCCTCATGCGTGTCATATGTTTTGGTGAAATCTATCCCACTCATGCAACTAGGTAGTTCAACACTAACCATCTCACAATCTTGGTCCAATTCAAGGTCCATGTTCTTAAAAACTAGGTCTTCTTGCTCATGGTACCTATAGTCGGATAAATCCTCCTCATTTGTTTCCTCAAGTTGTGATGTATATAAACCCATCAATTCATTCAACTTATGGTTCACGGTTAGGAAGCTTTCCTCAAGTTTTTTCCAAAGGGTTTCACTAAAACGAGTTGATCCTAACAATGATTGTTTAATAGAAGCCGCACATGCACATAATTCATCAAACCTATCAAACTTTACACCCATCTCCTCTTGTATATATCTAAGATCACTTAAAAATTCATTGGAACAACAGGAAGCAAATCTATCCGTGTAAAGTAATTGTTCCTCTATTGTTAATGATCTAAATGGAATTTCATCCGCCATGGTGACAAATGAAAATGGTATTACAAACAAAGGGCACAAAGAAAAAGATAGACTAAAGAAAACCTAGAAAAAATAAAATAAAAATCTCACTAGAAAGGAATCTAGTGAGTAGACCTAATAAAATAAAAATTCAACCTAAACAATAACTATTCCCCGGCAGCGGCGCCAAAAACTTGATGCGTGGTTTTGCGACCTTACAACAGGTTTTACCTCTCGAGGGATCTCAAGAGGCTTACAACCTCACCAGGCAGTGTACCTGACCGATGTAGTATAGTGTAGTGGTAAGTACGGGGGATTGATCGTTCTCCACAGGGAATAGTGTCGTTAGGATAAAAAAACTACTCTAATAGGTCTAAGGGTGAGGGAAGATTCTTTTTTGTATTTTTATATTTTTTATGAAAGCAAGTAAAATCTCGGGTTTGAAGGAGTGGGCGGAATTAGTTGCTAGTCAACTAACCCAAATAACTACAAATGCAAATAAAATAAAATAACAGAAAATGAAAAGGTCGTGAAACTTATGTGGAGAGAAATATGTTTACTTAGATTTCCTTACTCCCTAACTATCTTTTACCGGTTGATTAGTGTGTATTATTTGCGTGGATGACGGGTGTATTCCTTAATACCAATCGTGGGGTGGCGTACGTACTTCCCCAACTCTACAAGCTCCTACTTCACTCCTATGTCGAGCCGGCTAAGAAGCTCCTAACATGGGATCACTAGAATTCGCTCATGCATTAAATACAACCATAAAAACCTTAGTACGCATTGGTTCATGTTTCTTAAGACGTTCAAGCAAGTTACCGAATAGGAAGTTAGCCAGTTTTCTTAAGCCTAACATCGATAAACATTCATCCAATACAATTAATAACACACTAATAACCAATAATCAATAGTTAGGTTTCATTAGATCTAAGCAAACACAAGATAAATCTAGCCTAGCATGTTAATCAAAAGACAAGAACAAGATATAATCAAACAACACATAGACATATTGATTGATTAAATGATAACTTATCTTCAATTAAACATGGGAGATCCAAGGGTATGAAAACCATTAAAAATGGCAGAAATTCGTCTTAGGGTTTCTCCTCACAAAGTTGCACACTAATGACAAAAAATTGCAAAACTATATATAGAGTTTAAGGGCTGACGGCGTCACGTTGTATATCTTGACGCCGTCACCTCGCCGTGTCTAGGGTTCCCGGATGGCCTTCCTGACGTCGTCCCTCTTTAGTGCTCCAAAATCCGCTCTGGCTTATAAAAGGTTGACGCCGTCAGAAATGGGCTTGACGCCGTCCCTCTTTAACTTAAACCGTGATGGCCTTGATCACCTTAAAGGGTGACGCCTTCAGACTTTACATTGCAAAACTCTCTGGCGCGTCACGGGTATTTTTCATATCCACCTCTTTTGCCAAGCCATGACGCCGTCTAGAACAATATCTGACGCCGTCAAAGGTACTTTTCCAGCCGATTTTGAGACTTTGTCGTTTTCTTCACTTTTATGCTCCAAAAATGTCCAAAATGCTTCCTTTTCCAGATTTCTTCTCCAAAGTACCTAAAATGACAAAAGGAACGATTTAGGGCAATATTTGATCAAATAAATACGATTTAGGGCTTAAATGACCCCCTAAAAGCGGTACACTTTTCGCTTCATCACATTTGTTCTAACTTTGAAAGATTTTTGGAAACAACTTTTTGTTTTGTTGAAACAACTGGTCTTTTGAAAACCTTTGGCGTTTGTTGAGGTTTAACAAAATTTACTCCATAAAGTATGTTCAGCTTATTATAATCAATTGGTTTAATTTCTGGATTCATTTGTCTCATTTTGATTCTACTCTCTTCGGCAAGCTCAATCGTTTCATCAGAATCCCGAACTTCGGGAGGATCATGTTTATCAAACAGCACATTACCATTATATAACACATTATGTTCTTTCTGAGCTTTCTTGAGTATATATGGGTTTTCACAACCGATAGCCATTTTCTCCAACTTTTTAATTGTTTCTTGTTTCTCAATGATTTCATCAAGAAGCTCATTTTCGCGTTTTGAAAAATCTGCTTTCAACTGTTTCTTTTCTTTTTCAGGATCAGAACAAGTTGATTTTTGTTTAGAAAGTTGGTTTTTCAAGTCTGAAACTTCCGCGTTTAAGGATTTAATTTTCATGTTCAAGTTAACATCGAGAGTGTCAAACTTGATTTGAAATTGTTTTACTCTTAAAATGGAGTTTTTTAACCATCTTCTAATTCTGACTATCGTGTTTTATGAAAATCAAAAACATTTTCATTTTCCTTATACCTCTCAAGCTTAGTGGTCAATTTTTCATTTGCGGCCTTAACATCGCGATTGACCTTTTTGACTTTCTCAATTTCAATACTACAATTGTTCAATAATGATTCAAATAACGCACGTGTTTCCTCATCATTCTCAACATGCTGTGACTCGAAACCTCCATTAGGATTCATATCTGAATTTGCCAAATTCATATTGCTACAACTTGGCGCGTCCATATATGTATCATAAGTGGGTGCTGGAGTAGCAGGATGTTGTTCCTGATAAGGTGATATATCAAATATTTCATTATTGTGACATGTAGTGAATGGTGGTACCTCAGAGACTGCATTAGTGTCATACACAGGAGGTGATTCAGAATCCGTGTCATACTTAGCCTCCTGAAGATTTGCCATGAAAATGCAGTTTGCATCGATGTCCTCAAGGTCTTCCGTATCATCCATAAGTGCCATGAAATCATTCTCCTCAGCATTCAACTGTAACCCTGCCTTTTCCTTTTGTGCCAATAGCACTGCTTTCTGCAGATACTTAAGATCTTTCTTCTTCGGCTTGGTGGGACAGTTCCTTGCCATGTGGCCAATACCCTGACAGTTGAAACACTTTAACAGATTACCCTGATTCATTTTCCCAGCAATTGGAGCAACATTCCCAAACTCATTACCAACATTCTGATTCCCAACATTCTGCCCCCTTTGATTTCCAACAACTTGACCCAACTGATTCCCTGAATATTGACCCATCTGATTTCCAACATACTGCCCTGCATTCTGATTACCCATCTGATATCTAGGAGCATATCCCTGCTGATTCCCATAACCTCCAACCATTTGTCCTTGTTGACCCATGTTGAAACTCGGTTGTGCAATCTGCCTGTTGCGAGTGTTCGAAGAAATCCTTTGGTTGTTGTTAGTTGGTGTGGAATAGCGTCCTTGGAATACCTTTGTTAGAAGAGTAAATGCTTGAGTCAAAGCAGCACTATCATCATTGTCAGTGAAATCTGGTTCATGGTATTGTGGGTATTGTTGTGGAATAACTTGTTGTTGTTGAGGTATGACAGCAGTTGCTGGAACATATTGTTGTTGCATGATGTTCTGAGTGGAAGATGAAGATGGTTTTGTATTCACTGAAACAGGTGTTGGTGATTGAACAAGTAATGCAAGAGGATCATGTTGCTTTGCTAGTTTTTCTGTCCTGACTTCATCTGCCTCTTTTTGGTTTTGCTTTAGAAAATCATAGAACTGATCATAGTTTACCTGATGAAGGTCCTTGGTTTGGTTGACAATCGTGACGAATCGTCCCCATTCTTCTGGTAGATTGTTAATGAACTTGATGTTTTGAACAATTTGCCTTGGTGTCAACTTGTTTCTGATGAGCTCGTTCATTAGGGTGCAAAACCTGGTGTAATAAGATTCAATGGGTTCCGCTGGAGTGGATGTGACCTTTTCCCATTCAGTTAGAAGCTTGTTCTCAACATCTTGTTGCCCAATTTCTGTGCCATGACAAAGCCTTCTAACTCGTTCCCACATATCATAAGCAGTTTCACAACTGTCAACAGCAGCAAAGATCTCTCTTGGTAAACCAAGTTGAATTAAGTGCATTGCCATGTCATCTGTTGCAATTTTCTTTCTATCATCTTCTGTGTATTCATCTTCTCTTTGTTCACGAAGGGATGGTGGGACAAGAGGTGTTGCATTTGGTACTCCAGGGTCTTAAACTTGACGAGGCTTGAATTGTCCATGATTGATGGAGTGAAGTAGGAGTTTACCATCAGGTTTAGTTTTGATGTAGCGAAGCATACGGCTTGTCCATGGAAGATAACCACCTTTTTCTAGCATAGGAGGACGGTTTTCTGCACCGGCTGCATGAATGTCTTGTTGCGTTGCCATTGATGATGTTGTATGATAAAGTTGATGTAGGATCGTTGCAACGAAATAGGAGTTGTAGTTGTTGAAGGTTAAACTTAGTTGTTGTAGTGAAGTCTTGGTCTTTAGCTGAAGATTGTTTGAAGATACTTGCAATTTAGATAAACTATGACAATTTAGATAAAAGTAGCAATTTAGATAAAGTTACTAATTTCGACAAGACTATAATTTATACAAGATCAAATGTTAACAATTTTGACAAAGTTATGTAAATTACAATTTAGATAAAAACCACAATTTCTATAGAAATTTCAATTTAGACAAAATTTATACAAATTTTGGCAAAATTTCAATTTAGATAGAAATATGCAATTTATATAAATTTTGCAATTTATATAAAAATCTATCTAATTTATACAAATTAGAAGATATATTCCTTGTCGAAGTATTCGTCACACTTGTATAAGCGAGAGAATACCGAGTTCACGTTTGATGTTGTTGAAATTAAGTGCAATACGAATTTAAATAAGTTTATGTAAATTTGCCACAAATTGTGTTTTATATGTTTCAGATGCAAAATGTTTAAAAACTGATGAAAAACGAACACAGTTTGCATCTGAAACATATAAAACACAATTTTGTGATAATTTCAGTATTATGATGCATTTCTGAGTGTTTTTGGATGTTTTGGCAGTTCAGATTAGGTAAAAATGATGAGTATTTAGACACTCATCAATATTCCTTGTCGAAGTATTCGTCACACTTGTATAAGCGAGAGAATACCGAGTTCACGTTTGATGTTGTTGAAATTAAGTGCAATACGAATTTAAATAAGTTTATGTAAATTTGCCACAAGATACTACAATTGCGATAGAAGATCTTAACAATTGCGATAGAAGTCTCAATCCACAATTGGGATAGAAGGTCCAAGTAGAATTGCGATAGAATGCCTTGGTCAGAATTGCGATAACTTCCAGCAGAATTGCGATATAATCAAGTTCCAGATTTGCGATAGAGTTGATCTCAAGATTTGCGATAGGTTTGACTTGTAGAATTGCGATAGAGTTCAAAGCAGAATTGCGATAGAACTTTGCGATAAACCCATGAAGTCCAAATTTGCGATAAACCACAAAGACCAAATTTGCGATAGACCACAAGGACTAGATTTGCGATAAACCCCTTTCTATCGCAATTCTTATACAAGAATGCGATAAACCCACTTTTTTATCAAAATTCTTATACAATAATTTTTGATATTTTGCAAGTCGATGAAGATTTAACCGCAAGTCACCAACAAACTTTGTAGCCTTTTCTCGATCAAAGTACTCCAAAAAACACATAAACACTTATAAAGATCCAACCTTTTATCGCCTATATGATATAATAACTATTTTTCGACACAAAGATTAACCTTTTAACGTCACAAAGTAAGTTTTGAAGATTAAAATCGAAGAGAAGTACCAAAGACTCACTAAATAACATGTACACTTAAAAAACTACAACTTTTAACCATAAAAACTTGTAAAAATCAAAGATGAAACACAAAAGTACACGTTTTATTGAGTGAAAACGCAACTTTTAAGCTCACTTTGATCTAAAAACGTACACAACTAATTCCTAAATCGTTGTTTGGCATCTTGTAAAGACTAAACAATCTACTTTATCACACAAACTACACTATATATCGATGCTACTCAAAGAACAAGAACAAGAGAAAGAGTGTAAAGAAAGAAACAAACACAAACATAAAGCACACACACTCTCACCTATGCTAGACAATGAGGCACACTTGAAATGAGGTGAGAGTGTCCTATTTATAGGACTGAGGTGACGCCCTAATGGCCTATGATGGGCTTGTTGTGGGCTTGTGTTGGACTTGAACAATACTAAGCAATACAAGGACTTTAACTTATACAATACTAGCTTAGTCCAACACAAAGCCCTTTTCTACTATTCTTTTACATATAAACTACACACCACAAAGTTGTATAAAACAAATGACCATCACTTTAAATTAAATGCTAACAAACATAACATTACATACTTAAAATAAATAAATAAATAAAATAAAAAAATAAAATAAAAAAACACAAAAAAAAAAACCTACAACATAAAAATAAACACAATCCTAAATCTACTAAGGAGGAGGTTGGAGGTTGTATTTTTGCTTGATTCGATCTTTTTCTTTGTTGATCCAATACACCACGTCTGAATCTAAACCGGAGGTGCTCGTCATCAAAAATTTCATTTCCTCTAACCTTGTTACCGTCTCCTCTTTTAATTGGGTCGCCCGATACGCGGCTTCGGCCGCTTCCCTTTTCGAACGATACTCGGATGTCATAGTCTTCATGAATTGCAACGACGAGGTCGTTCCTCCAGTGCTCTCGGATCGAGCTTTCTTTGCAGCACGCCTTCCCATTGGCCTTGGTTGTTCATCACGACCAAACAACGCCTCATTTGTTTCGCTTGGGACATCGCCGGTTAAATCAATTCCTTCAGGCGCGTCCCATTTCATATGACCCCGTAAAACCTCCCAAGCCTCCTCGTTGCTAAAAGGAGCCGCTCTGTGCTCGTCCCGATACATTTTCTGGCACGTTTCAGGATATCCAAATCACTTTCCCCACTTTTTTCTTGGCGTTGGGAACGTTTTTAGTAGGCGTTGAACTTTGAGCAATCACAGTTCAACGCTTTCCATTTACTTTAGATCATATCCTTGTTTCTCTTTTGATAATTGAGTCTATTAAACTCATGTTGCACCCGTTGCCAAAATGTATCCTTGCTTTGATTTCGACCCACTTCTGAATCCTCCGTCGCGTCAACATAACACGACGCAAGTAATTTTTCCTCTTGTGGGTTCCAACGTTTGATGATGTTTGTGTTTTCTTCATCATCCTCCAAAGGTTCGGGGTTTTTTGTTTTTCTAGCCTTTCGTTTGATACGTGAGGACTTATTTTTCTTTGGAGGAGACGTTGGAGTATCGGGAACATCATGGGTTGCGGTTTGAGATTGTTGTGAATGTTGGGTGAATTGGAGATTGGAGAAATTGGTGTTTAGGTTCGCTTCGGTTTGTTGTTCGTAAAATAGCATTGCTTGATGTTGTTCATAAAGTTGTTGGCTCGACATACCAAGTGGGTTCGGGTTTGAAGATGACCCAGCGTTTGGGTTATTCCACCCGGTGTTTAAGAGATTAAAGAAAGTATCCTCGCCGTTGTCGTTTAGGTTATAGCCGGTCATTCTTTTTTTTTTTTTCTTTTTTTTTTTTTTTTTTTGTGAAGGTTGAAGAAGATAATGTAAGATGTAGTATATTGATTTGTGAAAGTGTGAAAAAAAATGTAGTGTGAAATAGGTATTTATAGGAGAGTGAAAATAGTCTTGAATTTTTTTTTTTTTTTTTATTTTTTTTTATTATTTATTTATTTATTTATTTTTTTTTACATATAGCCGTTTACATTAAACGGTAATAAACATAAGGGCCGAAGTTGTAACTTTTTTTTGAATTTAACGGCTATTTCAGCCGTTGTGGGGGTGGATATGAATTTTTTTTTTATTTTATTTTTTTTTACACATTACACCATTAACGCAGCGTTAAAGGTTTAACGTGGTCCCTTAACGCTGCGTTAACGCAAGGACCTCCACCAGATAACTCACCTTAACGTGCGTTTAACGCACACTTTTTTGCCCTTAACATCCCTTTAACGCCTCCCGTTGGGAATGGTCTTACAAAATCAATAACATGGCGAAGATCTTAAATATTACTGTAAAACATTCCAGCCACACAACTTATTACCTTATCTCTTCAAATCAATACTAAGGGTGCGTTTGGTTCGTAAGTGGGATTGGAATTGGATTCGAAATTGGAAAAGGTTTGAAAGATGTGGGAAAAGTTTGAGAAAAAATATAGATTTTGAATTAAATGTAGAGGGAGAAAATAAATGATTGATTATTTTATTTAATGTATTTTTTTTTTGAAAATTATATATAAATTTTGATTAATGTATAAAAAAGAATGTGAGTTAGTTGTGAGTGTGGGGACCACTAATATTGCAAAATGACAAAAAAAATATACTCAATCCGGATTTTTTTTTTTTTTTTTTATTCCACCCGAAATTGCCAAGAATCAAATCTATCAATATTTGATAAATTGATTACATTCCTCGAGGCCCACCATGAAAACAAACACAATTTTTTTTGTTTCTTTCATTCCATTCCCTTCAAAAACTTGAACCAAATGCACCTTAAATCTTATTACAGCCACACAACTATCTTATTACAAAGTCAATACTAAATCTTTTTACATTATCTCTTCAAATCAAAATAAAAATGCAACTCACACAAACCGCAACTACCATAACCGAATAAAAAACATGAATATCCTTGGTTTCTTTTTTGCTAAAAACCGAACACCAAACAAATCCTTCGTTGGTTTCTTTCTGCAAGACTACAACGAACCCGAACACCAAACACACAAACTAGGTTGCACTATCTGTTGTTGATCTTGTTGTTCTGCTTTCTAGGCTACAAGGTCTCGGGTAGGTATTGTGTTATGTATTTCGTTTCTTGTTCATGATCTATGATGGGTTATGTTTTCAACTTATCAAATCTTGAAATTTTTTGAAAATAAGTTAATAACCTAAGGACTTTTTCTTGTTCTTGTTCTGTTATGTTCGAAACTTGTAGTTGGTGTTGTTGTGGAGATGAGTTTGTGGTTGTTGTAGAATGATTTACTTCCAAGATCTGGAAGTAAATCCCCGGTTGATTGGGGTTGTCGAGAGGAGGTGGAGGTAGGGCGGTGGTGCGGAGATGGTAGACGATGTGGAGATCGAAGGAAAGACGGTATTAAGACGATGACAGGGATGGTAGACGCCGTGGAGAGTGGCCTTGTGATTGAAATGTTGTTAAGGTTTAGGGTTAAGGTCTGGAAAAATTTAGGGGAATTTGAAGATGTGTATGTGTTTTGGAAACATAATTTGAGTTGTTTTGTATATGTTTTCTAGTTTTGTATATTTTTATGGTGTGGTGTTCTTATTGATGTAGGTGTTATGTGTTTATTTTCACCAGAATCTGGGTTTGTGAATGGTGTCACCGATCTATATTAGCGGAGTATTTTACCGGAATCTGGGTTCTTGTATATATTTTCTGGTGTCACTGGTGTGGTGTTCTTATTGATGTAGGTGTTTTGTATATGTTTTCTGGTTTATGTTTTCACCGGATCTGGGTTCTTGTTGATCTATTATGGTGTTATGTGTTTCGTTTATTGTAATAAGGTTTGGTACAAAGGGGTATTTTAATAAATACACAAGAGTTGCCCAAACCAAGAGTCGCCCCTAGTCTATTTTGGACTTTTGAAAATTTTAAGTCTGGAAAGTGATTAGTCTTAACGTGAGGGGTCTCCTTTGGTAATTTTCACTTAAAACATTCATAAATAACATGCAAAACTATTGATATGAATATAACATTTTATTTGTATATAATTCAAGATATCTAAGTTATGTCAACTAACGGTAACAAACATTTTAGTCTATAACGTAAATCTTACTTTATTGACTCATGGGCTAGAATCCGTCTCGTTAAGCTTGTTCATTATGTCATGCTTCTACTACATTAACTGCTTATCTAATGAAGATCATATATTTAATAGCGAAAACTATTCAATCATCTGTATAATTAAGTTCAAACAAAGTATACGTCTTTTTAACTAGATTTTTTTTTCTCATATCAAATGATTTCAGTAGCTCAAAAATAGTCATAAAGTGTATTGCTTATACCATTATCAAAAAAGTATAGTATTTTTTTAGTAGTATTAGACGAGTACTCGTGCATAGCAACAGAATTTTATAGCGGCATATAGCTATAGTGATATTTTGGTTACACAAAACATTAACGTTTTGTGTACCAAAATAGTACTATAACTATCTGCCGTTATAAATTTTCGTTGATATGCACAGTTACACGTCACTCTATATAATCTACACTTGTATAAAATAACACTTTCACTCTGTTTTTCCTAAAATAAAAATAATTGAATAAGTTAAGTATAATTAGCCAATACAATGTTTTGATTTAGTCAAAATAGCTAGGAAAAAAAAAAAAAAAAACAATGGTTATTAATAATTCGCAACATATTAATTAGCTCATCTATATAAACAGATAAAAGTTCATTTGCTTACTCTTATTTTGATGCTTACTAAGGGACAAATCCTCATCATTCATTTAGTTTGATCTAATGATGGGGATTAATCTAAGATTTAATTTTATAAACCTTTTTACTCCCCATCTATATAAGCCTTTTTTTTTCTTCTTTTAATATCACATTTATTTTCACACAAATAAGTGTATTTCTCTCTCAATAACTTCCTGGCTTCTTCATAACCTACCCCAAAGTTTGTAACCGCCAATCACCATCACCATCACCATTCCGATCATCAACATCACCTCCCGATCACCATCACCATTCCGATCATCATCTCATCATCCCCCAAAGTTATCATCCTTTTTTATGGCTTTCTTTTGATCACCATCACTTTTCACTCACATTTTGTTATCACAAATCCCACACACAGAAAAACACACCTAACTCAATTTCTCTCTCTAACAAACTTCAATAACTACCAAGAACATCAAAATACAACCATTTTTAACTATAATAATTAAATAAAAAACACAAAAATGGAACAATCGACGCATGTAGAACCAAATCTGGGGAAAAAATGATTAAAAACGAACCGAATCAAACTCAAGATTATCGTACGGTGCTTCCAATTCTTTATTTAGTTGTTGTTTAACTATTTGTTGTAATTTTGTTGTTATTTATGGATTTTATTTATGTTTTTGTAGTTATTTATAAAGATTTTTGTGTTTTTTTGTTGATTTTTAGTTGTTTATTGATAGATTAATGTGATGATTGTGATGATTTTGTTCATGTTTATGAATTTTATTTGTGTTTTGGAAGACATTTATGAGAATTTTTATGAGGATTTTTGTGTTTTTGTGATAATATAAGATATTAAAGGTCAGATTTAATTAAAAATAAGAAATATTATGATCTTTATGTTAGATTTGTGGTGGATTTGTGTGTTTAATGGATACACTGTGCATGTTTCAAAGGTTTTACATCAAGATTTGAAAATATCTATGGTTGAATCAGCAAACTGAAGAAGCTATGGTAAAACAAAGCACAACATCTTCATAAACAAAGTGAATAAGCTCAAAAACCTGTTATATCACCTGTGATATCACACGTGATTCAACAAATAGAAGAAGCCGACACGTTTGTGATGTCATCTGTTGTTAGACCCGTTTCCCGAATACTACTAGACCCCACTCTTTATGAGTTGAATAAGGTTTGTTGTGATTGGTTAGTCAATAAAAGTTACGTTGTGGTCAAACCCGATGGTCAAAGTATTGTATAATGTGGTTATGGAAAGTATCATGTGTTACATATATAATGAAAATATACTTGAGGGACTTAAGATGTTAAGTGTTAAATAGGGTATAAAGTGTGATGAGTCCAAAGTAGGAAAATAGGGACTTGAGGGGCCAATCTTGCCTAATAGCCAAACTCCCAACTAACTTAGATAAATATCTAAGTTATCCATAAGTTTCTAGACTTTTCATCCAATTATTAGAAGGGTGTTACTTGGTCCGGTTATGGAGG
Organism: Artemisia tridentata subsp. tridentata; assembly: GCA_021014915.2. Taxonomy (NCBI): domain Eukaryota; kingdom Viridiplantae; phylum Streptophyta; class Magnoliopsida; order Asterales; family Asteraceae; genus Artemisia; species Artemisia tridentata. The sequence continues at coordinate 203,059,866 of CP139507.1, forward strand.
AAGGAAAAAGAGAGGGAAAAAGGTGAGCTTGATGAAGAATAGCTAAGAATCAAGGTTGTGATCAAGGGTTGAGCTATATTCATGATCTTCTCAAGTAAGTAACATTTCTATCATGATTCTAATGAAGTTATAGTTTATAATTAAGGTGGGAATTCATCATATGATCAAAGTGTGATCATATGATGATTATCTTGGAAAGATGGGTAAGATTTAATGGGATTATGTAAACCCTTATTCAAGATATTATAATATTGTGATAATAAGTCTTGATATTAATGATTATGATTTAGGATGTGTGATGGTGATGAAGGGGATGATGATGATGATGGTGAGGATGATGAAGATGATGTTGTTGTTGTTCTTGTTAGATTTATCTTGGGTTCAAGGTAAGTAACTATGATTACTATATGTTAATATTAATGTTCTCATGTTATGTGTTAATGAATGAATTATAAGGTTATGTCTTGGATTAGTGAGATGGATTAGTAAGAGGGATCTTAGTGAGTAAGGATTCAAAATATAGGAAATGGTGTTGAAAGGGTTAAGGTATGTTTATGATTGTTATGTGTTTGATGTTATTATGTTTATGTGTTATAGTTATAATATTGTAAAGATAATGGTTATGAGATTGGAAGACCATGAGCTGAATGATTAAAGATGTTCTTGATGCATATATGTGTGAATGGAAGTATTAACCATGTATTAATCTAGTTACTTACTAAGCGAAAGCTTACGTTTTAGTGTTCCAATGCTCTTGTAGGTTTATTGGCGACGGAAGGAAGTACTTGGATTATAGCTTAAGGCTTTAGTAGCGGATTGGAAGATAATAAGCATTAGGAGCTAGGTATAATACTGAGCTCGAATCAAGGTGGTACCCCCGAGAGTCTTTCTTATGATTTCTATAGTGTGTGTCAAGGTCGTCATAAAGTTTGGGTGGTCAACGGTGTGTCTAAGTGTGTTAAATGGTTTATGGTCAATGTTTAAGGGGGCGTTTGGATTAAGTGTGTTTTTACCCATTTTGGGTTGTAAACGGGTCAAGTGTATATGGAACATATTTAGTATGTTAAAGTAATGATAATTTTTAAGTTTGGTGGGAAAATAAATTGGTATAAGTGGTTTATGGTGAAAATGGGTCAAATGCATAACCCGTCATAATTGCAAAGTACTATTTTGGGGAGTCAAACGGTAAATCTTTATGTATGAAAATGAGCCCAATAGCACACTAAGTAAATTTGGAAAGTTTGGTAAAATATCGAGATCGGGTTTTCAAGTTACGGACATAAACGTGATTTCGGGAGATCAGCAGTCTCCATCCGATCGGATGGAGGGCCATCCAATCGGATGGGCGGCTCGGTAAAATTTTTTGTAAACTTTGAAAAATTGTATCTTTTGATCCGTAAGTCGTTAGAGGTCGTGCCACCCGGCGTTTTGAAGGTAATTGAGTCAATTTTCATTTAAAAATAATCTCAAGTCCTGAATGTTTATGGATTTTTGTAAATGGTCGAAAGAGTAACAGGATGTCCGTAAATGTCAAGCGTTTCCGCGTAAAAAGTTTTAATTTTTGGTCTAATCGGGCACGGGGTGTAACAACTTGGTATCAGAGCTTCGGTTTAAGTGAATTAGATTTCCATTATAGGTTGCCTAGACTTAAACCACTCATAGACGCGTTGTATGTAAGTTAAAGCAATGATACTAGTAGGTGCCCTTGTGGTATAACGTAGAAGTGCTTATGGTAATGATGAGATTAGATTATAGTTAAGATGTAATGTGAATGTGGTGATGTGGATGTAGTGAAATATAGAAGTAATGAATTAGACGCGAATTAGAGATTGCCTTAACTATGTAATGGAATGCAAGACGTGGTATATGTATTTAAGCCGATGAGTGTGGTATGTGTTTTATGGTGTCAATGTATATGTGAAGAAATTCTATGTTGTAATGTATTGTGCTAAGTGTTAAGTAAGTGAATGATAGTTCTCGTGTCGGATAGACTAAAGTTTTAATTATGTGAATCGAGGCCTTAAAGGGTATGAGTTGTAGGCGAAGTTACTAGAAGTGTTATTGGTAAGGTAATATTGTGATTAATGGTAAAGGCAATGAATGTGTTATAGTATAATACGTAAAAGAGCAAATTTATTTAGATTGCAATAATAGTGGTGTGATGAATGATTTGTATGTATGTTGTTTGAAAGAGTGATGACCTAGTAAGGGTTAAGGGATTGAGTAAGACTTGTCTTTATAAGAACGTTAAGGATAGATAAGTGTGTGTATGGCGAGGATTTAGATGCTTAGGTAAGCGTACCGTTAAAATGTCTGATTGTAAGATATTTTAGAAATGTGTAAGTAATAAATGATATATAAAAACAGCTAATGCATAGATTAGTAAAATGAAGTAGAAATTACCTCAATGATAATAGACAAATGGTATGACTTATGCATGTTTAATGGTTTTAAATTATAATTAACTATAAACTAATGAAACGTAAGTGATTAGTAATATTTATCTTTCATGGAAAGAATGTTGAGAGTAGACCTTGTGTATATATGAGATTAAGTATGTATAATGTACTTGAAGATTATGTATTAAGTGCTAATTTTGTCATAAGCAAGGTAATTTAAGAATACTTATTATAACGTGATGTATAAAAGAAGTGTGATGCAAAGGAATTCAAAGTAGACGAGTCAAAGGGATTTAAGTAAGTAAACATTAAAATAACTTGTAGACATAAGATAAAATAAGAGGTCAACTTGGGGTTGACAATATAACGATAAATGTAATGTGACCACTCAAGTGAAATGCGATGTATGTATATAAAAGTATAGAATCAGCAAGTATTACATAGACTTTGTCAAAAGTAATGAAAGATGATAGGTGAGTAATTGATAATGCGTTAGGCAAAGAGAAGGAAAAACGGAAAACAATGTAGTTTGAGAAATACTTGAATAATGAGTAAATAACGAACATGAAATTGGTAAATTAGACGTGATGTATTGGTGGTGATACGTAGTGAATGGTTTGACGAATGAAGGATAATAATGGTAAGATGTAAAAAAGAATAGTAAGCGGTATTAGAGATGGGTTAGTGAGTAACTTAAGATATTAACGCTTAAATGATGGATCGTAGTAACGAAAAGTGTGCTAAAATATAATGTGTAATGATAAAATGGGATTAACACGCTAAGTGTTAAGGGTTTGTGACAGGAAGAAAACGAATGAGATTAAGTAATGACGCTTTAAGTGTGGATCGTAATGATATTGAGTGTACTAACGTATAGTGTGAAAAGACAAGACGAAACTAACAAATTAATGATTAAGTGTATATTGACTTGAAGATTAAAGAATGAGATTAGGGAATGATGGCATGAAATGTGACCAACATATGGTCTCATCATATTAGTGATTAGAGGCTAAAGTTAAAATGGTATAGAGACGGGACGACGATAAGGTAAAGTACTTGAGATTTAAGTGTGAACGTGAGGTTGAGATAAAACGTGTTGGTATATAAAGGATGGAAATTAAACGAAAAAGTTTGAATGCTAAAGGTTAAATGCAATAAGTTAAGAATGTAAATGGAATGAGATGAGTATGTATGAGGATTTTGTAGGTACATAAATGTATAATAATGACAATGATGTTATGGTAGGTTATGATGGAAGCAAGACCAAATGAGTCCCTTGATTGTCTAATATGATGTAAAATTTATAGGATTAAAGTAAGGTGTATTGATAAGATAATGACGAGATAAATGGGATGGTTTAAACGCTAACGAGTGAATGAGATGAGTTAAGTGTGTAAGCAAGAATATAATGAGACATTGTGCGGTAAACGTAACGATCTTATGTAAATAGGACGTGTGTGAAGAAAAGGTAACGCTAATAAAGGTGTTATAGTTAATGATCTATGAAAGGTATGTAAGTAAAAGGCGAGATAGAGCGATATTGCTTAATGACATAAATGATTAAAGAAATGAGTTAAGGAATGAGAATGTGAGTTGTGGTAAATTAAGTGTGCGAGTAAGAACGCGATGATGCGTTGTGAAAACTAAAACATGATAAGAATGTGAAGGTGACTTAAAATGTGCAAGAAGAATAAATGATGCTAACGAATGAATAAAAATTAACCTACGCAAGGTTTAAAAGTGGAAAGAGTCGGATAGGTTAAAGGGTAAAGTAAGGATGTGAAAATTGAAAATGCGGATTAAAAATGTAAAATGATAAACACAAAGAAATGTGTAATTATAATAAGCAGGTTCATATGCTCTATGAGCTTGCCTTCACTAAATAAAATAGATGAGATAATGTGTATATGATAAAATGTTAATGGCTTGGATCCGATGTTAAAATGTGAAGGTGATAAAGTGATGAATGTTAATGATCCTTCGGGATAAACGTTAAAGATGGTATCCTTCAGGATGAATGTAAAAGGTGGTATCCTTTGGGATGACCAAGTCAATGAATGTTAAGGAATCATTCGGGATATGTTAAAGATCCTTCGGGATAAAATGTGTTGCCTTCATCGGCAATGGGGTTGCCTACATCCTTGGCAATAAAAATATCCCTATAATGAATGTGTTAATGATATGGATCCAAGTCTAAAAAGGAAATGTAAAGTATAAAAATGATGAGAGAATAAAAGTTAAATATGGAAATAAGAGTACTTGTGTGGTGTTGAAAATATATATAACCATGAGTTTATGTTTCTTGATCTACATCGATTGGGACACATTTCCATGTAAATGAGGAAGCATGAATAAGTGGGATTATGTGTTGCCGACATGACACGAGTAGGGTTGAAGAAGTAGAAAGTGGAGGTCTAGAATTAGTTAGAAATTATAAGGACTAAGATAGGAGGGTTAAAATTAGAGTACGTCTTTTAGTGAGACTTAATAGAAGCCTATGTTTTGAGTGTTAAGTATAAGTTGCAGGAATTAAAGATTTGTAATGATGCTTAAAAATGTCATAATACGTAATTGTGGCGTGGTATAAAATATGAGTAATGGAAATAATTAATGATAAGTGTCATGTATAATGTGGCGGCAAATGTTAAAATACGATGTTATGAAGTCAATTCATGTAGTAATTCTTGAGACTTATAAGGATAAGCGAAAAGGTCATGAAGGAAGAAGTAGAAGAAATGAGGTAATTGTGGAGGCGTAAAAAGAAATGGTTAAGTGGTGTTGATAGAATGTGAAAGTGTTAGCTAAGTGTATTTATGTAAAGCCAAATAGTAAGATTTTCTCAAGTAACATGTAGTTAAAGGATGAGAATATAAGACAAAGCAAGTGAGAATGAGATGTAACAGTAATAGATCGGATTAGAATGGTAATATGGAGGATGTCTTGTATTATGTAATAAGCTAAGTAAGAGTTGTATGGTTATAAAAGTGAGTGGGAAGTAATGTGGAGTAAGGACATGTGATACGTTATAGTATGTATAGAGTTGCCAGATCACTTAGATCATTGCAACTAAATAAACTAAGAATTGAAGGTGTTAGGAGTAAGGTGTATTATGTGACTAAGTTTCTATTAAATAAAAAGTTGAACTCGGACTCTATTTAAAAGTTATAAAAGTTTATAAAAAAAACGATTTCTAAGTTTAAAAATTTGAAAACAGCACTAATTTAACTTCTGGGAGGAAAAACTACAAATTACACTGATGAACTTTTAAGATAACCAACTAATCCTTGCTTAGCATCACAACTTGTAATTAACTCTATCATTTCTCGTTCTTCGCAAATTTAAAATCTTTAATAAAAAGATTGGCGAATGCTTAGTCAAAAAGGTTAAGGGGACAAGCTAGAGCTCAATACGCCTGGTTAAGTCAAAATTTTATTCCTACTCTAACCATCGGAAAGTCAACAATGTGTCAAAACACTTATGATATTTTTGCAAAATTTTTTTAAATTTTCTCATTTTTTTTTTATTTTTGGTGGAAAAACGAGGTTGCGAGGGTAAACGACAAAATGCAAGGTAAAATCAAATCGAAATATCACCCCCCAGACTAAAACGAAACATTGTCCTCAATGTTTTAAAGGTAAGGGCCGTCTTACGCAAATCTAAGGCCGTTTATGAATTATGCCAAATAAATAACGTTAGTCGATATGATTAAGGATACCGGATTTCCCATATAAGCATCGAAGGATGAGACTCGAGTGTAGAAAAGACAAAACCACGAGCACGAGAGTCTTCAAACTTCGGGCAAATACTGGACATAAACAAACAACAACCACAAAACACGAGAAATGGAAGAGGTAGCCCTCCTCATGTTACACTTATTAGAAAGAAAATAGAAAGAAGATAGAAGGATAAGCATGGGGTGCCTCCCACGAAGCGCTTGTTTATGATCGAGTCGTTAGCTTGACTTGCCCCGAATTCATTTGTTCTTGGGGAAGCATGTGGAAGAGAAAATCTCAATCAGACTTTCATTCAATATGTTTGGATAAACATTGAAGTTCTTGAAAGTTCCACTCCGATGAGATATACCCGGCTCAAAAGAATGATAAATGGAAATGCCGGAGTCAAAAATTGTGTCTTCACTCCCGAACGAGTGAAGGAAAGAACAAGCTACCTTATAAGTGAAGAAAGGTAGAAAGATCCCGATAACAATTATGATATAATCGTCATCATTATCAGATTTGTCATTTAAGCTTTTAAAATCATGATCTAGAAGTATCTCAGGAAGGAGATTCGGGATAGTGTCTTTAATAAGCAACTGCTCACTGTAGATCACGTCTCCGTCCGAGTGCTTAGAGTGATCATACTCTGGCGAAGATATGATGTGAGAGAGTTCATCGGTGAACTCCCCCAGACTAGAGACACAATTAGTTGACTGATCATGACTTATCAAAACTTCCAATTCTCTCAAATCTGATTCAAAATTGAAGTTTTTATCTTCATCCCCCGGTGGGATGGGATCAATGTGAGTGGGTTCATCGGTGAACTCATCGAGAAGATAATCACTCTTATGAAGTACGTCTTTGAGCTTGGGCTCAGGAAGGATATACGGAGGTGGGACATGTGTTGTACTTTGTATGCTAAAAGTTTGCACCTCGTCCATTATTGTCTCTATATCTGACTCATCACTTTCCTTGTTGTGAATATCAAAAATTTGATTGTCTGAAATTAATGTAAATTCAGAATCAAAATCAAACAAAGGATTTGTGATAGTCATATCAAATGTTTGGGAAGTAGAATCAGGAAGATCGAAAGGTTCCTCGGATACCATTGGGATTGGAACAAGGCCATCAATTTCCTTAAGAGGATTGATTTTGACTTCCTTGTACCCCGTTAAAAAGGTATCTGAAGGGTCTTCAATAAGTGGATTAATCCCTGAGTTCTATTCTTCCTCCTCATCACTCTCTTCTGAGTATAATAAGTCAATAGGAGGATTTTGTTTTCTAAGAATCATCTCCTTAAGACCGTTTATTTCAGTTTGAAAGTTCATGTTGAGTTGATTTTGAGCAATAATTATTTTAGTAATCAATTCAGCTCTAGTTAACTCATTTTGAAGAAGGTGATGAGGGGTTGTGTATTGTGAAGGTTGGTCAAATTCGGATGATATCGGATTGTTATAAGGGTTCTGCTCATAGACAAGCATGTTTCCCGTTCAACAATCAAATTCCGGATGAAGACAACCTACACAAAATTCACACAAGTATGTCTCCATATGATGTTGTGGGGGTTGGTTCAAAAAGTCGGGTGTTTCATTGTAGAAATAGGGATTTTGGTTATAGACAAACCCGTCTCCCGAATCCATAATGTTACAATCGGGGCAGTTTCCACCATTTGGAGGACCTCCACACCATTCACAACCATAATGGTAAAGTGAAGAGATAAAAGAATTAAACGGGTAAAAGGAATGAGAAGATTATTTTTGGATTTTTAATTTTTAGAAACATTTTGGAAAACACAAAAGGAAAAAGGGAAATAAATTTGAAAAGAAAATCTTTTTGAGTTTTTATAAGAAAATATTTACGAGAGAAAACGATAACTTCTCGGAAGAAGGGTCTTCAAAACACGCATCGACAAACGAGAATCGAGAAATTCACTTCAACCTTCCCCGGTAGCGGCGCCAAAAATTGATTCGTTGAAATCAACTCATAAATATTTCCAAGGAAACACAAGTGAAGTATGTGTAACCCCAGGCCGTTATCCCCAACGAAGGAATGAATGAAATTTTGTGAATTCGAGTTCGTGAAACGTGTCGTGAATAGTGAAATAAGAGATATTTAGGATTTTTAAACTAAAATAAGTAAACATAAACTAAAAACAACTAAATAGGCAAGGGAAATGATTATCTAAAGCACACGTAACTAAAAACGTAAAAGAAAACTGAAAACAAACCTATACCGGGAAATCCAGAGCCTAAAACGTGAAATCTTAGAAATTTTAACCCCAGAAACGCGAAACAATTTTTCCTAAGTCCTAAATAATAAAAGAAAATTTTGGAAAAAAGAATTATATTTTTTTGACTTTTATATTTTTTATTATGAATTAAATACTATTTAGAAAAGAAAATTTTATAAAAAATACTAAACGAAAATGGAAAAATCTGAAAATTTACATGAAAGAGCTAAAAGATAAACTAATCCTAGGAAAAATAAAATAGAAGCAACTGCTTATTCAGATAAGCGGTTATTGAGCTAAAAGGGGGAAGTAAGCAAAACTAAGAAAAAAGGGTTAAATAAAAAACATTGCAGACCTTAACCAAGAAAGACCCAAGGGCAGTTGGATCGGAGGTGGTGTGTTGAGGATTGGCTGTGCAGACCAGGGTTCGAATCCCTGGTCTAGCACTTTTTGAAAAACTATTTTTTTTTTATTTTTTTTTTCTTTTTAAAATCTTTTTAAGCACCACAAAATAAGCTACTTTTGTAAGAACAACCTTTTATTAAAACTAAAATTAAGCACAGAAATACGCCATAAGAAACAGATCAGTACATGGATTTATACTAAATGAGATTAAGCTAGAAGCATATAAACTAATAAGCTATCTTTAAGCTAAAAACCAAAATAAGCTAAACTATACTAATAACTAACCTAAATGAACTAAAGGAAACAGAAAAAGAAGAAAAGAAGCAAATAAGCACTAAAAGAAAGCAAATTAATCTACTGATATGCAGGGTAGAAAATGGCTACTGGGGCACTTTTAAGCTCCTGAAAAAGCTATCTTAAGCTACTATAAAAAATCATATAAATGTGAAACAAGTATACTAGCAAACAAAGAGTATTTTTGCCAAATTTCAGAACAATTGAGCTTATAATGAACTTATGAGAATTCATAAACATGAGCTGATTTGGACAAAAATAAAAAAAAAAAAAATGCAGACTATGAACAGACAGAAGGTGCACTTATGGGCTTAATAATAAAAACTAATAAGCTTAGAGAGGAGATGAAATCTAGGAAATAGCAAAGAACAACGATCAATCTACTATGAAAATGAACAATGAGCACCGAGGATCAAGGAAAAGCACTAATATAACACCTAAAAACTGGCTACTCGAACTGGATAAGAATTCTGTGTTCTGTATTGAGCTTATGACTGAAATGATTCAAAATCTAGCCAAGTCTTAATGAAATTTACTCAAACTTTCAGGAATCAACTAACACACTATACTGAACTTAAAGAAAACAAAAACAAGCACTAAATCCACTTATCTCTCTATTAAGCAATGAAGATCAGAACCTACACTTAAACCTTCAACATCAACCTTAAATCTAATATATCCTCCAAATCAAGTCACAATAACCTAATATCTACTGATTTAAGCTACTATATGCTAGATAAAACTTAACAAGGGTGCACATGAACAGTAACATAAAAATTGACCCATTTTGGGTCTTGTGCCAAACACTCCTATATGTGGGCTGTTCTGAGATTTAGACTAGATATGACCAGATTAAGCTAAGCTTTCTGAGAATTGATAATCTACCAACTATATTAAGACTGAAAAAACAAAAAGCAATCACAATTAAGTACTAAACTGAACAAACTACCATAAGATAATTATTTTTGGATTTTTATGAGTTTAGAGCAAAAATAGAACTAGGGGAATGCTAAACTATGATTAAACTACTAAAGGCATTAATAAGCAACAAAAACAGATAAAAGCACTAAGTTAACCCAATAAGCACTAAAATTAAGCAAATAAGCAGTTTTGACTTTAGTTGACTTTTTTTACTTTTTTTGAAATTAAAACTGAGTAAGCAAAAGGGAACTCACAATAAGCTAACAGTAGCTTATATAAGCATAATGAAACAGAGAAAAGAGCTTTTGAAATATAAACAACAACTAATTTGAATTACTAAATCACAATTAATCTTGAATTATAAGTAAACAGTACAAGGCTTTTGAAATTTAACTAAGATTGAAATTGAAATTATAATAATCCGAAATTAAACTAAACTCTAAAGCTTATCTAAATTCGACTTAAATGCTACACTAAACTACTCTAAATTTCACTACTCCTAACTTCGAACTAATAACTAACTAATTTTGTTAGTGCAAGCAGTCTCGTTGGGGAGATTGGTAGTGCAAGCAGTCTCGTTTGTTTTGAGTGATAACAAACATGTAACTTGATACATAACGTAAAATGTACAAGTTACTTGTAATCTTATTTCTTCTCAACATACATTCAACACCTCTCGAGTCCTCGTATGATACAACACAGGTTCGTACATGTTTGTTATGTGACATCATCCATAGCATACTTCCTGATCCACCATGAAGGTTAGAAGATCTTGAAGTCATAATCCATCATAGCATTCCAACATATGAAGATTCAAGAGCACTTGACATCCTCAATGATTGAAGACTTCTTATTCAAGAAGTTCTTGTAGATTCCACTTGCATATATGAAGATCCATCACAACAAGTCTAGGGAACTTGTGATCTTCATTCATTGAAGACTTCCAAACAATGGAAGTTCATTTAGAATAGTCATTCATATCCATGATACACTTATGTCATGGATCATTGTTGATCATTGTAAACATCATACTAGATTAGATGGTTTATGTGTTTGTGCCATAAAATACAAGGTTTCTATGTTGGGCCATAAAACATAGTGGGAGTGGTTGTACCTTTGTAAAGAACTTGGTATCTAGCTTAGTACCAGAAAAAAGATAAGCGACGACGGGAGTGGTTGTACCCATGTAAAAGAACTCGACATCTAGCTTAGTGTCGATAATTGTATAAGCGACGTTAGGTTGGTTCTACCTCAAACTAGAACCCGATATTTAGCTTTGTACCGGAAAAAGTGTAAGCAACGTATGTAAGGTTTTCTCCGCCGAGAAGGGAGCTTGTTGATCTAGTGAAGTAACTCTCGAGTTGGGTACTCAGGGAGTGGAGTAGGGCGGAGAGGAGATCCGTGACCGAACCACTATAAATCATCGTGTTTGGTTTGCGCTTTCTTTCACTTATCTCTTTACTTTTATATTTGCATTATGTGATTGATTGTGGTGTGACTTATTGATAATACTTGTGTGATAACATGTTTTAACTTATGCAAGTTAGAAACATCTTTCATATTAGAACAAGCTTAAACGAACATTTGATACAACAAGTTTAAGATTTTAAAATGGAAACGTATTCACCCCCCCCCCCCTTCTACGTTTTCACAATTGGTATCAGAGCCACGTGGCTCTCATTTTCAAAACAAATGGTTTTTAAAATGGAGTACGATCCATGTATCAAATTTCCATTGAAATGGAATATAATATGAAAAATGTTTCGCTATGGATACTTAGAAACTTTGTTGTTAAATACTACTTTGTATACAAGCTTGAAGATGTATTTGAAAAAAACAAAAGAAAAGATTTCTTAAAATGATTAAGTGTCAAATTGTGTGCGTAAAGCTAATTTATGAAAAACATGAAGTTTAAAGGGACGTTTGGGATAACTATTAATTTAGTTGAAAAATCACCTTCGTAATGTTTAGATAAGTCACATAGGTAGAAATATTGTTAAAAATATGTAATATATGTTTAATATTAAGTCTAGAAAGTCCTACACGTTTTCTCTATGTCAAAATACGAGTTTAGGAGAATCTGTCACAGACACCCACGGATCCCTTTGTTACAAAGGGCGGATCCCTCAAAAAGGATCCGTTGGATCCGTCACTGCAGTATGCATTTGTTTGTCCAACTTCAAAAATTCATAACTAATTAACCGTAAGTCCGTAGAAGTCGCGCCACCTATCATTTTGAATGGAATTAAGTCTACTTTCATTTATAAATATTCTCATGGCCTAAATCTAAATTGAAGTAGGTAAAACAAATCAAATACTACAACCTGTCTAAAATATTAAGTTTCATTTTGACACAGTAACTTAAACTTTTACGTCGGGCAATGTAAGTTGGCATTCTTTAAACATTGATATGATTTTTTTTGAAACTAAAGAATTTGGTAATATAAAAGAAAAAATCAAGCTTGGCATACATCGTCATATTTAAACGCAAAGTGACGAAAAGTATCTGTTCATTTATGCTATGCTATGTGACTATTTGTTCTAAGTTATTTGGATACATGTGATTTGCCTGTTGGTAATTATGATTGAATTTGTTGATAGGAAATACATAAGTGTTTTGCCATGACAATTATTTGCTTGTTTATCAATTGCTTGTTTAATGCACAATAGGACTTTTGCTAGATCTTGTGCACTAAGTTGATAAACTGTGTTTACTTCACTTATAGACTTAGATACTTTTGTTTGCATATGTTATGTGAAAACCTTGCATAACTTACTTAGGAATGAGAACTAAGTGAAACTAGTTTAGTGTTTTGAAAAGTATTGTCTTGCACAAACTTTAGCTCAAATGTTAAAATGTGTAAACATGTAGTATCTATGAAAATGGTGATTGGTACATTTGCTTCTAATCATGATGTTTAATGATTTTGTCTTGTCATAGGATAGAAACTTACCTTTGAATGTTCATGTATACTAACCATGTCATGTAGGATGATAACATTTTGATGTTATCAAGTTTCCGTGTTTAAGCCACTGTTTGGCTTAACATGCATTTATGGTAAGTTATTTTCATCAGATTGATCTATGTGGAAACATGTGTTAGAACCTGCATTTTTTGTTTTATTCTATCACATATTTGTTGTTACATTTGTTTTAGGAGAATTTTCTGAATTTGAACGAGTAACGAAAAATGTTACATATCCTCTGTTAGAATTAGCACTTCTGATCGGCGGATATGGCGGATCCCAAATTTTGGATCCGCCTGTTGAGCACTTTGGCTCTGCCATTCTCACCTTGTGGATTCTGCGAAACCTAAATATGGGATCCGCACTTGTTGTCAATTGGATCCGCCAGGATAACAGCTAGTTTTTCAAACTTTCATTCCTCACTCAAGATCACTCACATTCTTCACTAGGATTCTTTTCACTGATGATTTACTCATATTAGGATTAGAACATTTCACTTGCACCTATAGGAAAATCATCTATGACCATAACTTCAAACTTCAAGTGGGATTAACAACTTAAGTATTTCGTCCGAAATATTTAAGTATATCTGACTTGTGATTGTAGTTATTAAAAGTCATATCCGAAACAATAAACTCACAAGTATTTTAACAACGTATGTTAAAACACTTATCCTGTCATGACCAGAACATTTGTTCTTCATCCCATTTAGTCCCTAGGTTTCACAAACATAACTTAGCACTTCATCCACTAGTAAACCACGAGAATCAGTATCCATTCTTGTCATCTTCAACTTTTACCTAAGTACACTTGTACTTTCACCATCATCCCATCACATTCACCTCTGTGATATGTCTCAGGCCTTAAGCTTCAAATCACCCACTAGCTATACCAACCAATGGATCACAAAAATTAGTCTCCATCCTTGTTGTCTTCAACAAACCCCTACAACACCATAATTCATACCATTGAGTGTATTGCTCAAAAAGCCCTTAGTCCAATACTCAAACCAAATCGAATACACGTTGAATCAACTCGACCATACTTTACCACCTATAGGATTAGAACCTTCAACATCAAATGAGCTTGAAGCTCACAATCATTTACACTAGGTTTAAGTAGTACAAACTTTCACAAGTAATCAAAGTATTAGTAATACTTCATCACCAAGCTTCTGCTTAGTCTCAAATCAATATTTTAACAACATATGTTAAAATGCAAATTCTCATGCACCCCAAGTAACAATGACTCTTGAGGAGTATACATAAGAAACTCAAGTGAATTCTTCGTGTCATCTCCAAGTTTATCAAAACACTTTGGCTTCATTTAGGAAAACATGATGTTTGGGAAAGCATCATGCCTTAGAAATCATGCGTTTAGGATAATGTATATCCTATGAATCATTCTCTCTTTGCAACATAAATGGTTATGTTACGAGAGATTTCATTACATCTCATCTGCAAGTTCCATGAACTAGCATATCTCCCTCATCTCATCATACTTATTTTCATAAGCATGATAACCTTACTTGTTGAAAGATACTTTATGTATCTATCTTCTTTCAAGCATACATAATCTAGTTCAAACCTTGTGTGTATCCTACACATCTCTAGAGCATACACAAGATCTATTAAAGTTGGTAACTTTACTTAGATTCTTATTCCAAAGAACTTTCTTCAGAACGTTCTTGACATATCCCATTACCACACACAAGCACATGTCTTGATCTTAGATGATCAAATCACTTGCATAACACATAAAAGATGTCACCCTTTAGATCATTCAACCTTAGATTCCAAACACAAAGATTAAAATTTGTTGACACATATTTGTCTAATTCCCATGTATAACATGACATCTTCATCACCTTAGTTTTAATAGAAATAGTTGAGTTTCATTAAGTCATGTATTGGTGAATTATCTTCTTTTATACTTCGATAAGCAAAAATAGGAATTCCCATCTTTCAGACATGAAAATGACTACTGGAGAATTTATTGCACTAGAAACTCAATTTAACCTAACTGTTAAATTGCTTCCAGCAGAGAAGTTGGGTATGTGGAATCACCCGTAAAAATGGTCATGTTTAGCCTGAATTGAGCACCGCTAGTGATAGTCTCATATTCATTCTCCAACTTGAAAAATCTGTATTCCTACACTTGCCTAAAGTAAGTATTAAAATAAGAGAATTTATCTTGTCTTAGGAACATTAATCAATCAAGTAATAGATGTGAATTTTCTTAGTAAAATCACTTGCATTTCATATACATGTGTTGATTACATGTTGATTGTTTGATATGATTTAGTATCTTGACGTTATCATGATTGATAGTCAAATGTGTAAACCTTGGAAAGGTTTTGTCTGCATGCTTATATGCTTCATGTTAACATGATTTGTATGATATGTTCATTCTTTCGTTATATGCTATTTCGTAAGATTAACGTATTACTTGTTAACTCACTATATGTCATTCTTAATACATGGTGTTAGTTATCTTTTGTCTTTAGTTGACATTTATTGAGTTTCTTTCGTAGGATAGTCTAAATGATGCATGCTTCTAAAATATAAAAATTGTTTGCATGAACCTGTCATTTCATTACTTTTGTGACCATGTCACACAATTTTTTGCCATGTGTGCACCTATATGTCTAAGTGCTTTTTGGTATGATGAACATTTAGAAGTGATTTTATTTTACACAAAGATCATTGTGTTAATTAATAGGTAAGTGTGCTTAAGTGACTAAGCCTAACTTCAAAAAAAAATTCACAATGTAGTATCTTAAACAATGTCATGCTATGATTATTTGTCTTGATGCTATGTGGTAACCTTGTGTCTAGTAGTAGATTATTTGTTTTTATAAGATGTTGTCTTATGATATTCACATCTTTTGTCATTAAGACTTTTGTCTTGTAGGTTAATAACAAACTATTTGTTATTTCTCTTTGTTATGCTCATCTTGCATAATTGTTGTCTCATTATTACTACTTAGATTAGTAATATGTTTATGGGATTCATTTTCTTGCATATAGTCTTTAAAAGCTAATAGGATTAAGTTTTAGAGGTTTGAAATTTGTGTTTGGATATCTTTCATACCTCTCTCCAAATCATATTGTTGCTTCCGCTTTCCTAACAACATCTCCATCATCCTTTAGTTATAACAATACACCTTCCATGAGGAAACCACATGCCTCGTCGTGCGATCATCTTGCATTGATAGAGAAGAGCTACATAACTTCGAGGATGAAGTTCTTAGTATGCTAAACAACATCCACAAAAACATTGCTAAGCTCATCGCTTGCATTGTCATTCATAAGTCAATACAGTACACATATCTCTTAGATCCTCAAATACCGACATGTAGGTTCACACCATTCATTTGAAATCAGTTCACACAATCACAAGTGTGTCAAACCCTCTTAACCCAACATCACAGTCTTGTACCAATACCTTGTCAAGTGAAAAACACATCATGTGTTTGACAAACCTCTTAAACGTGAACCATTAAGTCTCTTTAGACTTTGACTAGGATTAGTGAAACCAAATCAGTAGTTATAAATAAATAGACCTTAGCATGAACCTTCGTTTGATCAAAAACGACAAAACATGACCAAACCTATTATGGTCTCACGGAACCCTTGGATAAGACGGACGGAACCAAAAGTTTGGTTCCGCCCAATCCGCGGGTACTAGGCTCAGTTTTCAACCTTTTAAAACAGACAACCCTCTCACAACCAAGTCTAGGATTTACTTTCATATCTTCATTGTCTAGAATAACTTCATTATCCAGAACTCCTTCATTGTCTAGGAACACCACCATAGGATCTCATCCTTTTCATCTTTTTGATATATATCAAGCACGTCATTGTCAGTGCAAACAGAACCACCACCTTCCATCACCTCTTTCACTAATCATCAACCCCATGGATTAGCGAAAAACCCACTTGCATCAACCTTTAGTCATCAATTGAGTTATCACTAGTAAGCTAACACCAACACTAGCATCACTAACTTTAACTCCACTTCATTTCCTCATCATAGGCATTGTTTTGTAAATGTAATTCTTATTAGAAGATTACATTCTTTATAACAGTTTACTAGATAATCACGATTGATATCATAATTGGTTGTCTTAAACATCACACATTGCATTGATCAAATGTACACTAGGTACAAAATTTGATCAGACACTTCATTTTTGACTTTCTAGAAGTCAAATGGGTTGACCTTTCTTGGTTGACTATTGCATATGCATATTGCTTCTTGATTGAAATATCTCATTACTAACTTTTCTTTTGTAGCTTTTCTCAGCCTTGATTTCTATACGTTGGTACCCTAGCAACGGGGAGTATAGATCGAGGGGGAGTATATCATATACTAACTCATCATTTTTAGCATTTCTCATCCTTGAAACGTATACGTTGGTACTCTAGCAATGGGGAGTATACATCAAGGAGGAGCATATCATAGTCTAACCATTTGGTTTGTAGGATCATACATCATATCATACTCTTGAATTGTATACGTTGGCACTCTAGCAATGAGGAGTATACATCAAAGAGAAGCATATCATAGTCTCACCAATTTTCTTTTGTAGGATCATGCATCATATCATACTCTTGAATTGTATATGTTGGTACTCTAACAATGAGGAGTATACATCAAGGGGGAGCATATTATCGTCTAACTATTTGTTTTGTAGGATCATGCATCATCATACATCATATCCTTGTCACTCCATTTAGAGGGAGTAAAAATCAAGGGGGAGCTTTAAATTTCTCATAATCGCATTCCGCTACGCATATCTTCTTTTTGTTTCGACAAAAAAGAGGAGATAGGTCAACATAGTCCAACATTGCTTACCCACATATATCGTTGGCTATATGCATTTCATTCATCATGCATTTTTCATATATATTTTGTCACAGCACCAAATTTCGTGATTTGCAGCGGAATGAAGCATTCAGGGGCGCGACTGGTCATAGCACCAAAGTTGCAGTTATATTGAACGACCTAAAGTGTCATTTAGAAAATACATCGTTTGATTATTTAAAAACATTCAGAGTTACAAAGCTAGGTCCCAAAAGGCGAAACAAGTTTTCATAAAACAAGTTCATACAATTCAAACGATGGATAAGTGCATAAAATATAAAGTGAGACGCGTCGACTCCGCGACTCCATGATGTGTCCATATGCAAGCCAACATGCGATACCTTAATTAACTGAAAATACATTGCTAAAAATGATCAACAAAAATGTTGGTGAGATCATAGGTTTATGTAAATGAAATGTTGTACGGATACCACAAGTATAAAGTGTATGACAAAACCATGCCACATAAAAATGATACATTAGCTCTAAGCTCATGACCCCGAAGCTAGACTGAATGAAATGCCCCAACCGAGTGTTTGCCAATCACACTAATATGACAGAAATGAAATGCGTTCGTTTGACCAGTTGGTGCTACCAACCCGAACGGAGGAGTCACCCTCAATAGATCTATTCACTCACTCTCGCTTGCTAACAATTAACGGTTCATGATAATAAAAGGGGACTTTAATCTGGGCAATGATGTAACTTAAGCAATGTAATGATTTTGTATACTTTGGTCCGCATATGAAAATGGTGCAATGTATTCTCCCCCGAGAGTTTAGAAATTAATAAACAATTTAAAACAGGGCTATGAAAACTCACCTGATATGATATAGCAACAATGACAATGATGGATATGATGAAATAAAGCTCGGTCTCTAACCACGACCTATTATTTATGATGTGATTCAATGTAAGCAATGATACAATGCAACACATGCAAATACGTATGTTAACGATACCACTTGTTAGTTTTGAAAATAACGTTTATCGACGAAAAATACACTTTTGACGTCTCGTTAAGTTATAACTACTTTTCGTGTAAATACATTGAAACGGTACTCCACGATCCTCGTTTGGTGTTCTGTCGGCAAAAATGTAGCGTTTTCATCGCAATTTAATATTTTCCTTAACTTGTGAAAATATGTCCAAAATGGCTTCGTGAAACTAGTCGTGAAATATTGCACGTTAAGTGTTAGTTGACTGAACTCGACGTTTTTGAAAACCTTGTAACAATGTATTAATGTCGTTTCATTTAACTTTTGATTGTACACGCCTCGATCAATTAGAAAATCGGCTAACAATGTTATGTCTCGCAAAAACACTAGTTTTTATACTTAAAACACTTTCTATTAGTGGGCTGTCAAAATGAACATGGTACGTCGGGCTTCAAACGTGAATAACTCGGCCGTTATAAGCTCGTTTTCTACGTTCTTTACATCCACGGCTTTGTATAAACATGAACTAACATATCTATGATCACGTCTAACGCCTCGTTTTGTCCTTTGAATCTCGGCGATCAGCAACTAAATTTTCAGAAAATTAGTTTTCGTCTTCTAACTTTGAAAAATCATATCTCCTTCGTTATAAGTCGGTTTTTAGTGATTCTTGCGGCCACAGTTTCGTTTTTGAAAGAAATTTCTGAATATGAAGGCCAAAATATACCAAAAGTTTCTGAGTTTTCCAGTTTACACGATTTTGGACAGAACCTTATTTATACTTGTTAAAACTCATTTTCTTGGTTCTAAACTTGATCATACTACTTCAAATCAACTCCACAAGTTCGCAAATCCTACCATACACCTTCTTAGGGTGTCATGGGGTCCTAAACATCACCAACCTTTGTGGATTTCATGAGATCATTAGTGAAACTTACAGATCTAGTGTTAAAGATAGTTTATGTGCAAAAGTGGTATCTAAAACATAAGTAACTTGCACGAATAACTAATATAACTTGAAAATATATAAACTTATGAATCAAATGAAAGTATAAGATGATCAAAATGTGTTCTTGAAACTTACTTGATGATTTGAGTTGATTTGGATGAAAATGTGCAAGAAACTTTGAGGTTTAACCACAAAACCTTAACTAGGAAGGTAAATGGAGCTTGATCATGATTTTAACTTGGAAAATTTATGGATTTATGGTGGTGTTCTTGGTTTGGCCGAATGGGGAAGAAGAAAAAGAAGAGAGAAATTGCTTGGTTAGCTAATATGATCTTGTGTTATGTGGTGATGTTAGTGGAAGGGAAATTAAATCAAGGTAATTCATTAATGAATTTTTGGAAGCATTAGCCTAAATGGGGGGTTAGGGGGCGGCACATGTGGGCAAAATGGAAGGGATTTGATGTTTAAGCAAGGCTTTGTCCCCCATTTAAATGAGTATTGATAGTTTAGTGTATACATTGAGTGTTATCGGGTACCGAGTTAACTAGAAATGAATCATGACGAGGTGAAGTGAAATACGACGAAATTGTAAAAATTGTAAAACCATATTCCTTGCAAGAATCGGGTGTTAGAATGATTATCGGATTGAAATTTCGTAAACCGACGGAGTTATAAGCGTCAAACGAAAAATATAGCGATTGGTTTAAAAACACCGGGTAAAGTAATAATATAATCTCTATATCATTATAATCAGTTTGAAAATGTATTAGGATCATAGTCGGGAGTATTGGGTATAATGTTAGTAGAAATGAACTGAGTGGTAACGTTAATTAAATAATTAAGCATACGTTAATGAAAATCACACAAACCCATGCATGAACTGATATGATAATGATGTTACTGATGATATGCAGACTACCCTAGTCTGTATGATGTGTCTTTACTGATGATGCATGAATACGCAGCTAAACCTAACTGGTTACGCGCATTTGAATACCCGTAAACCAAGTTTACGACATGATGAATGATGCCCATGAATAGTGATTTCCCTTCCGGGAATGAATAGTGTCACATGAATAGTAAATTTTTGACGACTTCTCAAAGTCTCAAACTGACTTACAAAAATGATGAATAGTGAAATGATGAATAGTGATCGGTGAATAGTGATTGATGAAGAGTAACTCATGAATAGTAAATTGTCGGGGTTTGGAAAATGACCTGAAATTACGAGTGTGATAGTCGACCACCCTAAAAGGAATTCAGTCCTTGAATTCAGCTGATGTTGGTCTCTGGAGTGGCTCGGTGAAAAGATGTGGGTATTTGAGTCGCATCTGGTCTTCCCATTCCTAAGTAAACTCAGGACCTCTGCGAGAATTCCAGCGAACTTTGACGATCGGAATTCGACATTGCTTCAACTGTTTGACCTCTCGGTCCATGATTTCTGCTGGTTCTTCCACAAAGTTAAGCTTATCATCGATCTGAATTTCTTCCAATGGGATTACGAGCGTTTCGTCTGAAAGACATTTCTTGAGGTTTGAGACATGAAACATGTTATGTACATTGCTGAGCTCTGACGGAAGCTCCAGTCTGTACGCTACCGGACCGATCCTTTCCAGAATCTTGAACGGCCCAATGTATCTCGGGTTCAACTTCCCGCGTTTCCCGAATCGTATCACGCCCTTCCAAGGCGAGACTTTCAACATGACTTTGTCACCAACCTTAAATTCTAATGGTTTGCGTCGAACATCGGCGTAACTTTTCTGTCTGCTTCTGGCTGTTTGGAGTCTTTCTCTAATCTGAATTATCTTTTCTGTTGTTTCTCTGACCAACTCTGGACCAGTTAGTTGTACATCACCAACTTCGGCCCAACAAACTGGGGACCTGCACTTACGACCGTAGAGTGCCTCGAATGGTGCGGCTTTTATGCTCGAGTGATAACTGTTATTGTAAGAGAACTCGATCAATGGCAAATGGTTAGCCCAACCATTTCCAAAGTCAATGACACATGCTCTGAGCATGTCTTCCAATGTCTGAATCGTTCTCTCGCTCTGACCATCGGTCTGAGGATGATAGGCGGTGCTCATGTCTAACTTAGACCCAAATGAATCTTGCAATGATTCCCAAAAATTGAAGTAAAGCGACTATCTCTGTCGAAAATGATGGAAACTGGTGCACCGTGCTTTGAGACTATTTCCTTGACGTAAAGTCTGGTGAGCTGATCCATAGTATAAGTCTCCCTGATTGGAATAAAATGGGCTGATTTAGTGAGTCGATCGACTATTACCCAAATAGCATCGAAACCTCCTGATGTTTTGGGAAGTTTAGTGACAAAGTCCATTGTAATGCGTTCCATTTCCACTGTGGAATTTCTGGTTGCTGAAGTAATCCTGATGGCTTCTGGTACTCGGCTTTCACTTTAGCACAAGTAAGGCATTTACTGACATACGTAGCTATCTCTGCTTTCATATTCGGCCACCAATAAAGCTTCTTGAGATCCTGATACATCTTATCAGAACCTGGATGAATGGAGTACTTTGACTTGTGTGATTCGTGCATGATCAACTCTCGTATTCCACCATAGAGAGGTATCCAGCTTCTATCCTTGAAGCATAATGTTCCATCTGATCTCCTTACTAAACCGTTTGCATTATCTTGCATTCCTTTAAGTGTTTCACTTGGTAGGTTTTCTTCCTTGAGTGCCTCGACTTGGGCCTCGAGGATCTTTGATGGTAGTGGTGAAATGATTGTCATTCCCAATGATCTGACTCTCAAAGGCTTGAGTCTCTCTTTCCGACTGAGTGCATCTGCCACAACATTGGCTTTTTCTAGGTGATATCTGATTTCACAGTCGTAATGACTAAGTAGTTCCAACCAACGACGTTGCCTCATGTTAAGTTCCTTCTGATCAAGAATGTACTGTAAGCTTTTGTGGTCTGTAAATACTACACACTTTGTTCCGTAAAGATAATGCCTCCAAATCTTGAGTGCGAAAACCACGGCACCCAACTCTAAGTCGTGAGTAGTGTGGTTCTTCTCATGCTTCTTAAGCTGACGAGATGCATAAGCTATCACTTTCTCATTTTGCATTAGCACTGCTCCAAGTCCTTTGTGTGAAGCATCGCAATATACCACGAAGTTTTCAATCCCTTCTGGCAATGACAAAATTGGCGCGCTGCAAAGTTTCTGTTTCAATAACTGAAAAGCGGTCTCTTGCTTTTCTCCCCAATCGTACTTCTGGTTCTTTTGTGTCAACTTGGTCAGTGGCTTAGCTATCTTGGAAAACCCTTCAATGAACCTTCTGTAATATCCGGCAAGTCCTAAGAATTGACGAATTTTTGTGGGAGTTTTTGGTGTTGCCCAATCTTTAACTGCCTCAATCTTTGCTGGATCAACCTGTAGTCCCTGACTATCAATGACGTGACCAAGAAATTGTACTCTTCTGATCCAAAAATCACACTTTGAGAATTTGGCGTACAGTTTCTCTTTCTTGTGCAGCTCTAAAATTGTTCGGAGGTGTTCTCGGTGCTCTTCATCACTCCTTGAGTAAATCAAGATATCGTCAATGAATACGATCACAAACTTGTCTAGATATGGCTTGCACACCCTGTTCATGAGATCCATGAACACAGCTGGTGCGTTGGTTAGTCCGAACAACATTACCTGAAATTCATAATGGCCATAGCGTGTTCTGAATGCTGTCTTCGGGATATCTCCCTCCCGAACCCTAAGCTGATGGTAACCCGATCTCAAGTCGATCTTGGAGTAATAACTGGAACCTTGCAACTGATCAAACAAATCATCGATCCTGGGAAGTGGATAACGATTCTTCACCGTTAATTTGTTTAGCTCTCGATAATCAATGCACATCCTGAAAGATTCATCTTTCTTCTTTACAAACAAAACCGGTGCTCCCCAAGGCGATGAACTCGGCCTAATGAATCCTTTATCCAAGAGCTCTTGCAATTGGTTCGACAACTCTTGCATTTCTGAGGGTGCAAGTCGATAAGGTGATCGCGCAACTGGTGCGGCTCCCGGCACTAAGTCAATCTGAAATTCGGCTTGGCGAGTAGGTGGAAGTCCTGGTAAGTCTTCTGGAAAGACTTCTGGAAAATCTTTAACTGTTGGTACATCCTCAAGTCGCTTCTCCTCCGACTTCTTTTCTGTGATATGAGCCAAGAATGCATAACAACCCTTCTTTATGTATTTATCTGTTTTAATGCATGAGATGATGCTGAGTCTAGTCCCACTGCGTTCTTGCGAACGACCAATGTTTCGCCATCATAAGGAAGATGAAAAACTTTTTCAACACAGATAATTCTGGCATGATGTTGAGATAACCAATCCATTCCGATGACAATGTCGAAACTTCCAAGTTCTACTGGCATGAGATCTATATTGAACGGGTGATTGAGAAAATTGAGAGTGCAACCACGAATGATCATGTCGGTGCCAACTAAACTACCGTTAGCTAGTTCAATGTGATATGGAGTGTCTAATGCGGTTGGTTCAATGTTGAGTAATGGTGCAAATGCAGTAGAAACAAAACTTCTATCGGCTCCTGAATCAAATAGTATGGATGCATAACGATTATTAATGAGGAAAGTACCCGTAACGACATTCGGGTCTTCCCTGACATCTTCTCCTCCAAGGACATAAGCTCTTCCTCAAGCTGTTCCACCTTGGTTATTGTTTCCCTGATTCTTTCCTTTCGGACATTCCCTCTTGAAGTGTCCAAATTCTCCATAACCAAAATATGTTACTGGGGGCTTCTGATTATCAACCACAATCGGAGCCTTGCAATCCCTGGTCGAATGACCAACCTTCTTATAGTTCCCACACGGATTCGGACAATTTCCAGGGTTATGATGGATTTGGCATTTGTTGCACTTGGGTAAATACCGTTGTAACCTCTTTTCTTAGCTTGACCTGCAACATAGACCTTTGCAGTTTCCTGTCTCTTGGGTGGTGGTTGAGTAACATTGCTACTCTGGTTGTTATCCCGATTTCTTTTGTTGTTGTTGTTATTGGAATTGCTTCGGTTGCTGTTATAGTTGTTGTTGTTTCGGTAGTTGTTGGAATTGTTGTTGTAGTTACGGTTACTGTTGGTGGTGGTGTTGTTGTTTGAAGTAATTCCTTTCTTTACTACCTGAGCCATGAGTTTCTGAGACATTCTGATTGCCTCATCCAATGTTTGTGGGTCAAAAGAAATCACATCTCCACGGATGTTGTGAGGTAATCCTCCAATGAAATTCTCTAATAGCTTCTCAGTGTCCGGAACCATTGTCGGACATAATGCTGCCAATTCCTGAAACCTCCTGATATATGCCTCAATATCATTACCTGCTGTCACTAGCTCATAAAACTCTGTTTCCATCTTTTTTACTTCTATTCGTGGGCAAAACTTCTTTGTCAGCAACTTCTTGAATTCGTCCCATGTAAGCTTGTGAGCATTCTCCATTCCCATGGGCTTTGCGTACGAATTCCACCATGACATAGCTTCCCCAACGAGTGTACTAGTAGCAAACTTTACTTTGCTGTCCTCCGGACAGTTGCATAGAAGGAATATTGATTCTGTCTTTTCAAACCATCGGATCATGGCAGTGGCCCCTTCAGTGCCTTTGAATTTTTTTTCCGGATCACCACTCTTGAAATCTTTGTACGTACATTTAGGACCATTTGTACCATTGGTATTTGTTCCTGCGACTTCCGCGGTTTCTGCCCGCGAAGCGGCTTCAGCAGCAGCTGCAACTACGGCAGCTCTTTCTGTAACCAATGCTGCCTCTATACTATCGGCAACAAGCTTTCTGACCTCGGCTGGTGTCATAGCAGTAGTGGCTCTTTTGGGTGGCATAATTCTTCACAATCACAAAAGATAACAACAATGAGAATCCACAATAGAAAACGATCATCATACACAATATATACAACCACGACATGTATATACATCCACAACACGTATAAATACAACCACAGCATGTATAAATACAATGAAACCACAACGAAACATCATAAATATAATCACAACGCACGTGAATATAATACATGAAAATTTCGGTTACGCAGACCGATATCATAAAATAGCACAACGAAAATCCTGCATAGTAGAGTCACACTTGATATATTTGTTTGTACTACAAGCAAAAGACAACAAGTCCTAACTATGTCCCACACCCTGGGACTAGGATAATAATGTACAAGCTACATGATAACAGTCTAACACTAGGCACCTCCTCCGGGTGCTCCATCTAACCTGCGAAAAATCCTCTGAAGATCCCTAGACATAGCAACAGCGATCTCCTCTAGGTGCTGAACTCGAAGCTGAAGATCAGTCTCCCTAGTCTCTGATGCAGACATCCTAGCCTGAACTGAAGATAACTCACCGGCCTGGCGATGATGCTCATCCTGGGACATCTGTGCTCTATCGACTAACCCCAGCATCTCCTGCCTCAGCTGGGTGATATGCTCTGAACTCTCTAACTGACGGGACTCTAAACCCTGGTGTGACACATCAACGGCAACCCTGCCCTGGATCAATCCCTTGACCTCCTCCTCTATAGCCTCAATCCGGCTTACCGGAATCTCCTCCACATAGTCTAATGCCCTGTCAATCTGTCCCTGAAGCTGATCTAGTCGCGAGTCAAATGTAGCAGCAGTAAGCAGTCTGTCAGCAGCAGCCCTCGAGCTCTCACCAACCTCAAATCTGCTGGGTGGTGCTGTCTCTGCGGCATCTGAAGTATCTGGTGATAGAATATCAAGACGTGCCCGCTTCTTGAGCGGTAGGTATGACATAGGAGTAGGATCTCTGCATTCATACCAAAGATGAACTGGTGCTGATAGGGATGGAAATGGTGGAGACAATGATGATAAGGATGGTAAGGGTGATGGTGTACTGAATGCCACACTCCTCCTCGCTGTCGAGCGGCGACGGAGTGGATGAGATGAAGTAAGTGATTATGGTGGTGGTAGGGATACAAATGCAGCTGGTGACCTGACAGTGAGATGATGAACCCACTTAGCAGCAGTGCGCTTCATGCGCGGCCCACCTGGATATGTACGGTAAACTCGACCATAGGGTACAAACTCTCCTGGCTGGATAACTGGAACAACTTTGGGACCACGTCGGATCACAGGTGACAGTGGTGGGGTAGGCACGACTTCCTCCTCCTCAAAGGGTTCCGTCTCAGCCTCTGACATCACAGGTGAAGATTGTGGAGTAGGCTCCACTGATGACAAAATGATAGTGGGTAGTGGGGATGATGTAACCGACTCTAGTATGATGGAGGGTAGTGAGGAAGTATCGTCTGACTCAGAGTCCGATGAGATAACAATAGGGTGTGAATCCGAAGACATCACTATGACAATAGATGTGAAATAAAAGTAAATAAACATTTACATAATGTGGCTTATAATGAAATGATATATGTATGAAATCGCAATCACTACATGTGATATAATGAATATGCACTTTAACTACAATGATGAGATGCCATGATGGTGCAGTTATAGTCTTGGATATAATGGACAACCTAGTTCGCTATAACCTTTGCTCTGGTACCAATCTGTCACACCCCCAAATTTCGTGATTTGCAGCGGAATGAAGCATTCAGGGGCGCGACTGGTCATAGCACCAAAGTTGCAGTTATATTGAACGACCTAAAGTGTCGTTTAGAAAATACATCGTTTGATTATTTAAAAACATTCAGAGTTACAAAGCTAGGTCCCAAAAGGCGAAACAAGTTTTCATAAAACAAGTTCATACAATTCAAACGATGGATAAGTGCATAAAATATAAAGTGAGACGCGTCGACTCCGCGACTCCATGATGTGTCCATATGCAAGCCAACATGCGATACCTTAATTAACTGAAAATACATTGCTAAAAATGATCAACAAAAATGTTGGTGAGATCATAGGTTTATGTAAATGAAATGTTGTACGGATACCACAAGTATAAAGTGTATGACAAAACCATGCCACATAAAAATGATACATTAGCTCTAAGCTCATGACCCCGAAGCTAGACTGAATGAAATGCCCCAACCGAGTGTTTGCCAATCACACTAATATGACAGAAATGAAATGTGTTCGTTTGACCAGTTGGTGCTACCAACCCGAATGGAGGAGTCACCCTCAATAGATCTATTCACTCACTCTCGCTTGCTAAAAATTAACGGTTCATGATAATAAAAGGGGACTTTAATCTGGGCAATGATGTAACTTAAGCAATGTAATGAGTTTGTATACTTTGGTCCGCATATGAAAATGGTGCAATGTATTCTCCCCCGAGAGTTTAGAAATTAATAAACAATTTAAAACAGGGCTATGAAAACTCACCTGATATGATATAGCAACAATGACAATGATGGATATGATGAAATAAAGCTCGGTCTCTAACCACGACCTATTATTTATGATGTGATTCAATGTAAGCAATGATACAATGTAACACATGCAAATACGTATGTTAACGATACCACTTGTTAGTTTTGAAAATAACGTTTATCGACGAAAAATACACTTTTGACGTCTCGTTAAGTTATAAACTACTTTTCGTGTAAATACATTGAAACGGTACTCCACGATCCTCGTTTGGTGTTCTGTCGGCAAAAATGTAGCGTTTTCATCGCAATTTAATATTTTCCTTAACTTGTGAAAATATGTCCAAAATGGCTTCGTGAAACTAGTCGTGAAATATTGCACGTTAAGTGTTAGTTGATCGAACTCGACGTTTTTGAAAACCTTGTAACAATGAATTAATGTCGTTTCATTTAACTTTTGATTGTACACGCCTCGATCAATTAGAAAATTGGCTAACAATGTTATGTCTCGCAAAAACACTAGTTTTTATACTTAAAACACTTTCTATTAGTGGGCTGTCAAAATGAACATGGTACGTCGGGCTTCAAACGTGAATAACTCGGCCGTTATAAGCTCGTTTTCTACGTTCTTTACATCCACGGCTTCGTATAAACATGAACTAACATAATCTCAGTAGGTCGGGTCATCTAGATCACGTCTAACGCCTCGTTTTGTCCTTTGAATCTCGGCGATCAGCAACTAAATTTTCAGAAAATTAGTTTTCGTCGTCTAACTTTGAAAAATCATATATCCTTAGTTATAAGTCGGTTTTTAGTGATTCATGCGGCCACGGTTTCGTTTTTGAAAGAAATTTCTGAATATAAAGGCCAAAATATACCAAAAGTTTCTGAGTTTTCCAGTTTACACGATTTTGGACAGAACCTTATTTATACTTGTTAAAACTCATTTTCTTGGTTCTAAACTTGATCATACTACTTCAAATCAACTCCACAAGTTCTCAAATCCTACCATACACCTTCTTAGGGTGTCATGGGGTCCTAAACATCACCAACCTTGGTGGATTTCATGAGATCATTAGTGAAACTTATTGATCTAGTATTAAAGATAGTTTATGTGCAAAAGTGGTATCTAAAACATAAGTAACTTGCATGAATAACTAATATAACATGAAAATACATAAACTTATGAATCAAATGAAAGTATAAGATGATCAAAATATGTTCTTGAAACTTACTTGATTATTTGAGTTGATTTGGATGAAAATGTGCAAGAAACTTTGAGGTTTAACCACAAAACCTTAACTAGGAAGGTAAATGGAGCTTGATCATGATTTTAACTTGGAAAATTTATGGATTTATGGTGGTGTTCTTGGTTTGGCCGAATGGGGAAGAAGAAAAAGAAGAGAGAAATTGCTTGGTTAGCTAATATGATCTTGTGTTATGTGGTGATGTTAGTGGAAGGGAAATTAAATCAAGGTGATTCATTAATGAATTTTTGGAAGTATTAGCCTAAATGGGGGGTTAGGGGGCGACACATGTGGGCAAAATGGAAGGGATTTGATGTTTAAGCAAGGCTTTGTCCCCCATTTAAATGACTATTGATAGTTTAGTGTATACATTGAGTGTTATCGGGTACCGAGTTAACTAGAAATGAATCATGACGAGGTGAAATGAAATACGACGAAATTGTAAAAATTGTAAAACCATATTCCTTGCAAGAATCGGGTGTTAGAATGATTATTGGATTGAAATTTCGTAAACCGACGGAGTTATAAGCGTCAAACGAAAAATATAGCGATTGGTTTAAGAACACCGGGTAAAGTAATAATATAATCTCTATATCATTATAATCAGTTTGAAAGTGTATTAGGATGATAGTCGGGAGTATTGGGTATAATGTTAGTAGAAATGACTGAGTGGTAACGTTAATTAAATAATTAAGCATACGTTAATGAAAACCACACAAACCCATGCATGAACTGATATGATAATGATGTTACTGATGATATGCAGACTACCCTAGTCTGTATGATGTGTCTTTACTGATAATGCATGAATACGCAGCTAAACCTAACTGGTTACGCGCATTTGAATACCCGTAAACCAAGTTTACGACATGATGAATGATGCCCATGAATAGTGATTTCCCTCCGGGAATGAATAGTGTCACATGAATAGTAAAATTTTTGACGACTTCTCAAAGTCTCAAACTGACTTCAAAAATGATGAATAGTGATCAGTGAATAGTGATTGATGAATAATAACTCATGAATAGTAAATTGTCGGGGTTTGAAAAATGACCTGAAATTACGAGTTGTGACATATTCTTTTTATGTTGCACATCACTAACCTTGATGTTGGTTAAGAGTCTAGTTTGATCCATGGAACCGTTAACAACCTAGGGGACGCAACAACCATAGGAGATTGGAGTAGTCTATTCAACTTCACTAGGGATGATGCAAGCTCGCCATTTTGGGGAGAAATGAAGTTAACTCCAAGGACATACCCTTTTTGCTTCGACAAAAGGGGGAGAAAGGTGTAAACGGAGAAAGTAATAGGCTAGAAGAGTTGAGAAAGGTGTAAACGGAGAAGGTAATGTTAAAGGTAGTACGGACACAAGTAACTTTTTACATTTTACTTTCTATCACGTTTACATATTTTGTCATCATCAAAAAGGGGGAGATTGTTAGTGCAAGCAGTCTCGTTGGGGAGATTGCTAGTGCAAGCAGTCTCGTTTGTTTTGAGTGATGACAAACATGTAACTTGATACATAACGTAAAATGTACAAGTTACTTGTAATCTTATTTCGTCTCAACATACATTCAACACCTCTCGAGTCCTCGTATGATACAACACAGGTTCGTACATGTTTGTTATGTGGCATTATGATCAAACCCTTAACAAGCCAGTTAGAATGTTTAAAATACGGCTAGGTCATTAAGTATTTTAAAAAGACTAACCATTCTAGTTAGAACCTCAATTCACATTTTGCATATACAAGTATTTTTACTTGTACATCATGTTTCCTAAGTTTAATAGGATAAGTACACTTTAGGTGTCAAACTAACATGATACATCTTGGTAAACATATATTAGTTAAGCTAGTATATAAATGCTACATGATCACTAGGATACATGTTACATACATATACACATTACAAGTTCACTAGGAACAACATATACACATTTACATGTGTATTTCTTAAAATGGAAACTTTATTAGTTAAATATTAGGATGACATCATGGCATGCATCATGTACACAATCTTGGAAAGATTTTGTGATATTTTGTTTAGATCTTCAAGCTAACAAGTTGACTTTGGAAGATATGGCAAGATATGGTAAGATTTGCTAGCTGTCTGGTTTGACGGATCCTGCGGATCCCTTTGTTATCCTACGAATCCCTTTGATACAAAGGGCGGATCCCTTTTGTATAAAGGGCGGATCCCGACGGATCCCTTGGATCCTTTTTTTCAAAACAGTGGGTTGTTTTACATTTTGCCTATAAATAGTTGCCCATTGTTTACCCATTGTCCAAGCCATTAGAACACACATTTCCTTTACCCTTTACACTCACTTAGATCAGTAGCAAACCATGTAGATTCATAGATTAATCACCCTTTACATAATGATCATAATGTTATTAACTTTCATTATGTTGTAAGCATACACTGTTAATGATCCTGTGTAGCAAGCTCAAGATCATGAGACATCATCCATAGCATACTTCCTGATCCACCATGAAGGTTAGAAGATCTTGAATTCATAATCCATCATAGCATTCCAACATATGAAGATTCAAGAGCACTTAACATCCTCAATTATTGAAGACTTCTTATTCAAGAAGTTCATGCAGATTCCACTTGCATATATGAAGATCCATCACAACAAGTCTAGGGAGCTTGTGATCTTCATTCATTGAAGACTTCCAAACAATGGAAGTTCATTTAGAATAGTCATTCATATCCATGATACACTTATGTCATGGATCATTGTTGATCATTGTAAACATCATACTAGATTAGATGGTTTATGTGTTTGTGCCATAAAACACAAGGTTTCTATGTTGGGCCATAAAACATAGTGGGAGTGGTTGTACCCTTGTAAAGAACTCGGTATCTAGCTTAGTACCGGAAAAAGGATAAGCAACGACGGGAGTGGTTGTACCCATGTAAAAGAACTTGACATCTAGCTTAGTGTCGATAATTGTATAAGCGACGTTAGGTTGGTTCTACCTCGAACTAGAACCCGGTATTTAGCTTTGTACCAGAAAAAGTGTAAGCGACGTATGTAAGGTTTTCTCCGCCGAGAAGGGAGCTTGTTGATCTAGTGAAGTAACTCTCGAGTTGGGTACTCGGAGAGTGGAGTAAGGCGGAGAGGAGATCTGTGACCGAACCACTATAAATCATCGTGTTCGGTTTGCGCTTTCTTTCACTTATCTCTTTACTTTTATATTTGCATTACGTGATTGATTGTGGTGTGACTTGTTGATAATACTTGTTTGATAACATGTTTTAACTTATGCAAGTTAGAAACATCTTTCATATTAGAACAAACTTAAACGGACATTTGATACAACAAGTTTAAGATTTTAAAACGGAAAAGTATTCACCCCCCTTCTACGTTTTCAAAAATTTCTCTTCTGTGTGTGTGAGGGGTGTTTATATCATTCCAAAAAGCTTCTCCCGTCTCTCTAGGCAAATCCCACCCCTTGGATTAGCTTCAATTCATCTCAGCCGTTCAAATGGGTTTTGGCGCCAAATGTGGTGGATTTCCAGCGTGGCATAGGTTGACTTTTGAGGATGTTGGGCATGGAGGGGGGAAGTAGGGTGGCTTGGAGAGTGAGCAGAGGGAACATGGACTGGGAAAGCTGGGGAAAGGTGGGTTTAGCTTTTTAGCTATGGCGGGAAAGAAAAGAGAACAGGGATAGGGGTTGACTATTTTGACCTTCGGGTTAGGATAAATTGGGTTGGATGGGATTGGGCTGGTGTTTTTTGTGTGTTGGGCTTGGTTGGTTATTTTTGGGGTTTAGATTAGGATTTAGTTATAGGTTTTAAAGTTAAAAGGATATAACTTGAATTGGTTTTATTTTGGAGGACTAATTCTGCCAAATATGTAAAGTTATTCCAAAGGCCACTTTTGATATTTGATGAAACTTTGAGGGCTGACTTTGACAATCTAAGCATAAATGTGATTCAAACTTGAAATTCCTTTCCCGGCTTCGGCTTTTGACGACTTTCCAATCTCGTGCTCGGTTTTGTCCATTTTTCATTATTTTTGTCCGTTTCTCACATATCCGTACCTGCACATGCATAAACACAAAAACACAACTTATTTGGCATATTGGGTTAGTTTTTGGTCTATTTGGTCCGTTTTATTAGGTAAAAGGTATGTGTAATTTAACACATACCAGTGTGTTTTTACCCATTTTGGGTTGTAAACGGGTCAAGTGTATATGGAACATATTTCGTATGTTAAAGTAATGATAATGTTTAAGTTTGGTGGGAAAATAAATTGGTATAAGTGGTTTATGGTGAAAATGGGTCAAATGCATAACCCGTCATAATTGCAAAGTACAATTTTGGGGAGTCAAACGGTAAATGTTTTTGTATGAAAATGAGCCCAATAGCATACTAAGTAAATCTGGAAAGTTTGGTAAAATATCAAGATCGGGTTTTCAAGTTACGGACCTAAACATGATTTCGGGAGATCAGCAGTCTCCATCCGATCGGATGGAGGGCCATCCGATCGGATGGGCGGCTCGGTAAATTTTTTTGTAAACTTTGAAAAATCGTATCTTTTGATCCGTAAGTCGTTAGAGGTCGTGCCACCCGGCGTTTTGAAGGTAATTGAGTCAATTTTCATTTAAAAATAGTCTCAAGTCCTGAATGTTTATGGATTTTTGTAAATGGTCGAAAGAGTAACAGGATGTCCATAAATGTCAAGCATTTCCACGTAAAAAGTTTTAGTTTTTGGTCTAATCGGGCACGGGGTGTAACACCTGTGATATCAAAGTCTCCTCCAAAAAGTTGAATAACATGAGAATGAGATACACTACAAATTAGCAATAAAAGTGTGGTAGTTAGAAGTTATTGAAGGATTGTTGTAATAATGTGATGAATGTTGTGATAATATGAGAAATTACAAGAGATATTGAGCTTGTAACATGCTTCTATTAGATTTGTAATGCATTTATTTTCTTAATTGATAGAGTGTGCATGTTTCGATAGGTTTAACACCGTATTCGACACCAAATATGTATTTATTAGGTTCCGAGCCACATTGCATGTTGCCCGAGTTTGTACTACTTTTGGGAATGGCTAAGTGACATGTATGATCCTTTGTATGTGAACTAACAGTATCACATGTGATATTACTCTTAGCTAACAAAAACATTTTGTTTTACATTAAAATGTTTCATATCACAAAAGATATAACACTGTCAATTACATATACCAAATATGTATAAAAACAAGAAACAAAACTAATAAAATAAAAAAGTAGGCATATTTTAAAAATCAAAGAAAGCGTTGCATTGAATTTTACAGAATATCACAAGTGATATAAACATCAAAATCAAACTTAAGTGATGCATCATTTTTAACAGAATATCACAAGTGGTATAAACATCAAAATCAAACCCAAGTGTTGCATCATTTTTAACAGAATATCACAAGTGATACCAGATACAAGAACTGTATGAATCACAAAAATCCTCATAAAAAATTATTCCAAACTATTGAGAATATATATATATATATATATATATATATATATATATATATATATATATATATATATATATATATATATATATATATATATATATATATATATATATATATATATATTGAAAAGCTATGAATCACAAGTGATACATCAAACAAAAGAAATTAAAAAAAAAAAAAAAAAAAAAAAAAGAAAAGAGAGAGAAGGTAAAATTAGACTTTGACTGCAGCAGATCCACCTTCGACGGAGCCACCTGTAGGAACACCGTCTCCGAGCCCACCGTCTTTAGGGATCACCACCCCCAGGGCAATGCCTAGAGAATACTAGTAAGGCACTAGCAGAAACTTTAAGAACCCAAAAAACTTATCCCCTAGGAGTGTCAATAAACTCATGATGATTAAACGACTTAGCTGTTTTCACACTATTAGAAGTTGTAAACATAGGTAAACACACAGTAAATAGGGTATCATCACAACTTAAAAAAAGAAGAAGCTTTAACTGTTGATCCCAGTTGAGCTTCACGATCTTATTAATTACTTTAGATAAATCTAAAGCAATCGGTATAGAAACTGATCTTGAATTGTATATCAAATATTATGCGGAACTTAATATTTGATCTTAAGAAGAATTAAACACAAAACGAATTCTCAAACAACACTTCAATATATTAATACGATTGCTCGATAGCAATAGGGTTACAAGAAACCTTGAAGTGTAAAACAATAATGATACGTATATCTAACCTAACCCTAGATCCTCCTTTTATAGCGTAAGGAGTCCTAGTCGTTTTACAAGACTTTCTATACAAGAAAAATATCTTACGTATCTTTTCTATACTTATCCTTAACATACTATACATATCTAATAAGCAGCAGAGTAACTAGTCTAGCAGCAGAGTCTTCGTGGGCTAGCAGCAGAGTTACACTTTGCTTATTCTTCCAAACCAGCAGAGTTACAAACAGCAGAGTCATTGTGCTAATCAGCAGAGTTACTTAACTGATCAGCAGAGTTATACTTAGTGTATTTCTCGAATCAGCAACATCTTTAGACCCAACAATCCTCCCCTAAACTTGATATTTTTCTTCAAAAATCATCAAGTTTCTTTTAAACCCAGCTAATCACCAGGAGGATGCTTTCAAACACTTTACTGTTTTGAGGTCTTTGATTCCAGCACTTTTCTATACCTCTCCACTAACTCAAAAGCTTGATGATCTGATAAGAATGGTCTTTGCAAACTCAGCATTCCAGGTTGTAGCATATTAGTCAGAAGAGCAGTATTCTTGAACACAGGATAATCTTTTTCTGTTAACATGTACAAACACAAACCATTACTTCCAGTCAATGCATGTACTCCACATGATTGATATAGATACCATCTGATAACTTTGCTTGAACTTATCACATTCTTCCAATCAAGACTTCTTTCATCAGGTTCAAACATATTCTTCAAATAGTAATAGTTGAGTCTTTCATGCACCACCTCTGGTCTAGTATCACCATAATTCATCTTGTAAAGATTCCAGAGTTGTAGAATATCATTCCTATCCATGTGGTGCAACATTTGAGAAAAACTGATATATCCCACACTTGAACCATTTGATCTCTTAATCCCCCAGCATGCTTGACTACCATCTAGAACATCATGTGAGTATGAAATGATTGGGTATTTTGTTGACAAAGGAACTACATTAAGTAACTCAGGTTCTTCTTGAGGTTTATGAACTGTGAGGTCCATAATTCTTTTCATATCATCTGCAGTCACTTCTTCAAAATTATGCTCATCATTATCCTCTTTCTCTGAATCACTCATCACTACTGACTGAATTCTTCTCTTCTTCCTACCCACCTGCTTTACTTTCCTCCTATATCTTTTTATACCAATAGAGGATTCAGTCATTACTTCAGCTTCAACAATAACTTCTTTCTCCTTTTCAACATCAGATACTATGGGCTTTGTAACACTTGACTCAGGATTCATGTAAGCATTTGGTGCCACTTTAACTCTTGTAAGCTTAGCAACCTCATCATCATTTAATGGATCAATTTTGCATTCCATCTCCTTCCTTGCTGCTGCATACTTCTTTTCAACATCTTCATATGACAGAAGTTTTAAATCTTTTAATTTCCAATTCTTCATATGTCTCAGATAATATTCTTGATGAGTTCTAAGTTCCCTTCTTGTAGGAGGTTTAAGCACTTTCTTTTTCTTCCTCTGATTGACCAACTTCTTCTTCTGTTTTGCTTTAAACTCTTCCAAGAAGTCAAACTCATTTATAGCAGCAAAATCATCTTGTAACTCTTCTTTCACTTTAACCCATTTGATAGCAGCCTCATTACTTGCTTGTTCATCTTCCCAGTTTTCAAGTAATGCTTTGGTTTTTGCCTCATTCTCAGCCAGCTGCCTTTGTCTTTCAAGTTCTTTTTGCTCATCTTCTTCTACCAATTTTCTTGCAGCATCAGAATCATACCTAGATTGATCCTCTTTTGGCCAGAATTCAAAAGGAATATGCCATGGGTAAGAGTCATCTAATTTGCCTTT
The DNA here is from genome assembly GCA_021014915.2 of Artemisia tridentata subsp. tridentata. Lineage (NCBI taxonomy): Eukaryota > Viridiplantae > Streptophyta > Magnoliopsida > Asterales > Asteraceae > Artemisia > Artemisia tridentata. Next base: position 203,097,139 of record CP139507.1, read on the forward strand.
ACCTTTACCAGTGTATGTTGGTTGTGAAGGTTTAGACACTGGTTCAGGTTCTCTTATAGTAACTCCTTTGGCTTTTGGTCTTGTAGGCTGTGGTGTAGGATTAGGTGAAATTTCTTTTGGTGCAGGTGTTTTGCTTCCAAGGTTAAGCAATACTTGGGCTAAGGGCATTGTGTCTTCATCAAATTCACCAGCAGAGTGATTTAGCCCATTAGCAGAATTCTTTCTTTCATCACCAGAAAGTTCTGCATTAACAGCAGAGTCAACATCCCCTGAAGTTTTGAGTACCTCCCCTGAACCTGCTACATCCTTCAGATCATTCCTCCCCTGTTTGGAAGCATCCTCTTCCAAACATGGTTTGGAACCTTTCTTCAACCTCCCCTCAAGATGAGTAACCCTGAGCTTAAGTCTTCTTATCTCAGCACCTTGAGAAGCTTTGACTATGGATAACTCCTTTCTAAGACCAATAACCTCCTGTGACAATTTTGTACAAGTATTCGTCAATTCCTGTAATTGTTTCATGATATCCTCACAACTTCGATCTGTGTAACCTGACCCGAGAGGTTGATCACTGGAATTGGCATTTTGTACAGGGGTTTTAACCGTCAAATCCTCTTTTCCAAGTTCAATGCTAGCCTCAACACTTCGACCTGTGTGACCTGGTCCGAGAGGTGTATCATAGGCATTGTCATTTTGTACATTAGTGTCCATCAATTCATGTGTATCAACCCTGTCCTCATCACTTCGAGATGTGTTACCTTCTCCGAGAGGTGAATCTTTGGACACAAACTCAGTCTCAACCCTAGGTTGACCAGCTGAGCCCCCCAAAGTAGCCATTTGGCTGGGGTTACCATCAGTTGTATTAGGTTCTTGAGATCCTTCTACAAAAGATGTTGCCATGGTTAAGGTCTTAGTTATGTTAGCACTGTCCTGTTCAACTACTAAGTTGGAAACAGTAGTGCCAGCCTCTTCCATCATGGTACCTGCATCACCTGTACCAGCCTCATCTGCATCCATACTGACATTGGCCTGAGGTTGCACAATGTCCTCTTGTTGTGAAGTCCTAGGTGATTGGGTATTTGGAGGTTCATGGGATGATGATACATGCAAACTTGTAGATGAGGATGTGTGATGGGAAGCTGTGGGAGTTCCAGCCTCTTCATCCTCATGCACTGCTGCCACAATATTCAAGATGTGCTCAGTTAGGGGAGTTATAGTACCAGAAAAACCTTTCCCAGGCTTCTTCAGAAAAGCAAACATCTTGATAGCCATCCTGCTACTAGGCTCAATATGGGTATGTTCCAAGGGTTCTCTTAGTTGATTATTGATAATAAGCTGCAAAAACCTTGGATACAAATAAAATTTCTTCTTAATAAACTTCTTCATACCCTCAAAAATCATTGAAGAAAAATCAAATGGTTGCCCAGTAGCCAAACAAACTAAGGACTTGGCTTGAGAAGCACTAAACTCATTCCATCCTCCTACTTTGGGAAACAAGCAGTGTTGAAGAGTATGTAACAAAAACTTCCAATGTGGACAGAGCAGACCTTTATAAAAAGTACCAGTATTTTCAGGCCTCTCATATCCAATTCCCTCAAGCTCAGTTAAGATAACCTCAGTGGTAAAAGTAGGTGGTGTTGGAATACCTGATAGACGAAGGGTTCTCTTAATTGTTGTCTCACTAACCACAATAGTTTCTCCATCTACACTACCTATTAACCTTTCCTCCCCGTCGAGTTTATCTAACTTAACAGTTGACCAATACTGGTGCATATGTGATTTAATAATAGGTGGGTCAACTGTTAAAGCATACCTTAGTCTAGATGCACTAAGAAAATCCATAACTTCATGAAATCCTGCGGCTGCTGAAACCTTACTAAGAAATGCAATCTGATTATGCTCTTCCGGAAACTTGCGTCGAGCCATTATGATTTGGGGGTTTTGAATGAAATGATATGAATTAATGTTCTTGGGAGAGAATCGAATGTTCTTGGGTCTCCAGTCATGTGTGAAGAGCATCCACTATCAAAAATACATTTATCCTTTAGCTCCCTTTGTAGATTGCCCTGCACAAAAAGTAAGAGAATTAGTTTCTCTTTGGGACCCAAGCCATTACTGACTTGGATCTGCCTTGTGCATCAAAGTAGTCAAATTTCTTCAACTGCATTGGTGCACTGCTGTGTCTAAGAACATGATCTATAACTTTAACTTTTGGTTTCCAGACCCAGCAAGCTGAGGCCTTAACAACATAAAAATGGTTGCCCACAACAGTATCAGTAACAACTTTAGGCAAAACAGCAGAGTCTGCCTTAACAGCAGAGTTTTCCTTAACAGCAGAGTTAACTATGTCCTTCTTTATGGGCCCTTGTGGTACAATAGGAGAGATAACTCTAGAAGTACCATCTCTCATCAAGACTTCCTTGGGAACCATGTTTCTTTTGGGATGTGGGTGAGTCTTTCTAGCAAAATTTCTATGGTTCATCCTTGAGTACTGATTCCAAACTGGTTTCTGATAGTAGTAGCACTCATCTTGCAGATGTTCAAAACTACCACAACCATAACATGCCTTTTTAAGTAATTGAAAATCAGTACCTAATCTTTGTGAAACTAGGTTGTTCCAATTTCTCTGGTTTCCTCTAGGCAAGTTATTGGTTTTCTTAGGATATACTCTAGGTGTGTTTTCATACTCAGCCATCTTCCTAGAGATACCTTTACCTAGCTTAGGCTTAACAAACTCAACCTTTTTAGCCTTAGGTGCTTTTGATTCAACAACAGCAGGAATTTCGTCCTTTTTGTTCTTAGGGGTTGAATCAGATTATACACCTTCATCATCACTGTCAGACTCCCAATCTTCAATAAGTGGTGCCTCAGACCACTTTTTCTTATCCTTAGGTGACTCTACTTTAGTTTCACTAGTTTCACCTACAGGTTTGACCTCAGATGCAGGTATGAAAGACAATGTCCTAGTAGGAGGGGCATTGGCACTAAGTTTCTTAGGGTGAGCAACAGCATTATATCCTAGACCACTTCCTGAGTCTGCAAAGTGTCTTCCTATTGGTTTACTGAGAATGTCAGTGGCAAATTGTTGTTTTTCCACCCAAACAATATGTTTTTTAGTCTCACTTATAGCTGAATCTTTAGCCTTTTCAGCCTCTTCTACTTTCTCCATAAGAACCTTAATCTCACAATCCTTCTTAATAAGTTCATTTTCTAAAATAATAATCTTATCAAGATATTCAATTTCAGCCTTTTTATAGAATTCTAGCTTCTCTTCTAAATTCTTTAAACCATATTCATAACTAAGATTGTCTAACTTAAGTGTTTCATTCTCCATTTTAAGGTTTCCATTGCTAGACTTAAGTATTTCAATTGTATCAGAACATGATTTAAAAGAACAAGATGATTCATTGGATACCTCAGAGTCTGATCCAGAGGAGGAGTAGGCCATGAGAGCAAAGTGTTGTACTTGAGATTCCTCTTCAGCTATCAATGCACAATTTGGACCATCTTCAGCATGATCACTCCAGTCATACTCTCCTAACCCATCACATGACACCATAGCAGTAGTAGGATTTGGCTCTTCATCAGTAGACTTCTTGACATTCTCATTGTTTCTTTTTGGTGCTCTGCACTCTCTTGCAAAGTGTCCCTTCTTTCTACAGTTAAAACATTCAGCCTTTGATTTGTCAAACCCCACATTCTTGTTCCTTCTGAACTTCATCTCTTTACCAGTTCTTTTAAGAAACCTTCTTGCCCTCATAGTAAGCATTGCAAACTGCCATTGCATATCAATCTCTTCAACATCATCAGGATCAAGTTCATCCAGATCTTGAGGCATAACTGAAGTACTTGTAGTAAGTTCAGCCAAATAAGCACAAATAGCAGCATCACTGATGGTGTTGGTGTTGGTAGAGTCAGCAGCAGAAACATGTGAACCAACAGCAGGAGCGAAAGTACCAGCAGCAGAGTGCTGTTCTTGATGACTACCAGAACTCTTGTTGCTTGAGGAAACAAAAGCAAGATTATTTGTGGTAGAAGATGAACTTGACAATCCCTTGACTTCAGATTCATAAACTTTCAAGTTGTTATACAGATCATCTAAAGTCATCTTCTCAAAATCTTCCTTGTGCCTCCAGATCACTGTGTGAGTGTTCCATTCAGAAGATAGACTTCTCAGAAATTTTAGATTGATATCTTCTTGAGATACCTCAATCTTCAAAAGAGTCATCTGACTAGTCAACTTATGATGTCGATCATAAGTTCCCTCAATGTTCTCAGAACTCAAAGCAGTAAAAGTCTCAAACTGGTGCTTCAGTAGATTCTTTCTTGATTTCTTGGTAGCTTCATTCCCACCAAATCGAAGTTCAATTGCTTCCCACAACTCTTTAGCAGACTTAATATGATTAAAGCTTAGTTGATAATCATTAGGTATTCCCATCATGAGAATACTGTGAGCTTTAACCTCCAATCTTCTCTGTGCTTTCTCCTCACTTGTCTTGAGAGTCAAGACTGACCCAGTAGTAGTCTTTGCTGGTTGACTGTCGCCATTCTGAACAACTTCCCAGAGTGAGTAATCAACGATTCTCATGTATTGTTGAATTCTCATCTTCCAGATCTCGTACTCTCCAGTCTTGAGCATGGGAACTCTTGATGCAGTAACCATGTGTGTTGAATCGGAATCCATTGCTTACTTTGATGATTAGCAGATCTTGTATTCAGTAATTCTTCTTGGTACCAGCTTCTAGATCACAAGATTTGATACCACTTGTTGATCCCAGTTGAGCTTCACGATCTTATTAATTACTTTAGATAAATCTAAAGCAATCGGTATAGAAACTGATCTTGAATTGTATATCAAATATTATGCGGAACTTAATATTTGATCTTAAGAAGAATTAAACACAAAACGAATTCTCAAACAACACTTCAATATATTAATACGATTGCTCAATAGCAATAGGGTTACAAGAAACCTTGAAGTGTAAAACAATAATGATACGTATATCTACCCTAACCCTAGATCCTCCTTTTATAGCGTAAGGAGTCCTAGTCGGTTTACAAGACTTTCTATATAAGAAAAATATCTTACGTATCTTTTCTATACTTATCCTTAACATACTATACATATCTAATAAGCAGCAGAGTAACTAGTCTAGCAGCAGAGTCTTCGTGGGCTAGCAGCAGAGTTACACTTTGCTTATTCTTCCAAACCAGCAGAGTTACAAACAGCAGAGTCATTGTGCTAATCAGCAGAGTTATACTTAGTGTATTTCTCGAATCAGCAGCATCTTTAGACCCAACATTAACTATGATTATAAAACAATAACAATGAAATATCACAAGTGATACTATACATGACATAGAATAAAGTTTAACCAGTAAATATCAAAACCTATAAAAAAACAAAATATCACAAGTGATACTACAAAACTACAGTTCAAAGCAAGCATTTTGTTTATTTGTAAATCTTTTATACCCTCCTGATTCCCTCTCAATTTCAGCCTCAAAAACCAAGACTGATGTCAACCATTGTGTAATAACTTGCACATTACGACAAGAGCATTAAAATCTTAGCCAACTATACACCAAATGTCCTCTTGGGAACTGAACTCACAAAGATATGTGCATACTATAACAATCATGTTTTACCATTCAAGACAAGACCGAAGATGTAAAGGTAGATAACACCTAGGAAACGACCTCCACAAGCATAACAACCAAAAGCATTTTACTAGGCACTAAAGATATCATAAATTGTTTTACCTTGTCCAATAGGGTGAAAGGGGCCTTGAATGGTTCAAAAACTTTTCCAACAGGTTTTGCAGCATCAATCTGAGAGAAAATTTAGTCCAATGTTAAAAAGTATAAATTGCGTAAACGTGCATGATCGCGAGCTTCACCACGCATCTCAGAATACATATTTGCTGTGATCTCGACAAAGTTAAAGCATTCATACACCGTAGACATTAATAGAACCTATCTTAACAAGCACTAAATTTCATAAGAAAAACATTACCGACTGCATCTCCAGTTTCAAGCCAGACAGGAACTGAACGCCCTGAACTTCGGTTAGCTAATTTATTTCCATAATTCAAACTTCCATGCCCACCATTATAAGCATTGGCCAAGACATGAGAGCTTCTACTGCATCCAATGGTTGTATCTTGAGAAGCACATAAAACAACAAAATTATAATATCATCAACTTCATATATCACTGGTGATACTACACATATGATAAAGAGCATATTCAAAAACAGCAATCAGACATAAAAATAGCATTCCAATGCAGTTAAAAACAAAAATTCAACTAACACTTAATTAATAAGCAAAATTACAGGAGCAGATAACAAGATTATCAAATATTTTTCACTCACACATTTCATCAAACACTTGGTGTGCAACTTGATCAAAAGGAATGTTAAACAACTTGATCCACATAATTAACAACCGATCAACAACATTATCAACCGCAACAATATCAATCAAATCAGCTTCTGAAACAAACGGTTCATTCAAATCAAAAGAAGACATAAAAAAGGATAATAATGATCGGGAGGTGATGATGAGATAATGATCGGAACGGTGATGGTGATCGGAATGGTGATGGTGATTGATTATCTTATCAATTTAGGTTGCAGGATAATGATAAACAAGGGGGAAGGGAAAGGAAAATTTATAACAAAGGGGATTCATAAATGGTTCGTAGAGGGAAGGTCGAACTAGGTATATGGAATTGAATGGCGAATGGCGAATGGTGATCCAACTGGTGATGATCAAACGGTAATAGTTAATTGGAATAACTACTTTTTGGAGGGAAGGGATGAGAGTAGGTTAGGAGGAAAACACACAACTTTATATAGTTAGGATAATTGAGGTTAAACATATTAAATCTTAGGTTTAATCCCCATCATTAGATCAAACTAAACAGATGGTAATGATTTGTCCCTCAGTAAAAACAAAAATAAGAGTAAGTAAATGAACTTTTTTTATATATGCAATTATAAGTTTTGATTAAATATATATATATATATATATATATATATATATATATATATATATATATATATATATATATATATATATATATATATATATATATATGTGTGTGTGTGCAATTATAAGATTTTGAAAGAATATATATATGCAATTTTGACCCCTTATTTTTTTATTCTAGGCTCGATAATGTTATTTTAATTTTCAACGTGAAACACAAACGTGTATACAGACAAGACACAAATATGCAGGTCAAATGTACTTTCACCTAATTAGAAGAAATTTTTGGTTCGTTTCACCTCTGGGTAAATTCCACCAAACCCCACCATTACACTTCTCGACGATCTCTTTCAACCCGTTATCTAATATATTGCCACCTAACATTTTTTACTCGCCAGCGCATACGTTTGTCCCAATAATCCAAATCGGTTGATGACTTGATATGATTCACGAAATATGCAGCGACTCCTTTTGGGTAGGTGAAACACCTATAGTGACTTATTTTTGCGACGCTTTGTAGAAAATTTTAAATGCATATTGACCTTTTTAGTGTAAAACTGACTTTTGATAAGCATACCAAAAGGTTGTAGATCATAAAGTGAATGAAGCTTCTACTCACCAAATATCTCATGAGTCCTCTGTCTACTTTCGAAAGTGTACCAAAAGAGAGCAATAAGTCAAGTATGTACGCACTTCACTTATAAGGATCTAATAAATTAAAAAAAAATGACAAATACATGGAGTTTCATCATTTTATTACAAGTTCTTACCTATTTCACCGCATTTATCTACAAAATTACTTGAACCTAACATGTCTATATCATTGTGCATCCTGCATACGCCTTATCTGGAAAATGATGCGTCTAACCTAATTATAGTCATATTTTCACGAAGCTGCGTATAGGATGACCAAGCTCTCAATAAGTTTTAGGTAAAAACAAAATTACATACGAAGTCAATACTGCCTTGCTAATATTTAAAGCACGTAATCTATGTTACATTATAAACTCTACCAGCATGACACGGTCACCATATGCTTGTTTTATTTTTTATCCAAAATTCAAAAAAACAAAATGAATAAGGGAGCGTTTGGTTCGAAGAATCTTTTTGAGGTAATTGTAATATGTCAAATGAATTGCAATTTGAAGAATTAGAATGTGTTGTAATTGTAATTTATTGAATTGTAATTGATAAAATCTATTATTATATTTGGTAGATAGATAACGTAATGTAATTCAAAAAAAAAAAAAAAAAAAACCGAAATATTACTAAAATATTATGGGATTGAATAATAATTACTATTTTGTTAAAGCATAATAATAAATGTATAATAGGATAATAATAATAATATTAACGAGGCATGAAAAACCCGTGCGTTGCACGAATTGTATCTTGATGTTGGATTACAAAATGTTATAGTAATTTATGTACTTTGATAAAATATCATGATTTGATAACATTGTTATTTTGGGGCATTATAGTATTTAAATTATTTTATTAACATTAAAATAGTATACATGAAGAGACCTTTTGTTTACATGAGTCTCTTCACATGTAATATTTTAATATGAATAAGTTACATTCTTAAGTGTTGTATACGTTCTTAAGTGTTGTAATAACTATTTTTTTATTGATAACAATTGAATATTTTACAACTGTATCTGTCCACATCCGTGGCTATATATAATTATATATGGTCAAGAAAAGGTGAGAAGCTAAATGACACAAACATTGAATTCTTTTTAAGGAAAAATACACAACACTACGCGTCAAACAATGCATTAAAACTAAAAAAACAAAAGCCTTATCTACAAAGTACAATATATTTCCTTGTAGTCATCTCGGTAAAATATCCGTAAATCAACTGATTGAGAAAATATGTTACTCCGTATTATGCAGCTATCTCCATTAAGCAAAGTTTTATTTTGCAATGATGAGTCAGCCCTCAATAATTACATATCTTATATTGCTTGCCTACAAACGGCTTAATATGGGCCTTATGTAGGACCTTTATGTTCCACTTTAACTTTTAACCATGGTCCTTTTCAGTTTTCACCTCTTGGTCTTTCTTGTTAACACGACATCGAAAAAGCGAATTTGAAGAAACATCAATCTGGAAAAGTTGAAAAAAAAAAATAGAGGATCTACTGTGTAAATATCATAACTCTATAGTCTATACTTCTTATAAATGAATGGTTTATGATGTCGGCCAATGATTTTTAAATATATCACCTAAGGTTAAATCAAACGAAATGATGAGTAAGTTACATGTTTAGTTGCAAAGGTTATATGGACTTTGGTTTCCAATCATGATTACCCTTTACTCGTCTATGAATATAAGTCCAGTCAAATCAAATAGGCCCGATCCAATAACCAAACAATAATACCTGGCTACATATCATATTATCCTAACCCTAAACAGACGCATTGATAGATCTGCCTCCCACCTACCTTTCTCTCCCTTATGAAAAAGCAGTCATCTCTCCCATTAATATTTCTCAAATTAAACGCCTTCACCAAACATTTTCATAACTCCTTTGTTGTTTAAACCAAAACAGATATCAAGCACACACATAATCTTTCTTCAGCTATCATATCCTTCGAAGAACAAAGAGCAACAACTGTTTTCTGCTTCAAGATCTCACAAAGAGGTCTCGGGTAGGTGATATGTGTTTTGGTTTTCGTTTTTGTTATAAACCGAATTAAAGAACGATTGAAACAGAGGTTTCGGTCTTTCTTTAAATGTATTCGGATATTAAAAAAGAAGGTATACTTCTTATAGATCAATGATGATAATGATTCAACAAAAAAAATCTTTTAAAGATTAGATAAAAAGTTGAACAAAATCTGAGATCTTGTGGTTTTCGTGCTATGTTTGAGATAGATGAGTGTAGGGGAGAGATGTAAGGGTCATGGTTGTGTCTAGATTAGGATTTGTGTTGGTTTTGGACTTGGTTTTCATGACTCCAAACTGTGTTCCGATGATGATGCCGATCGTGAATAATATTGGGTTTGGGTTTGGGGTTGGGTGGGAACTATAATGCCGAGTATAGTTACTTTTTAGTTCGAATGTTTGTTTGTTGTAGGTAACTGTGAGATGGTTATAGAGATGGGTTATAGATTAGAGTTTTTTTTATTGAGGATGATTGTAGATTGTGAGCTGATGGGTTCTTGATGTCGGTTGTTGTTATTTTATTTTTTATTTTTTCGTTTTTGATAATGAACCATCAAATACAAATCCATCAACAATAATAACAACAACGAAGCCACCCAAGCTCGAAACACCACCTCTTAAATAAAGATTCGGTGGTGTCAGCGGCGGAAACAGTTGATGTTGACAGCAGTTCGGTAGCTGTGGCGATGGAAGAATGAGTTGTGAGCCTGCTGAATTGTGCTATTTATACTTCAAAAAAGAAGTTGAAAGAGTTCAACAATAAATAGACTAACCTTTTGGTTTTCTTATTTTAATGGTGAGTAATATTATTTGAGGTTTAAATTCTGCAATATTTGATTTCGGTATATATTTTAGAGTTTAAGGATGATATATTTTAGTGAATTATTTTCAAGCTTAAGCATGTTGCACCGTACAAATTTTTATGCACATTTACTCTTCCACATTAAATGTACCAAAAGTGAATCTTTATATATATAAGATAATTTAATAATAATAATAAAAATAAGAATATAATAATTGTTTATTAATAAAAACAATTAATATAATAATTAAATATGATTTTCAAAAAATAATAATAATAAATTAATTATTATATTGTAATATAATCTAAATATCTAATAAAAAAATAATAATAAAATAATAATAATTCATATTTGAATTTATTAATACTTAAAAAATCATGATAAACTATTTTTATAGTTTAAATGGATAGTTTTAAATAATGTTATATTAATATATAAATAATATTATATAATAAATATATAATAATAATAATAATAAAAAGTAATAATGTAATATTTTTTGTTTTATAATATTTTTGTTGAAATATAATAATAATAATAATAATAATAATAATAATAATAATAATAATAATAATAATAATAATAATAATAATAATAATAATAATAATAATAATAAGTCTATTGCCAATAGTCACTCAAATAATGCTAAAAGTGATGTTTTTATCTTTCATAGAGTTAGCTTCTATATTCAAAAAGGAGTGGGAGTACAACTTGTGTCTAGGCTCCCATCCAACTTTAAGTAATATTTATTATGTTTAATGAAAATGTTATTATTATTAAAAAAAATAATAATAATAATAATAATAATAATAATAATAATAATAATAATAATAATAATAATAATAATAATAATAATAATAATAATAATACGTTAATTAAAATCATCAAAACTAAAATACATATACAGTTTCAGAAACCCAATCATCTCTCCCGGTAGAAAAAGCTACAAGTTTATGAGGAAAAAAAATGATAGTGGTGGAATATAGGTGGTTACTTGTACGACTAACCAAGAACTCATAGGTATGTTTGGCACGAAGCGGTGTGTAGCTTTTTAGGCAGTGAGTGGTGAGCAATAAAATATTTAAATTTTAGTAGTCGTTTGCCAAAAGAGCGGCGAGTTTTTGGCTAATTTTTAGGAAGGATGATTTTCCAATGCTTCTTTAAGAAGTGGTGAGTTGTGGCTACTGCTAACAGCTCACAGCTACTACTAACAGTTCATAGTTACTGCTTACTGCTACTGCTCACTGGTACTTATAACAAACACACCCGTAATGAAAAGACTGCTCCGCTAGGGTTTTGATAAATGTAATGTGACAACTTTTAACCTTTTTGTATTATTTTTTAAATACTTTATAAACACTTTTTTATTTCAAAATCTTGAGCGACTTAAAAAAATTTTAAGCGACTATATTTTCTTTAAGCGACTTTTTTTTTAAAACACCCCCACATTAACCCCCACACACACTCAAATTCCCTCAAAACACATATACTCAGTGTCACAACCTCTTCACTTACCTTTACACATACTGTAAATCAAACCCAAAATTAAAATCAAAATCAAAGTATAAACCCTAACTCTTAATTCTGTATTCGGGATCAATTTCAATAAACCCTAACCCTAGACGCAGCCATTATTAATTATTGAAGACCTACATGGAAAATCTAAGTAGATACTTTGATGCAAAGATCACTGTTTGTTCGAAGGTACATTATGAATTAATTTCAATAAACCCTAACCCTAGACACAACAATTATTAATTATTGAAGACCTAAATGGAAAATCTAAGCAGATACTTTGATGCAAAGATCAATGTTCGTTCGAAGGTACATTATCCAAAAACGATTAAAGGTAAGTTGGGAAATAAAAATGAATTAATTCTTCAAAATTGATACATCAGGTCGTTGATGCTTGTTTCTGAAATCAATATAACTGAATAACTCTTGATTCTGAAATCAAAATGAAGAGATAATGTGAATGTGTGGATTATGAAGTACTTTGGGTTAGTGTTTAGATAGGATTGAAGTATTGCTAGTGTATAGTTGCGTGATGATATATTGGTTAATATGGTAGTACCTTCGGTTTTCTGTGTTTGGATGAGTGCTCGAGTTTCATTTTAGTGTTAATTTTGGCGATATGCAATGCAAATACTTGCTTATACGTGTTATCGTGAGGTTACAAGCTAAAAATTTTAGTGGTGAATTGTTCATATAGATTTGCTGTTATATTCTTTGGAATAAAGGGAGTTGACTTTGCTACACTGTCTGCTACTTTTAAGTTTTTAGTAGTGGCGATTAGACCGGCTATGTTGTACGGGTATGAGTGTTGTCCTATCTCCAAAGCCCATGCTAACAGGGTCGAGGTGGCAGAACTGAGAATGCTAAGGTGGACTTGTGGTAAGACCCTGCTTGACATGATCTTGAACGAAGTTTTCAGAGCTAAACTTGAGGCCGAGACTATTACTTCGAAGATGAGAGAAGGAAGGCTCAGGTGGTTTGGGCATGTCAGAAGGAGGCCACAATCAGCGCCTGTAAGAAGAGTCGAAGCGCTAGTAGTGGATGGTGTGAGAAGGAGGGGCAAACCCAAACTCAGATGGGAGGATAGACTTAAGCTTGACATGAAGGAGCTTCTCTTGTCCGAGGACATGACCTCAGATAGGAAGGAGTTGAGAGATAGAATTAGGATATGCGGGTAGCTCTGGCTAGGTGTGCGTGGGTCTAGGTTGTCTTGAAGTTTTTTTTTTTTTTTTTTTTTTTTTTTTTTTTTTTTTTTTTTTTGCCTTAGCTTTAGGCCCCATGCGTTGCCCTGCTTTGCTTTGTGTGCTCCCTTAGGTTTTCTTTGTGCTTTTCTCTTTGCTTTTGTGCTTTATTGCCTGTGTTTCTGACCGTGGGCCCCTTGTTTTGTTTATACTCTGTTTATGTGTTTGCTTGTTTGCCTGCTTTCATTAGCCTACTTGTTGTCTGTTGTGCTCTATCTCGGTTGCCTATTGCCTTTTCTCTCTCATACGCACACATGCACTTGCCGGAGGTCTCTTTAGAAGCAGTCTTTCTACTCCCGGGTGTACCTTGGGGTAGGGGTAGGATCTGTCTACATTCTACCTCTCCCATACCCTGCCCCGGCGGGATTGGGTATGTTGTTATTGTTGTAGTAGTGAATTAGGATGTTTGACATTTGATAGGGGATGCATTTGCTTTCTGTGTAATTTTCATCTATAGACATGTGTACGAATTATGTGAATGTGTAAGATTCTGAGGAACTTGGTGTTTTAAGATGGTTTATGACATGTGAGTTGCTATAATGTGCTTCAGATTTATGTGTTTGGATGAATGATTGAGTTTGTTTGTTGCAGCTATACGAAAAAGCAGTCATTTTGTATGTTGAACTAGCTGAAGCAACTGTGAATAGTTTTTTGATCTCAAAAGACTCCCCGGTGATTGAACCAGTTAGAATTCATAATGGCGCAGAAGAAAACAAAGAGGCTCTCAGGAAATCTAGAGGGGAGGACGACGAGGACTTCCAAATCTTGGAGTACCAGGCACATAAAGGAAACTCTGTAGCTATGTATAAGATTGGTATATTCTACTACTTTGGACTAAGAGGGGTTAGACATGATCACACCAAGGCATTGTCATGGTTTTCGAAGGCTGTGGACAAGGGTGAACCTAGGTCTATGGAGCTTCTTGTAGAGATTTATGCAAGAGGTGCTGGAGTTACTCGAAACTACACAAAGGCATTTGAATGGCTCACCCTTGCTTCCAAACAGCAACTTTATTCGGCTTACAATGGGATGGGATATTTATATGTCAAGGGTTATGGAGTAGAACAGAAGAACTACACTAAAGTAAGTTTGCTGAAACTCAGTATCAATATGTTATGTTTCTTGTTTGCTCTAATAAGCAGTGAATCGTTTCCCATATAGGTCAAATTAGTTTTGTTGCACCTATTGTAATTTATCTTCCTATCTCTATTCCATTTAGGGTATCCATTTCTTTCACCATCAACCTAGTAACATGCCTTTATCAGTTTATGATGAATGTCACTTTTGGCCTAACCAATTTTAGGGGTACATGGCTTACTATTATGGCTGTTAGTGATGCATATCTTTTTTTTATTCCTAACCTGGATCTCCATTTTTCTGTCCATTACTTCCAACATGTTGAACATGGTGCAATGTATGCTAGAGTAGTTGGCACTTAGAAAATTTAGTATTTTGGGTAAAGTATATCATCAACAAAGTTTTAAACCATATATTTAATATTTTTATGTTGGCATTCAAATGCCAAATTGAAAATCCCTTATCTTTGGACAAAGTTACAATTTTATAGACCATAGACACAGTTGTAGAATTTAAAACAGGCTAAACTAGGAAAGTTGGTGTATGGCAACCAAAAGAATGCACACTTGTGGTCGAGGACATAAAGTTCCTTTCGTAGGAGTATTACATACTTTTTCTCTCTTACATCAATCATAGTTATAGTGTATTTTGCAGTCCTACATTTGACTGCTTTTGCTACTTGTATTTTTCCGTTACTTGTTTCTTATTGCTCATAATTTTTAGGATGACTTCTTGATATTATAAATTTATAATAGCCAAGGTTATTGATTTAGTTCTTATGATTTTTATTGCAGGCAAAAGAATAATTTGAGAAGGCTGTTGAAAATGAGGAAGCTGGTGGTCATTACAGCTTGGGTGTAATGTTTCTTAAAGGAATTGGTGTGAAGAAAGATGTAAAGCTTGCTTGCAAGTATTTCTTCGTAGCCGCTAATGCTGGTCAACCAAAAGCATTTTATCAGCTGGCAAAGATGTTCCACACTGGTATAGGGCTAAAGAAGAATATTCCGATGGTATGTGTTCCGTCATGCTATACATTCATTTGTTCATATATTCTCTTTTTTACTCCAATGTAATTTGCACCTACCTTATGAAGAGTACAACTGGCCATATCACCCCTAAAACAGCCATTATACGCACCCCATAATTGTAATACATTTCATAGTAGAATAGATTCTCGTCTCATCAGTGCTTATTCAACTTTGATTGCATGACTCGAGAATGATTTTATCTCCTCTACCCATTTTTCGTACTCTCTCTTCAAAATAAGTATATCTATCTTCATTGCACGACTTCAAGATGGACTATTCATCAACTTGTATTCTCTATAAAGATTTTGTGCTCTGCGTAATTTATCAGAGATAGAGTTATAAAACATTTTTGGAATGATACATCTATTAAGTTTCTGGTTTTGATTCGTTTCTGGCAACATCATTGTACAATCTGGTTGCAGAAAGGGGCCCTTGGAGTTCTTTATCAAGATGGGCATTAGAATCATACCTAAAAGGTAAGATAGGAAAGGCGTTCTTATTGTACTCAAGGATGGCAGAGTTAGGATATGAGGTAGCACAAAGTAACGCTGCCTGGATTCTTGACAAGTTTGGTGAAGAGAGCATTTGTATGGGTGAATCAGGGCCATGCACTGATTTAGAAAGGCATCAGCGTGCACATTCCTTATGGTGGCAACCTTCTGAGCAGGGTAATGAGCACGCGGCCTTACTAATTGGAGACGCGTACTATTACGGCCGGGTATGTACTTTCAGGGAGTTTATCTGTACTTGTTCTTTAATGAGGAAATTTTTATAGAAGTCACGGGGTGCTGTGTAACAGGTCAAAAGGGGTATAAGCATTTTTGTGCCAGATGCAAATGGATAAAAACTGTAGTGATGGAGGAAGGAAACGCAACGATTCTCACCCTCTTTGTTTGCAGTCCTTTACCTTCGTGAACGAAAACGTCGGCAAGCAGTTGTAGCAGCTCCTCCTAACCCTCCCCCTCGGCCTAACGACAATATCATTAATTAAGTTATAAAATTGTATAATAGATCCATGGTTTTTTGGTCAAAGAAGTGTTGATGGAGCGGTAAAGAGCATGCTACGGAAATACTTGTATATTTCTCTTACATCGGAATCACCTTAGTTTTTAAAACATGTTTTAGAAAGATGTGTGAGGTAAGTAATATTAATGTTATGTTTCATGTTAGTGTTATGTGTTGTGTTGTGACAAGATGGATGTGGAGAACAAGAGAAGAAGAATAATAGACCAATTATGTTTCGGTTTTTGATATAGATGGTGCAATAGACTGCTATTAATAATAGTGGTATTCCTGATGTTAATGTTCATATTGATAGTAGGGAGACCTAATTATTTGATCATTAAAAATGAATTAGGGTTTAATAGTTTGGCTTTAAATTAATTCCCTTTCGAGCCTTTATATAAAAGATAGAATGTTTTTGATTTGTGGGGTTTTGATTTTGCATGTGTGGATTTTTTCGAGGTTTGGAGCTGCGACGGTGAATAAGTTTGATGCGGAGGATAGGCTTCACGCGATTGAACCTGTGGTTTTCAGTAACTTTTTAGTATCTAGTCTAACATAGTTTCTGTTTACATTATATGCTATAGGATAGTTTCTTTAAGTCTAATATGGAGTACCTTTTAATATGTATTTTAACATGTACAATTAATTGTGCAGGGATAAGGTCGGTTTCACAGAGGGTTAGAAAGTTTGGATTTCAAGGTGGTGACGCAAAAATTAACCATGTAACCCATAAATGCTGAATGCGGTTAATTTTTGAATTACATAGTAATGTGAAACATGAAATACTGATTATGGTATATGATTTGTTATTTTTTATCTGCGTTTATGTTTCAGCTACAAGATACGGGATGCGGCACAAACTCTGCAATGTTGGGAGCAACTCATCTAAAAGGAACGGACCATACTAGGTTTGCATCTTTGTTAGTGTACTTTTTCTATATGAGCTTCCTGCCATTTCTTTCTTTAAGTGGGCTTCACTTTTTTCAAATTTGTTATTTACAGATTACTATGGATACTTGCTAACAACACGACAACCAAACCAACCCGATAGACTCTAAGGTTAGGTCAAGGTCAATATGCTGGTGCACCGTTTATGTACAAAGATGTGACACTTACTTTATTGTCTGCTTTGAGGTTGCTGCAGTGAACTATAGAGATTTGAGTTCCGCTTCCCATCAAAACACACAAACCACTGGTAGGTTAACATCAGCTTCGACGACTTTAGGCATCGGCAGTTTCCCCACTCACAATATATTAGGGTGTGCAATTGTCTGATGAGTGGCAATTTCAAATTACAGCTACTCACAAGAATGTGTACACTGCTTGCAAAAGGAGGTTCTACGAAATGCGTGCAGGTTGGTTCAAATATTAAGAGACTGCAATTGTACAATTTTTGCTCAACATCAATTACCGGTCTCTTAATCATTTTATTCTATTATCATTATAGGCTCATACGGTTCACAATGATGGAATTCACGAACAGATGAAGGACCATCAAACGTGCCAGCAGCTGCACGACAACGTTAGTCACGCCCCTTTCTGTTTTTATGAATCCAACATATGTGCTTTAAGATTGTTTAATTTGACTAGCAAGATTGTTAGCCAAAGAAGTAATGGCAGACCCTTTAGGACTCGGTTGTTGTTACACCCCGTGCCTGCTTAGACAAAAAACTTTGAACTTTTACGTGGAAACGCTTGACCTTTTACGGATATTCTGTTACTCTTTTGACCATTTATAAAAATCCATAAACATTCAGACTTTGAGACTATTTTTAAATGAAACTAGACTCAATTACCTTCAAAACGACGGGTGGCGTGACCCGTAACGACTTACGGTTCAAAAGATACGAATTTTCGAAGATTGCCAAAAATCTGCCGGGCGACCTCCATCCGATCGGATGGAGATCCAACCGATCGGTTGGATGCTTCTGGTCGCCCGGATCAATTTCAAAATCCCTTCTTGAAAGTTTGACCTCCCGAACTCGATAATTTACCAAACTTTCCATATTTACTTAGTATACCATTGGGCTCATTTCCATACAAAAACATTTATCGTTTAACCCTCGGAATAGTACTTTACAAGATGACGGGTTTTGCACTAAAACCCGTTTTGACCCGTTTACACTACAAACCACTTATACCACATCATTTTCCCACCAAATTTGACCAATATTATTACTTTAACATGCTAAACATGTTCCATATACACATGACCCGTTTACATCCCAAAATGGGTATATTTCCACTTAATCCAAACTTCCCTTTAACTTTTACTAATAACACTTAAAACACACTTTGACACACCGTTAGACCACCATATCATTATGACTCTATTAACATACATTTTGATAGTTGACTTTACCTTACAAATCAATAAAAGACCAACGGGGGTACAAACTTTATACTTGAGCTTGGTATTCTACGTAAGCTCCTAAATGCATACTACCTTCCAATCCGCTTCCAATTCCTTAAGCCATAACCCAATCCAAGTTATCTTCAATGCAATTAACCTACAAAACATTAACAACTAAAAGGGTAAGCTTACGCTTAGTAAGTAACCCGACATAAAACATATCTCATACACATATTTCCACATAAGCATCATAATCACTTTAAGGCTTCCAAGCTACATCATTCAATTCATATCACATATAACTTCATTACATAACTACATCTAATCATCACAACCATAATCAACTACATACCTTAATTAGTCCAAATCCAACAAGCTAACATACTCTTAGTCGAAATCACTAGCCATCCATCCTTAACTTACAACCATTCTAAATCCAAATCTCATACTCTTATACAACCATAATACATATATGATAAATACACATATAACACATGTTTTAGTAAGAGTTACTTACCTCATATCCAAGCTAATCTATCATTGATGATTTCACCACCATCATCATCATCCTCACTAGTCATCATCATCATCATCATCATTCTTACTTACTAAACCATAACTATAACATCAAGGCTTATCAACACAACACATCATGATCAAGGGTTAGATAACCCATCTAAACTTACCCATTATCCTTTCTATATCATCATATGATCATACCATGATCATATGATGAAAACCCACTTAACCCATAAACCTTAACCTCTTTAATCATTAAGATAGTGATACTTACTTGGAGTGGATCATTGCTAGGAAGGACTATGGACATTAGGTCTTCATCTTCTTCTTCCTAAGTCACCAACTAGCTTTTCCCTCTCTTTTTCTCCTTCTCCATAACCGGACTTCTCACCCTTATCTAAATAATGAGGGAAATCTCTAGAATTTCCTAGATATTATTAGATAGGTAGCATCTTTGGCCAATGACATAATTAGTCCCTCACGTCCTTTTTATTCTATTTTGGTCACAACCAATTTATAACAAATTTAGTCTATTACAACTTTAGCCCCTTAGGTCTATTCCTTTCTATTTGAGCTACATAATACTTTCTATAGCCTTAATATATATATATATATATATATATATATATATATATATATATATATATATATATATATATATATAAAGGGGGGGCTTTATTTTCAGAACCTTGTTAAGTGCGGGAACTGCGAGAACCCACTTTCAACCCTTGGATTAACTAGATCAATGGATAAGAATGTTCCATGGCATTTTCGTAAATAAATTGAAAGTGATTTCCTGGAACATTTATGAAAAGGGCATAAATGGTATTTAACTTTTACACCCTCTCATTAACTGCTTGCTTATATTCCGGGATTTTTTTCAAATTTTCCTCCAGTATAATGATTACTTCCTTAAAAATCAAATAAAACAATAGAAGATAATCTCATTTTTTATGTAAAAACACACACAATCACACACATTCTTCCCCAATTGTCTCTTTTTCGGCGGCGATAAATACCCCAAACCAATCGAGGCGGCGACAATCTTCCCCAATTAAAATCAACCTGTTTTTTGCAACAATTAACAAGGAGGTCGAATGGAAGGTATGATTGGTATGATTAATTGATTTTTTTTTTATGATTGTTGTTGTTTCGAAAAAAAAAGGGATTGCATGTGTGTTTCTTGTTTAATAGTGATGAACAAGCTTGTGTATTTTAATGTTTTGTTCGATTAAAGTTTTGATTTGGTTAATTATCTTTTTTTTTTTTAATTCGTTCATAGTTTCGTTTACCAGTAATGTTGATTTTTTTTTTACTCTGTAATTCGTTGTCTAATTTCCTGTAACAAGATTGTTTTTTTTTTTTTTTTTTTTTTTTTTTTTTAATTCGTTGTCTAAGTTCCTGTAACAAGCTTGTTTTTTTTTTTTTTTTTTTTTTTTTTTTTTTTTATTAATTATCTGTGTATTTAATTCGGTAATAATGTGTTTGGTTTAATTATCTATTTTTTTTAGATTGTTTATAATTTGTGGTGAATATATCATTGCTGGTTTGATACATAAGTGTTTTGATACGTAAATGTATATAGTGTTTGGTAGGTATTGAACATTAACGTTTCAAGTATGAAGTTGGTGTTTTGAAACATGGGTGTTTTGACACATAACTGTTTTGATCAAGTATGACATTGGTGTTTTGAGGCATAAATGTTTTTAGTATATGTTAGTTATTTAATAAGATGTGGATGTATACCTGTGAATGTTGTTTAACTCTTATTGAACAAGGGTGTTTTGATACATAATGTGGGTAAATTGTGATGATTTAAATTTTTTTTTTTTTTGTAAATAATGACCGAATATCTGGTAGTTATTTGAAAAGATATAGTATGACATTGGTGTTTTGCTACATAAATGATTCTAATATCAGTCAGTTGTGTAATAAGATATAGATGTATAGCTTACATTGTTGTGTTGAAGTAGTAACTGGGGTGGTTGGTTGTGGATAATGAAAATTTTGTAACAAGGGTCTTTGTCATAGATGTAACAGGGGTGTTTGAAAGTGGTTAATGAGAATTTTGAAACAGGGGTGTTAGGAGTAGATGTAACAAGGGTGTTTGGATGTGGATAATGAAATTGTTGTTACAGGGTTGTGTTGAGTAGATGAAACAGGGCTGTTTGGGTGTTTGGAATATGTGTAATCGGGGTGTTTGTTAAATGTGTAAAAGGAATACATATAACAAGGGTGTTTGGATGTGTATAATGAAATTATTGTAACATGGCTGTTTGTAGTAGATGTAACAGGGGTGATTGTAATATTGTAATATATAACAAGGGTGTTTGGATGTGTATAATGAAAGTAATTGTATTGTTTGTTCATGTGTATTGCTATTTAGTATTTTTTATGTTGTTATTGTTAGAGTGAGCGATGATTTTTTTTATTTTTATTTTTTTTTTTTTTTTTTTTTTTAACTTTCTGGTTTTGTGTATTTGATATAGATGTTAGGAGAAGTGGAAGGAAAAAGAATAAAGGGCCGGTAATTTTCGAGAACACAGTGGAAAAAGCAATAGATGCTGATGCGGAGGATAGTGACGATGAATTCGAAAATGCTAACGTCTCGGTTGTAAAAGGTAAGCATAATGTTATACTAATGCAACTCATTTGGGTTTTTGTAGACTAGGAAGGAGTTATCATTGTTTTGTTTATACTAGTGAACAGGGGTGTTTGTAAGTTGGATAATTTGTTCTGTATGGTCTTTGTTTGGGTGTATTTAGTTTAGATTGTCTGAACATGGGTGATTACACAGGGGTGTTTGTAAGTTGGATTAGTTGAATAGATTGTCTAAACATGGGTGTTTGAACCTGGGTATAAGGGTAAGACATTGCGTCATACTAGTGAACATGGGTGTTTAAGTTAATCAACATGTGTGTTTGACCATGGGTGGCCCAGTTAGTAAAATGGTTTTCAAATTAGTTAACATTGGGGGTTCTAATTAGCTCAAACAAAAAAATAGCATAAAAAATTGTCATTCGGTTTTCAGAATATAGTGAACATGTGTGTTTGAAGTTAGTGAACATGTGTGTTCGAACAAGGGAATATAGTGACTGTCTGAACATGTGTGTTTGAACATGGGAATATGTGAAACATAGTTGCAATTTTAAAGTGTGTATTAAGAGTGTCGTTAATCTGGTTTGTTTTTGACAGATGTGAGTTCAAAGAAAGTAGACAAGGGTGAGAAAGTTGCGTTGGCGAAGAGGAAAAAAGTTGAATCGAAATGTAAGTGTAAATTGTTTTATAATTATAAATATGTAATTGTATATTTTATATCAGTTGTTTTAATAAACATAATTTACTGTAGGTGATGAAAAGGACGAGGTTAAAAAAATTAAAAGGAAGAAAGGAGAAACCTCTAAAGAAGTACTTACTAAACCTTATGTGTTCCAGACGAGAACATCTCCGAAAATGCTATTCAATGCTTTGCAGACTCTTTTACCAGCTCAGAAAGCTTGCCTCGAACAAATGGGGTTTGAAGGTATGTTAGATATGAAGTTAGATGGAATTCCATCTAAGATGGGGTTTTATGTCATCGACCAGTTTAACCCAGGGAAGATGGAAATAAAACTGAATAACTCATCCATTATGATAACAAAGCAACTAATTGGAGAGTTACTAGGTATACGGAATGAATGGAGGGACATAATGGAGGAGGAAATTGAAAGAGACGAAGGGTTGATTGGTCGCTGGTTGAAACAGTTTCAAGAAGGGAAGGACAAGACAACCGGCATACTAAAGGGTTTGATTAGAAAGTCAAAGGTTGCAGACATGAACTTCAGGCTGAATTTCATTGTCTTGTTTACGTCTGTGATGGGTCGTGTTAATGGTAAAGGAATATTGGATTTAAGTGTCCTTAATCATATACACACTGAAACAGATTTGTCAACAATAAACTGGTGCGACTATGTTTTGCGGTGTCTCAAAACCTATAAAGAATAGTTACTAAGGTGTATGCTAAATCATACATGCATGTTCATATGATATGTTTATTAAGTTGAATGCTAAATCATACATGTATTTTTTGAACAGGCATGTTTATGTATAATAGTTACTAAGGTGTATGGTAATAAAATACATGTGTTTCTTGGAACATGCATGTTTATCTAGTATATTTACGAAGCTGTATGGTAATAACGTACATGGTTGTATGAACATGCCTTTTTAGTAATTATGTCTATGAAGGTGTATGGTAAAAAAACATACATGTTTTTTATGAACTTGCAAGTTTATCTATTAGCCTTTATGATTATCAATGTTTATGTTAAAAACATACATGTTTTCTTTAAAACATGCATGTTCTGCTTTTATCAAGGGTATTGTAAAAAAATACATGAATTATATAAACATGCATGTTTATTTAGCAGTCTGAATTAATGTGTATGGTAAAAACATACTTGTTTTTAAAGATACAACTTAACAAACTTAATAAACTTAAGATACAACTTATTAAAGTTAAAAAAAGTAACGTAAATCCGCATAAACATAGTTGTTGAATAACGTAAATAAAGCTGCATTTATTTTGATTATTTGTCCACATCTCACGCGTCGTCTGAATACCTACCTTCATCGTCTTCATCATCTTCGTCACTGTTTTCATGTTCATAAATGTCCGCGTCTTCATCGGTTTCCTCATCTTCCTCAATGTTTTCTTCTTCTACAACGTTTTTCTTGCCCAATTTTTTTTTGCCCATTTTTTTCTTAAGCGGGGGATTTTCACAGCCTCGCTTATTTTGGCCTAGTTCTCCACAGTTACTACACGCACGTTTTTTGAAGGGGACTTTTCTATTAGTTCTCGCCTTTGTTTTGTTTTTTCCTTTTTTAGTTGCACTTACTATTCGGCCAGAACCATTCCGATTACCCTTAGTGTTACAGATATCAAAAGACAATATGAGTGTCCATTTGGTGTCGGAATGAACTCAGGGTCAATATCAAAGACATCAACAACGTCATCTCCTACATATAATAAAAAACACATGTATTAGCAACATGCATTCATTAATCAAAGTACAAAATTAGAATTTTTATCAGAAGTATGGTCGAATAACATGATTGTTAAAAGAACATGTATTCAATTTCGTTGTAATAAAAAAATATGGACAATGTAAAAACAAAACATTATTTTCGATTAACAACATATTATAATAACATGGTTATCCAGACAAGTGTTTGATCAACATATTATAATAACACATGAGAATCCGATTAACAACAATGTGTACTATACATATAATAACACAAGTGTTTGATCAGCTTATTATAATAACATGTTCAGTTAACACAAGTGTTTGATGAGCTTATTATAATAACATGGTTATCCAGACAAGTGTTTGATCAACATATTATAATAACACATGCGAATACGATTAACAACAATGTGCACTATACATATAATAAAAAACAAGTGTTTGATCAACATATTATAATAACATGGTTATCCAGACAATGTAAATATTATTTCAATAATGTGCATGAGAATACGATTAACAACAAATGGTTATCTGATAAAACCTAACATAAAAACATATTATAATAACATGAATTCAATAAAAAAAATTGCAAATCAGTTAACAATTATAAAGTTAAAAAAACAAAAAAACAAAAAAAAAAAAAAAAAAACAAACCATTATTTTCGTCTTGATGATGATGCTCACTATCCATATTCAGATCCTGTTCAGTTAACACAAGTGTTTGATCAGCTTGTTCTTGCACAACGATTTCATCTTCAACATGGGAATCATCAACAATATCAACCATATTTGTTTTTTTTATTCGAATGAATCAAAAATTCTGGATTAGGGTTTTCTATAATTCGTGAATTGAAGATAACAAGATCTGGAAAATATTGTTGTATAATTGGAAACCGTATATGTTGCATGATTCTAGGAAAAATTTGAATAATCAATTAAGATTGTGTGAATGTTAAATGTCCTTAATGCCCCTACGAATTAATTACATTAATTAAAAAAAAAAAAAAACCTTTTATTAAATTGTGATTGGTCAATTAGGGTTCTCGCAGTTCCCGCACTTAACAGGGTTCTGAAAATAAAGATACACTATATATATATATATATATATATATATATATATATATATATATATATATATATATATATATTATATATATATATATATATAATATATATATATATATATATATATATATTGACTATCGGGTTTGACTACCACGTAACTCCCGTTGACTAGCCAATCACTTTAAGTCTTAGTCGGTTTCATCTAGGGTGGGGCCTGCTTGTATACGGGAAACGGGTCTAACAATTCTACCCCCTTTATTTAGATTTTGTCCCCGAAATCTATCGTCTATTACTAACAAAAACTTAGTCACATAATACACCTCATTCCTAGCGCTTTCGATTCTTAGTTTATTTAGTTGCAACGATCTAAGTGATCTTGCAACTCTATGCATACTATAAGCTATCACATATCCTTAATCCTCATTACTTCCCGCTTACTTCTATAACCATACAACTCTTACTTAACCTATTACCTAATACGAGACATACTCACTATAAATCGTTATCATTCTAATCTATTCTATTACCGTTATATCACATTCTCACTTGCTTTATTCTATATTCTCATTCTTTGACTACATGATACTTGAGAAAATCATACTATTTGACTTTACATAAATACACTTGGCTAACACTTTCACATTCTATCAACACCACTCAACCATTTATTTTACGTCTCTACAATTACCTCATTTCTTCTACTTCTTTCTTCATGTCATTTTCGCTTACTTTTATAAGTCTTATAGAAAAATTACATGAATTTGCTTTATAACATCATACTTTAACACTTGCCGTCACATTACCCATGCCACTTATCATCCATTATTTCCATTACTCACATTTTGTACCACGCCACAAATACGTATTATAACATTTTTAAGCATCATTACAATTCTTCAATTCCTTCAACTTATACTTAACACTCAACACATAGGTTCTCATAAGTCTCACTAAAAGGCGTACTTTAATTTTAACCCTCCTATCTTAGTCCTTATAATTTCTAACTAATTCTAGACTTCTGCTTTCTACTTCTCTAACTCTACTCGTGCCATGTTGGCAACACATAAGGCCACTCATTCATGCTTCCTCATTTACATGGAAAGGCGTCCCAATCGATGTAAATCAAGAAACATAACTCATGGTTATATATATTTCCAACACAACACAAGTACTCCTATTTCCAAATTTAACTTTTATTCTCTCATCCTTTTTATACTTCACATTTCCTTTTTAGACTTGGATCCATATCATTAACACATTCATTATGGGTATATTTTTATTGCCAAGGATGTAGGCAACCCCATTGCCGATGAAGGCAATACGTTTTATCCCGAAGGATCTTTAACATATCCCGAAGGATTCCTTAACATTTATTGACTTGGTCATCCCGAAGGATACCACTTTTAACATTCATCCCGAAGGATACCATCTTTAACGTTCATCCTGAAGGATCATTAACATTCGTCACTTTACCACTTTCACATTTTAACATCGGATCCAAGCCATTAACATTTTATCATACACACATTATCTCATCCATTTTATTTAGTGAAGGCAAGCTCATAGAGCATATGAACCTGCTTATTAAAATTACACATTTCTATGTGTTCATCATCTTACATTCTAAATCCGCATTAATTGTAAAACCCTAAATTTTTGTTCATTTGAAATTCCCATTTTGCCCCTCTAAAATTTTGAAGGTACAAGAGAATACAATTAATTATACGAGAACATTTTTGCATTTTTAACCTAAGTATGAAAATACAACTATATGTCATTTAAATCATTACCTTACAATTAAATTTGCACATTTTAATTAAAGCCTAAAACTATATGTTATAAACATAAACACAATTAAAATAAATTAACCTAAGTTATGCATGAAAATAATATTTGTTACAAGGTACAAAATCCTTCCTAGTCTTCATGTATTATACCCCCCATATAGTCTAGATACATACAAGTTTATTCAAGGTAAATAGAAATTTATAATCCTCAATCAAGCCATGATTTATTCAATCAATTTACCACATTCCAACCATAAATCACACTCCTTTTTTTTTTCTCTAAAATCCGGTCTATCATCCCTCCCTCCTCCTTTCTTTTGTACGCCAAAAAAAAAAAAAAAAAAAAAACAAAAAAAACAAAGTTCTTGCTTAAATCTTCTCTCAAGAACAAAGGATTCAAGGATTTTGGTTGTTGCAAATTCGTAGGTAATCAATTCTAGGGTTTGTTCTTTTTCTTTTGTCTCATTAAAAACCAAGGTATCATCATCATTGCTCTTGTTTTCTTCTTGTTCTAATCGACACAAATATAACACCATGAATCCGAATTAAACCTACTAGAAAACCTAATTAGTAATATATTTTAATACTCATGTTAATTGGTTTAGTATGTTAATTGTTAATCCTAAAACTCGTCACATAAAATCATGGATGTTAACATGTAAGAATTAGGGTTTTTGTGATTTTGATGTTGTTATTTTATGTGCTTTTGTGGATGCTTTTGTTATTGGTTTTGGATGATTCATATGAGATGTTTATAAATATGTTTGTGATGAGAAATTTCTGGAAATAAAAGTTATATTGATCACGTGGTTGATTGGGTTAAAAAGAATTAGACGAATTAGGGCTTGTTTGTAAATAAATTAAAACGGTTCTTGAATATTTAGATTACATGAACTGAAATTGGTGTTTGATTCCTTGGATTTGATTGTATAAGTATGTTAATATGATGCCTAGATGAGTTGTGGTTGAAGGGTATAAACTTATATGCAAGATTGGATAATTAAATGGTGCTAAATATGGTTTAGAATGAATTTGTGTGATTGACTGTTCTGAATGTCAATTTTGTGGGCTTGATAACGTGAGCTTATAAAGGTTCTAATACTGAAATTTTGCATGCAAACCTAGTTTAGGGTCCTAGGAAAGTATTCCAATTGGTTTGAATGAATTTGAGTTTGATTTAGATGTTTTTCTGAATTTAATACGATCATGTGTTAAAATGTGTTTGCTGAGTTGTTTTTCAGTCTAGTTCCATGATTTTTCATTTCCAAACCATAGCATATTATAGGCCAAAAATTTACAGGAATCATATTTCATATGCGGACTACCTCCTGGAATTTTTGTAGAATTTTCTGAAGTAATATGGTTAGGTTTTTAAGTGCATATTTTTGAAGTGTATCTACAGATCCGAATCTGAACATGTTAACTTAGAAGATTTTAAAAAGGGGTTTAAACTTGATAATAAAATCTAGAAAAATTCCAGTAGACTCCTAAGATATGTGGGCTTCTTTGATAATTTTTTGGATTTTTAGTTTGGGACTTTGATATGTTTTTAAAATTCGTTAAGTGGGCTAAATTTTATGAAAATCTTTTAATGTGTATACATGTATTGTTTATATGTTCAAGGTGTTCTTTTGATGCTTGATGCCCAATACTTGTTTCTATTTCGTGTATGACTTGTTAATGACGTTTTGACTTATGTGTGAGTATGTTAAACCTATTTGATAATCCCGAACCCTAAACCTAATTTAACTAAATTGGAAAGTCGTATTAAAAGTTTCGTAATCCAGAAAGTTACTAAATATGGAAACTTACTAAATATGGAAACTTACTAAATATGGAAAGTTACTAAAAGAGGAAAGTTATTAGAAATGGAAAGAAACCCTAATTTGTAATAATAACAACATCAATGAGTAAACAACTTATAAAACAAGCTTTTAATAAGTAAAACTATATCATGTGTAGATTCTGATGAGGAGTATTTCCCATTCTGTGATCCTTTTCTTATTCAGCTTTTCAAGGTACGGATATTCTGACCTTATTTTTAAGGTTTTCTTTGTGACTTACAACCTTTGATATGAACCATAGTTATGAACCTTTGATATGAACCTTTGATATGAACCTCGCTATGAACCTTTGGACATGAACCTTTGCTATAAACCCTTGATGTGATTATGATGGCTCTTAATATGTATTCTGTATCACTAGTCATGGGGGTTCCATGACCATGTCATTGATGCACCAATTGCATGACTCTAGGGTGGGGGAGTGATGACCCATCACGTCCCTTTTATTATATTATATGTATGGCCACGATGATTATGATTTTCTACAGGGGCGTATGGATGCATCCTAGATCTGGATCTGTATCTGCTACATATGTTGTATGTGTTTTGTATCTGGTGTATGGTGATTATGTGCAATACATGCCATACACACATGGGAGTTCGCTACTCCATTTATGTTACTTAAGAGGTCTCCCCTCTTTTTAATTTATGAGAAGTGAAGACTATGTTATGTTTCGAGCCAATGGTATTATGATTCTGTTTATGCAGGCGACTACATGGATTCCTATTACTTAACCTATACACTATGTTTTTCCTTACATTACATTATGCCTACTTATGTTTACCAATTGTACTTCAATTGAACTTCACATTTATATTTCTATTTTCTATTATCATATATCCGTTCACTGGGCTTTTTAAGCTCAGCTGCATTTCTTTTCACCGCGGCAGATTTTAGAGGGAAGCTGGGATATAAATGAAGAGTGCATAAGAGCTCCTATAGGACTACACCTTTGATAGCTACCTTGGATTAGAGTTGACTTGGAGATTTTCATTGCTAGATTTATTGTACCTTTGTTGTAGTCCTTGTAATTCATTTACTTTAGATTTCATTTGTAACCTTTGAATTTAATTGTATTATTAAAGTCTTCCGCTTGTGTATGTTCTGTTTGACACCATGAATGTGATATCTTAACCCTTGTCGGGTTGGGGTGTTACATTAATCATTTTCACCTTCTTACTTTACCCTTTAGTCTACCCGACTCTTTCCACTTTTAAACCTTACATAGGTTAGTTTTCATTCATTCATTAGCATCATTTATTCTTCTTGCACATTTTAAGTCACTTTCACATTCTTATCATGTTTTAATTTTCACAACGCATCATTGCGTTCTTACTCGCACACTTAGACGATTTACCACAATTCTCATTCTCATTCCTTAACTCATTTGTTTAATCATTTATGTATTTAAGCAATATCATTCTATCTTTCCTTTTACATATATACCTTTCATAGATCATTTACTATAACACACTCATTAGCGTCACCTTTTCTTCACACACATTCTATATCATTAACGTAGGCTCGTTACGTTTACCACACAATATCTCGTTACATTCTTACTCACATACTTAACTCGTCTCATTCACTCATTTGCGTTTAAACCATCCCATTTATCTCGTCATTACCTTATCAACGCACCTTACTTTAATCCTATAAATTTTACATCATATTAAACAATCAAGGTACTCATTTAATCTTGCTTTCATCATAACCTACCATAACATCATTGTCATTATTATACATTCATGTACATACTCAATCCTCATACATACTCATCTCATTCTCATTTACATTCTTAACTTATCGCATTTAACTTTTAGCATTCAAACTTTTTAATTTAATTTCCATCCTTTAAATACCAACACACTTTATCGCAACTTCACTTTCACACTTAAACCTCAAGTACTTTACCTTACTGTTACCCCGTCTCTATACCACTTTAACATTAGTCTTTAGTCACTAAATTTAATGAGACCATATGTTGGTCACATTTCATGCCATCCTTTCCTAACCTCATTCTTTAACCTTCAAGTCATTAAACACTTGATCATTAATTTGTTAGTTTCATCTTGTCTTTTCACGCTATACCTTAGTACACTCAATATCATTACGATCCACACTTAAAGCGTCATTACTTAATCTCATTCATTTTCTTCATGTCAACAACCCTTAACAATTAGCGTGGTAGTTCCATCTTATCATTACACATTATATTTTAGCACATTTTTCATCACCACGATCCATTATTTAAGTGTTAATACCTTAAGTTACTTATTAACCCATCTCTAATACCATTTAGCATCTCTATTCACATCTTGGTATTGTTATTCTTCTATAACACACAATCTCGTATCATTTACCATTACGTTGATCCATTCACTTACACATCCATAATCCAATCATGAACTTATTCTTCCATTCGTCAATAACTCACTACGTGTCATCACCAATCAGTCGATTTTAATTTACTAATTCTATGTTCACTAATTATTCATTATTCAAGCATTTCTTAGACTAACACTTTTCCGTTTTCTTTTCTCCTTGCCTTGCACATTTTTAATTACTCACCTATCACCTTTTATTACTTTGATACCATCTTAGTAATACTCATCTTTTTCATACTTTCGCACATATGAATATACACATTATATTTCATCTGAGTTGTCACATTTCACTTATCGTCTTCTTGTCAACTTCATGTTATCCTCTTACTCTATTTTACACATGTTCATTCCTTTAATGTTGTCTTTTTCAATCCCGATTGACTCACCTTAATCTTGACATGGCTTAACCTAACATTAAACATGAATTATTTTCTAGACCATATATTGGTCTTACGTTGTAATCTAAAACTCGTTCATCTACCCAACTTCTAACACTTCATGTCACGACAAGAATTCTAGTCATGACTTATCTAATTCAGGTTCCCTTGTAGTTTAGTTTTTCAACTTATTCTATACATCACATTATAACACGCATTCATAATCCCCTTACACATAAACGACGAACACGTTAGTACATATTTAATCTCCTTCATACTTAAAGATAAACATCACTAAACACTTATACTTCATCAGTCTATTATCAATTTATGATTTAAAACATTTGAACATGTCTATGTCATACCATTTGTCTATTATCATGAGGTACTTACTACTTTACTTTATCAATTTATGCAATGGCTACTTCATTTATCATTCATTACTTATACATTTCTTTAATATCTTGCAATTACACATTTCAACAATTCACTTTACTTAAACACCTAAATCCTCGTCACGAACACATCCTCATATAACATCTCATTTCCATCTATACTCCTCACTATCACGACATTCTATTTTCGAATTTCTATAACAAGCATACTACTTATCCTTTCTATACACATCTTTATATTACTTCTATAATACACATTCACATAATCACATAGCAATCACCGACACTACCCGAGGTGCACGGTAATCCTATCACTTAAACACATCAATTCTCTCACGGACATATATCACATACACGATAGCACATAAAACACATTCATAATTTATCATCATTAAGCTCATATAGCAATCACATGGTCCATCTCATAACTTAACAATCACATCCTATAACTTAAACAAATATTTGCCCGCATTACTTAATCTTACATCCAACGCATCTACTAGTGGTTTAAGTCTAGGCAATCCTAAAGAAAACCTAATTCACTTAAACCGAAGCTCTGATACCAAGTTGTTACACCCCGTGCCCGCTTAGACCAAAAACTTTGAACTTTTACGTGGAAACGCTTGACCTTTTACGGACATTCTGTTACTCTTTTGACCATTTTTAAAATTCCATAAACATTCAGACTTTGATACTATTTTTAAATGAAACTAGACTCAATTACCTTTAAAACGACGGGTGGCGCGACCCGTAATGACTTACGGTTCAAAAGATACGAATTTTCGAAGATTGCCAAAAATATGCCATGCGACCTCCATCCGATCGGATGGAGCTCCAACCGATCGGTTGGATCCTTCTGGTCGACAGGATCAGTTTCAAAATCCCTTCTTGAAAGTCCGACCTCCCGAACTCGATAATTTACCAAACTCTCCAGATTTACTTAGTATACCATTGGGCTCATTTTCTTACAAAAACATCTACCGTTTGACCCTCGGAATAGTACTTTACAAGATGACGGGTTTTGCACCAAAACCCGTTTTGACCCGTTTACACTACAAACCACTTATACCACTTAATTTTCCCACCAAATTTGACCAATATCATTACTTTAACATGCTAAACATGTTCCATATACACATGACCCGTTTACATCCCAAAATGGGTATATTTCCACTTAATCCAAATGTCCCTTTAACTTTTACTAATAACACTTAAAACACACTTTGACACACCGTTAGACCACCAAATCATTATGACTCCATTAACATACATTTTGATACTTGACTTTACCTTACAAATCAATAAAAGACCAACGGGGGTACAAACTTTATACTTGAGCTCGGTATTCTACCTAAGCTCCTAAACGCATACTACCTTCCAATCCGCTTCCAATTCCTTAAGCCATAACCCAAGCCAAGTTATCTTCAACGCAATTAACCTACAAAACATTAACAACTAAAAGGGTAAGCTTACGCTTAGTAAGTAACCCGACATAAAACATATCTCATACACATATTTCCACATAAGCATCATAATCACTTTAAGGCTTCCAAGCTACATCATTCAATTCATATCACATATAACTTCATTACATAACTACATCTAATCATCACAACCATAATCAACTACATACCTTAATTAGTCCAAATCCAACATGCTAACATACTCTTAGTCAAAATCACTAGCCATCCATCCTTAACTTACAACCATTCTAAATCCAAATCTCATACTCTTATACAACCATAATACATATATGATAAATACACATATAACACATGTTTTAGTAAGAGTTACTTACCTCATATCCAAGCTAATCTATCATTGATGATTTCACCACCACCATCATCATCCTCACTAGTCATCATCATCATCATCATCATCATCATCATTCTTACTTACTAAACCATAACCATAACATCAAGGCTTATCAACACAACACATCATGATCAAGGGTTAGATAACCCATCTAAACTTACCCATTATCCTTTCTATATCATCATATGATCATACCATGATCATATGATGAAAACCCACTTAACCCATAAACCTTAACCTCTTTAATCATTAAGATAGTGATACTTACTTGGAGTGGATCATTGCTAGGAAGGACTATGGACATTAGGTCTTCATCTTCTTCTTCCTAAGTCACCAACTAGCTTTTCCCTCTCTTTTTCTCCTTCTCCATAACCGGACTTCTCACCCTTATCTAAATAATGAGGGAAATCTCTAGAATTTCCTAGATATTATTAGTTAGGTAGCATCTTTGGCCAATGACATAATTAGTCCCTCAAGTCCCTTTTATTCTATTTTGGTCACAACCAATTTATAACACATTTAGTCTATTACAACTTTAGCCCCTTAGGTCTATTCCTTTCTATTTGAGCCACATAATACTTTCTATAGCCTTAATATATATATATATATATTGACTATCGGGTTTGACTACCACGTAACTCCCGTTGACTAGCCAATCACTTTAAGTCTTAGTCGGTTTCATCTAGGGTGGGGCCTGCTTGTATACGGGAAACGGGTCTAATAGTTGTTACCGTAATGTACAGCACAATCTTCTAATCCGCATGTTTACAATTTATTATTTTATTGGTGTCGGTGTAACTTACATAATAATTTTTTTTCCGTTATCGGATGAACACTTATCACGTATGTTATCTTACTGTCGGTGTTGTCATGTCAGACTCTCACCCTGAAAGTCCGACGACAACTGACGTGCAGTTTACACAGACTCGCCACCCCCCGGCTATGTAGACAGACATTGCACGAGGCTCAGAACCGACATGTACGCGCGCAGGTTGTTTCAACAATGGTTGATTGTTTATGTTACTATTTTGTAGTCTCCCTGTTTACCCACCGCTTACAAAATATCTTGTAGTGAATGTGCAGTGTAAAATGTAAACACAACATCAAACGCCTACAAAATTGTTAACTTTGAGTTATTGTGGTTGACGGCATGCCAATATTGATGGTAGTAATATTGGTCTGTTACCTATTTTGGCACAGGTTGGCTAGGATTGCGTACCCAAGTAAACATCTCTTTGTGCATATGAAACTTGCTTATTTGTTTGTATTTGTGGATTTTAACCTATTTTTCACTTTGTTTTCAAGGACTAAAAGGGTTGGATGGGTATGAATGCAGGAATATTGTAGTGTACAAACATATTGATCCATCTGTAATGGAGGTTTAAAAGTCCTTTTTCTACCTGATCATTCTTTATATAAAAATTGTAGTTTGGTTAGGAAGTCATGTATGCAATTATCAGCTATGTAAAATACAACTGATGCGTGCATAGTAAATGAAATCTACATTGTTATCTTCAACAGTAAATCAAATAAGATTGTAAATCAGGGTGTGTGTTTATTTGTTGTACTCTAACTCAGTTATTGCATATGCAGTTGCCTTGCCTATTGAAAGAAGCCTAACGTGAATAGACCATAAATGGACGTGTTTTGGGGCTGAGGTTGGGGCTAAAACAGACCATCCTGGAGACTGAAATGGGTGTGGAATTCAGGGCCGAAATAGGGACTGCGACGAGTGCGTCTGTGACCTGAAATCGGAGTGTTTCAGCCGACGAACTGGGCCTGGAACAGGTGTCGTATACTTATAAGGTACATGATTTGTATCTTTATGATCGAGTGCTATATTATTTAGAATTGACGATTATAAATATCAACATTATTCAGTCACATTTTATTGTTTCTGTTTGTCCGATACGACTGAGACAACCTGAAAAGGTTGGAGAAATTTGGGACGGACATTCATGAAGTTATTGACCTCCTCGAAAAGAAAGACACGATTAGAGGTGTAATGGCAGGTAACTTTCTGTCTGGTATTATCGGTTTTCGGTACATTTTAATGGGTATTCGAGATGGCTGTAGAACAACAGCATTAAAGAGATAATTGGGTCGGTTTTACCTAATATTTTTATGCATACGTGGCCTTCTGAGTTCTGACTGATTATATGAAAAACACGCAGTTGCGCCAAGAACACAGAGCCAGCACAGTAGAAGTCTCGAGATGTGTCCGTTAAACTACAACTAGAGCCTGTATAACCAATCATTTCCGGCTGGGTCTGTTGCTACTTCAACTACTGCCGGTACATGTATGTCCACCGGAATGGTCACGCAGACTAACTGTGTTACCGATAATTCTAGCACAAAAGTTGCTCACCATGATAACTTAGCGACGCTTCCCGATGGAAAAAGATTAAAGAAATGCCGATAGTTGTAGGAAGGATGTCCCGGTAAGCTGTCAGCTATTTATTCTCAGTTCGTTTTATCTAACCTTTTATTGAATGTTGGTATTTACGTGAGATTTCTCTGGACTGTAGGGAGAGACCACGATGCATGACACGCTGATATCATGGTTGATAACGTTTCTGTCCAGGAATTTCGAGAGTGTTGCACCAGTATAAGTAAGCAGCAGGTAAGAAATTCTAAGTACTGACGACAAATGCGGTGTCCGACTGCTCGGAACAGTATTTACCAATCGTTGGTTCTGTTAATGCAGGTTCGTCAACCATTTCTGTTGCAAGATAGACATGGAAAACTGATAAGTACTTAAATAAGCAATTCCAACGACCCTTTTAAACCATTGCAATATTTAACCACGGCTTATTCCAATGCTCCATTAACAGGCCTGCTAAACTAGGAACAAAGCTGGAATGGATAGATAATGCTGCAGAAACCTCAATATTTACGCATGCTCCCCTTGGAAGACCGTAAGCCGATGGTTGATGGATTTCTGTATAAAAGGACGGATTTTGTTTTTGTTTCTACAGGTTTTGTCGCTCCCTTTTTTCACCAACTGACCCTCCGATTCCTAGGTACTGTCACAATTTGTTGCTTCGGTTATCAGTTTATAGGAACTTCAACTGTGTGTAACAAATTGAGGCCTTAAACGGCATTTTTTTGTAATAACAAATTGCCATAATATAAACGCAGGATTCCGTATGACTGTACCACGCCTTTTTGCACTTACACAAATCAAAACAAATGGAAAAGGTGTTGCGGCGGGTTCCTTATCCTTGTTGATTATATTTTAAAAACTTCTTTCTGGTGGTAACCATTTAAAAAAATAAATATCTCCTTTTTTGGATCGTTGTAGCTTGCTAAAATGAGTTGGGATGCCCGCGCGTTGTTGCACAAAAGTTGCCCCAAAAAATATAGATGTTTCATTATATAACATATATTCGCTGCATAAATGATGTACAAAAAAACTGGTTCTGCAGCTAAATTTACACCTGCTATACAAAGCGTAGGTGTATAGCTAAGTTTTTTGTGCAGTTGTAATATAGATACAAAAGATTAGGTGGTTGTTGCGTATAGATGTTGTTGTTCCCTTAACACGCTTAGAGTTAACTAGAAAGTTAATCTATTTGTGTTTATGACTAATACAACGTATTGATTAATTCTAACAGTTAATGAAACGTAAATATAAAAACACATAAGTATTTTCAACGTTTAAATTCTTATTAGAAATGAATCAAAGAATCTATTACCCAAGTGTTTTGCGGAACAAACACTTGGGATTGAATAGACAAGGTATGGTGTCTCCTATCTAAACTTAAGCTATGCTTAAGTGGTAACAATTCGACCCACTGAGCTATCTCAGGGATACGTTACTCTTTGTAGGAGAAAAGGGGTATTTGTGAAAGTCTAAGATTTAATTGCACAAGAATACATCGCCCTCTTTTCTCCATCTGTTTGCTATTTATAGGCAAACAGATCAAGAGTACTGAAGATTAAAACTAGATAAACAAATAGGAAGCGTGTCTGACAACTACAACAGTAGTTGTCATTTCCAAGAACCAATAGGATTGCGCCAAAAAGTCTTCATGTGTCAGACCTTACACTTCTTCGACTTTTAGCCACTTGAGGGATGGTTTGTCTGACCCCGATAAGACTTGTTCTTATCTTCTTAAAACCTTCCCTCATTATCCCGCCTTTTATTCAGGCTTTAGGTTCTTCAGTCATTTGTCTTCAATCTTCAGTTATTGTTGTTGAGGAGACTTGGGGTTCAGTGAGCTCTTGTCTAACGCTCACTGATCCATTACCTTCTTCTTCGTCTCAAGTAACACTTCAGTGAGTACCGCCTCACTGTGTGGTGAATCTTTCTTCTTAGACTCGTCCTGAGCATCTTGAAGGTAACTCACTGAGTGACTGTTCACTCAGTGACTTAGAATGTTTTCGGTTTAATTTACACTTAGCTTAATTTGTATTCAAATCTTGTTTAACGAAACTTGGGTACTGAAGGACCCAACAATCTTCCCCTATTTGGATATAAATTATGCTTAAGTGTTTTGATCAGTTATGAGTGAGCTAATGACTTCTGCTCATACTGAATGTACTAGAAAGTAAATAAGGACTCTGATATAACAAAAACATTCATCATTTTATTTATATCATTACAAAGGTCCTAATCTAATATATAATACTCGGGGTTCTTGAAAGTAACCCATGAGTTCAAGTTTCACCTTCTTCGATACTAACGCCTCCCTGTCAGGTCGTTTATTCATCATTCTATCCAGCAGCCTGAAAAACTCCTCATTTTCAGGACTCTTTACTCAAAGCGCCATTAGCTTGTACGCAAGGAGAGTTGTCGTTTCCGCTAGATTAATGTCACTCACTCTTTGAAATGCTGGCTGATCAAATTCATCAACAAAGAAGATACCGTACTCAGGCTCCTTGATGACTCGGTTAGGTATAAACTTGACTCCCGGAGGGGGAATCCTGTTGCAGTGAAGAGCAGCTATGAATTGTTCAGGTTCCTGACCCACAACTTTTCTTTTCCTCCCGGTCTTCTGAGTAGGTTCAAGGATTGCCAGTCCCTGAGAAGCAAGCGCCTTCTCATGATCAATACCCAAACTCTTTGCTACCTTTTCAAGTTCTTCATATTTGGAGTTCAAGGTCTTGATAAGAGATGGGGCAGTCTTGCTTTGTGTCTTCTTCCTCAGGATTGGCATCATCATATCCCATTCCCTTAGCCCAAATTCTGAGAATTTGAAAGGCTGGTAAACCTCAGACTTTCTTGGTCCTCTGTGTATTGTTATGCTTAAAGGCTTGGTGGGGGTAATGGTTATGTCGGTTATTTTGCCTTCTCCCTTGGTTTTTGTCATATGCCACATGTACCTCTCATAGGTTCTTTTCTTCCTTTCTTCTTTCAGCTTGGCTTGCTGATTATGTTCCTTAAGAAGTTTAGCCTGAAGCTTGAGGAATTCATCTCCCTGGATGTCCTTTTCAGACTCCTTGATCACCTCCTTAGCAACCTCAAAAATAATGGGCCTGTTGAGTTGCTTGTCCTTTTTCTTTGGCCCTTCTGATGTCTTGTTGATGTAAGACTTCGGCCACTTAAGTTGGTGTCCCAAAGAAGGTTCTTCCTCCATCCAATTCAACTTCAAAAGGTGCATCAGGATCTGCACGCTTTTCGGTTGATGCCTGAACTAATTGTGCTTGAGGAGAACTGTCAGTCACCATGATTCCCTTCCCTTTATCAGTGGGAGGGGGTTGACTTGTGGAAGTTTCAGGGACAACCACCAATGCAGATGAAGGATCAGGAGTTGGTTCAATTTTCTCCCCCTCAGCAGATACTGGAACTTCAGTGGATGTACCTGCTGACTGAGGATGTGGAGTAACTTGAGAGGCCTGAAGAATGGAGAGGATACTGGAGACCATTGTCTTTGTTTCAGAAGTCTCATTCTTCAGCGTGGTGATTTCAGGTACCATTGCATTTTGGGTTTTGGTGAGTTCAGTGACATGGGTAGTGTAGTGGGTGATCAGTTCATTATGTTTTGTTGAGAGCTGATCAAAGGCTGAGGATATCTTGGTTAGGTGCTCCCTGATAGCAACAACTGCCTGATGAATTGAATCTTGCTGCGACCGGATAGTAGTGAGATCCACCCCCTGAAGAAGCTTGAGAAGCTCAGTAATAAAGGTGGAGGTGGTCTGTTGAGTATTTATGTACTCATCCAGCCTTTTGATCAGGGTGGGATCATCTCCAAGTTCTTCCTGAACAGATTCAATAACCACCTTACTGGACTGACCCTTCTTTGTCTTCTTCACCTTCTTTGTAGGTGAAGGTACTGGAGAAATAACATTCTCCCCCTGAATAACTATCAGCATATAGTCAGTCAGGGCTATGGGTTGTACCTCAGTAATGCCACTTGAGTAGTTGGCCTTGTGTAGGACGTCAGGTTTTGATCCTTGGACGTCAGGCCTAACATACTCAGTGCCAAGTAGGTCCTGAAGCACGCAGAAAATGAACCTAGGGTAAGACATAAGTTTTTCCCTAGATTTCCCTGAGAGCTTGGCCATGAGGTCACGGAAGATTATTCCTCCGATATCTATCTTTTTACCCTCCAGGAGACTGAATAGCATCAATTGTTGTGATGAATTCAACTGCTCCGTGGAGGATTTATTCCCTCCAAGGACCTGAATGACAAATGTCATCATGATCCTCCAGACAGGGTGAAACCAAATCTTAACTATTGGTGCCCTTGCCAATAGTTGTCCTGGGGCCACTTCAGGTTGTTTGGGGTCATGTGGCCCTAGAAAAAGCAATTCTGCTTTAACTTATTGGTCAGTGGGGTTGGGCTCAAACGTCTCAGCGAAATCAAGGCCAGTGGCTTTGATGAAGGTTTTATAGTCAAGGGAGAGGGTGCTTCTCCCATTCATCACTGAGAACATTATTATTGAGTCCCTGGTGTCCTCAGGGCATGTTGCCACAACAGTACACCAGAATTCCCTCAAATAGTCATGAAATATGACCGAGGGGGTGTGAGTAAACGCCTTAGCAAGAAAGCAGTTCTTAAGGTATTTAACCGCATTCTTTTAAGCCCAAAATTGTTCGGGGTAGGCAAAATTTCCTACAACATTGTTTTTGGTTAGGTCTACGCCCTCCATTGTAAACTCCACATTTGGGGCGTAGTTTATAGCCATAGAAGAAGCCATTTGTGTTGGGAAGTCTGGGTTAACAAATGATCTGGGTTTCTAACAGCTATGAACACATACACAAAATTTTGTTTTTGAAGAAAGAAAGGGCAAAATTTTGCTTAAGATTTCTAAAAAACGTGTGTGTGTTTTTTGATTGTGGGGTATTTATAGGGAAGTGAAGTGGAGGGTATTTTAGGCATTTAAGCGTTTATTTTCTCAAAAGATTTTATTTAGAAAATCATTTTGAATAAAATGTTTCAGATTCGCATTTAATGCCCAACCCTTCCACTATCCCTGTTTGGCGTAATTGTCTAGGCAAACAGCTGCGCCGTCTGCAAAAAGTGTAATTTGCAGAGCTGAGTCATCACATATCTGTAATGTGATCGGAGACGCATTTAATGCCAAGTGGGAATGTGGTGGCCCATGAGGTGGATGCCAGAAAGGCTAAGGAACAAATATTCATATATTAAATAAGAATTCAGTTACCAACCTCGGACATTTACTAACTAGATACTTAGAGCATTTTAGTTAGCATTGAATGTCTTCTAAGGGCCCTGAATGAATCTTCATTCAGTGAACCAGTTTATTCAGGACTTGGGTTTATTCCTGATGGTTTAAAGGTTCACGAACTTGGGTTTAGCTCCTGAGGTTCAGTGATCCATTTCACTGAAGAACACATTGAGTCAGGGACCTGATTTTTTTGAATTTACAGTTATTTGGATGTGTTAATACAAATATCGTCCTAAAAACGTTATTTACATTTTACGATCTTTACTTAGTTTTGTTAATGACAATTACAAAGTATATCCTTTAGCAAATTATAAATGCTAGCTAAAGTCTCTTTAAAACACATTTTACATTTCACAAGTTTACTTAGAATTACATTTTACACATCTACTAGTTTATTTCCTTAAAAGTAAACTTTATTTTTAAAATGATACAATGACATCATGGCATGCATCATACATAGATTATGTAATATCTTGGCTAGATCTTCAAGCAAGATAGTTGACTTTGGAAGATTTTGATGTGACATAACAAAGATGTGAAGGATATAGCTGGATATGGAAAGATATCCATTAACCCTTAGCTGTCATGTTTGGCGGAACCAAACGACATCAAAGACGGATCCCTTTTATGGGATCCGCCGGATCCGCCGGCTGTTCACCAGCTTGCCTATAAATAGCAAGCTGATCATTTGGACACACCATCACTCATATAGCCTAACATTCATACTCATTCATTTACATATCATCTAACATTTATCATTCATTCATTTCATTGATCTTTCCTTTTGTAGCAAAGGAGATTAAGCATCAAGGTTCAACACAGACGTGTAAAACCTTTGGCATAGTTACTGTGTGATATAGTTGTAGTTCACACATCATTATTTGTATCATTTATCTCAGTGAGTGTGGTTAGTGTTTTAGTCCTCAAAACACAAAGAGTGTAGGGAGTGGTTGTACCCTTGTGAAAGAACCAAACGCGAGTGGTTGTACCCTTGTAAAGAACTCGACATCTAGCTTAGTGTCGGTAATTGTATAGGCGACGTTAGGTTGGTTCTACCTTGAAAAAGAACCCGGTGTTTAGCTTAGTACCGGAAAAGGAAGTAAGCAACGTGTAAAGGTTTTATCCACCTAGAAGGGAGTTTGTTTCTTAGTGAAGGATAACTCTCGAGTTAAAGGCTCAGGGAAGTGGAGTAGGGCAAGGAAAAGAGTCCTTGTAGCCGAACCACTATAAACATCCGTGTTATGTGGTTTGATCATTTCTCTCTTTACTTCTTGGATATATTGTTTGATTATTTTTGTGTGCATAGTTTCATTGAATTCACATAAGTTACAAAACGGTTTAAATTAATTTTAAACGGTAAAACTATTCAACCCCCCTTCTAGTTTTCCACAATTGGTACCAGAGCGGTGTTACTCAAGAAATTTAAAATATATTGTATTTTAAAACTTGAAACGATCAAATGGATTTTGAAAACTTTAAAGAAGGGCAATCTATGCAAAGACCATCACTTTTTGAACCAAACAATTTTATAGACTGGAAAAATCACTTTGAGACTTATGTGAAGTCAAAGAACCATAGGAAGTGTTTTAGATGCAGGAATTTTAGTCACTTGATAAGAGATTGTCCAAAGCCTCCAAAGAACAAATCTAGAATAGGAGATTGTAAAGATAATGACAACAAACCAAAGATCAACGAAGTTGCTCTCATGGCCAATGACACAGAAGAGGTACTTTCTGACTCGTCATACTCTTTTATAAATGATAACACATTAGATATAGAATATAACAAATTATGTAAAATTATTCTAAAAATCATAAGTAAAAGTAAGTTCTTAAAAACCAAAAAGGAATTTTTAGAAAATAAAATTCATCAGTTAAAAGAAAAAGTCATAGGATTAGAAAAAGGTAAAAGTACTAAAACATGTGTCTTATGTCAAGAACTAAAACATG
The DNA here is from genome assembly GCA_021014915.2 of Artemisia tridentata subsp. tridentata. NCBI lineage: Eukaryota > Viridiplantae > Streptophyta > Magnoliopsida > Asterales > Asteraceae > Artemisia > Artemisia tridentata. The sequence goes on from CP139507.1 coordinate 203,140,616, forward strand.
AATTAGAAATACTAAAGCTTACCCAAGAGAATCTTATAAAACAAAACTCCGTTTTTAAAAAATTTGATAAGCACATAAACTGTACAAATGATACAATGAGGTTACTAAAAATACCTTATGGTAGTTTCAAGCCAGATTTCATGAAAAATGGACACTTAAATGATTTTCAGATTCAAATGACAAAAGAAAATAAGACTACATCAACTGAGTCAGTGACCCACGGATCCAAAACTTTGGATCCGCACGGTATAACCAAAGGATCCGTAGGTACAGTACAGAAAAGTCAAAACTTAAATAGTATTGAACCTGTTAAGATATCTAGAGAGCCTAACACTAATTCAATTAGAAGAAAAGATAAGAATGAAGTTAAAACGACAGTAGACACTTCATTATATAAAGAAATCCCATTTGACTACCTCCAAGATATTAGTGAACCTTGGTAATATTTTTGATTAACCCAAATGGACCCATGAGATGTTGGGGACCAAATACTTGAGCTTTCATTAGGTATGCTTGAAAGAAAGGATTAGATCCACAATGTGTCCAACAGAGGTTGTATTTTGTTCAATAGCATTCTTAGAAACAATCATTGGAAAAAGGTACGGTTCCTCATAACTCCTCATGATAATTGCTCTCATAGATAATTCAGATTTCATACTCACTTAACATAAGTTATTAGTACCACATCTTTAATATAGTATTTGAAAATTAGCATGATGAGTAGGAAAAGGTTCTTAAATCTTTATGACATAAAATTAGATTAAAACTCCTAAAGACAAGTATTGTTTTAACTTGGATTATATCTCAACAATATAGCATCAATACTTAGATAAAATAGGATAAGTATATAGCATATTCTCTTGGCATTGCTGTGATCACAAACTTAAGCAAGCATCAAAAGTTTGAGATGATCAAGTACACAACTAACTTAGTAGAGAACACTCATTACTAAGAAGGATCATGTACTATTAGGATGACATCGTCTCCAAATCAACTTATCTAGATATGTCATGACTTCTCAAAATCATGCATAACAAGTCTTGAAATAAGTTGATAAACTTTATCTAAGTTAACAATTAGGAAAAAGGATATTTTCAACATATTTGAATATATCATAGATATGCATAACAAAATTTAGACTGGAAACCATTTGAAAAACACTCACGTTCTCCTAAACCAGACTCACTAAGGATAAAGATAGTAAATTCATAAGATGACCCTAAACATAGAGATGCATTAGATAGAATACTCTATCCCATAGCTAGTACTCCAAATATTATCTTCGTCTACACTTTCAAAATGATTCCAACTTGAAACCATTTAGGAACTTAAGAGACATCCCAAAGGAACAGGTGTAGAAACCATAGTATATGATCTTCCCGGTAATTAGAGATATAGGAATAGTTCAAATAATGTGTGTACTAATGTGAGACATTGTATCACATGATGATTTACTAAGAAACAAACAGTCCTTGCTACTTTAAGGCAAAGTATGGAGAAAATTCTCGTGGTCTATATTATTGACCTCCATAACCTTTTCTCTGTTGCAACTGTTCATCCCAACAAAAGTTTAGCTTTCCATCATCATTTCCGTATTAAACAATGTTTAGATGATAAAACATCTCGATTTGAGAAAGTTTCTCAAAAGATAACATTGATAATCCTCTCACAAATACCTCAAGAAAGAATCCTACTTCTATCAATGGTTTATTGAAAACAATTGTTCAAATCCTAGTCCAAAAAAAAACGGAAATAAACAAACATATATTCTGATCCTGTGGATCCAATCGATAACAAGGGTGGAACCATTGTTTGGGATCCGCCGGATCCGTGCTTTGCTGAGACTAATTCTCAATAAACAGACACTTTTTACTGTTCATTACACTCACTAACCACATAAAAACCAATTTATTGACGACCCTTATCATCCCAAAACTCAAATTTTTCATTCGCCACAATTAACTCATACCTAATCGATCATTGTAAGTATCCTAATCCATCTCAATCCCTTATTTGTGTCTAGAATTCATATAGGTTGCACTAAATTAAATTAGGGATTATCAAAAATAATGAGGCACTTCAAAAATCATGTTTTCAATTAGACACTACAATAATCATCAAATACTCCATTAAGATTACTTTTTCAAAACTAGGAAAAACTCCTTTCAATCATTGTTCATACAAAATAAAAAACGTTATAATCCATATGTATTTTCGGATCAGGAGTGTTTGGACTATCTCATATTTTACTACAAAAATCTTTGCTTCAAAAGAGTCGAGATAATCATACTCCACATTATTCTCATTCAGACACATATGTATATATTATGTGATTCTAACTTTAATTATATGTCTAGGAAAACCATGCCTCCCGCTACTAACTATGATCACAAAAAGACCACCAACTACCTACCCAAACATCATCAAACAAAGGGACTCTCAGAATCTCAAGTCAAGATTTTTAAAGCTTTAGAAAGTCGGTACGTTCATGAAGGCAGAACTATAGATTCATCATTCTTAGAAGAAACAAACATCCGTGAACAAATGACTGTCATTCAATTTGATGCACTCCTAGACATAGGTGAGCCAATCATCCCTAGGTTCATTCTCGAGTTTTATGCTTCCATGAAACTCATCACTGATGACCTTGGATCTTTTAGCATCCATTTCAAAATAAACCAAAATCCCTACAATTTCCCATTAGATCATTTCGGGGAAGTATTAGGCATTCCTAGAGAAGGAACTTGTTTCTACTCAGACAAATGGCCTTTAACCATTCTTGATTCAAACCTAGGTCGTGAACACCCATATGATACTCCTCTAACTCCTAAAGAAACAATCCGTGATCATATTTTCAAGCCTAGAAGCAACCAAACTAAGAAACTCCGAGGAAAGGATGTTAGTCGTGATTCATTCGCTATGGAACTAAATGAACTTAAACCCGAATTTAAGAAACTTGAAGAGATTCTTAGAGCTAATGTCATTAGCACTATTGAAAACAAAGATCATGTGAATGCAAGCTTATGCTACATGCTCTATTGTGTGTCTACCCATCAAAAGTTCAATCTAGCCTACTATATCGCCAAAAGAATGGTCGATATACGTGTCTTAGGAAAAACCTCAATGCCATATGGAATGCTTCTTACACGTTTGTTTAGAGCTTCCATTCCTATTCCTCTAGACTCATTCGGCTTTGTTCCAGACTACATCGAAATCAAACACACCTTCATTCCGCTTAGTGACTATAGAGTGGCAGTAGGAAAAGGGAAACGGGCTCACACCTCATCCTCATCTTCATCATCATCATCGGCTAGCGATGAAGATGGTTTACCTAACTCTAAGCTTCCTCCAATTGACTACTTGAGTCAACTTCCTTCCCTTGATGATGAATCTGCGGAACATCGACAAGCAAAGGGAATTTTAAAGAATGTTGGACGATGGATGATGAAACTCCGCAAGGATCAGAAGAAAATACTTAAATTATTGAAAGATAAGTGAGATTTAAAGAGTGTTTGGAATAATACATTATTAGACTATGTATTGTTAAATTTATGTGCTTACTAAGACCTTATGATAGTACTTGACTCCTTTGTGATTTAGCTCAACTTGAACTAATGATAACATGTATTGTTATCAATTTTCTAAATTTAAGCCACTGTTTGGCTTAACTTCTTTTGTGATGAAGTTTGATGATCAATTTTATTTATAACGTATGTTAGAATCTACATATTTGGTAGCTTCGCTTTACATAATAGACAATAGATATGTTCCAGGAGAATTTACGGGTTTTCATCGAAAAACGCAAAATTTGCATTGCTCTCTGTTTGTTTTAGGAATTTTGTTCAGCGGATTTGGCGGATCCCTCAGTTTGGATCCGCCTAGTGTTAACATTGGCTCCGCCCATCTTAACCCTGCGGATCAGACGGATCCAAAAGTTTTGGATCCGCATGCTTTGTCTATTGGATCCACAGGAATACACAGTAATCTTTTTTCACAAAATTCTTTCCAATACTTAGATTGCAGTTTAGCTTTCTTAGATTATATTTAGACATCTTAGAAAATTAGGAAAATCCACCTCCCACCAAAATTTGAATATTTTGTCCTGCTCATAACTCACAGACTCTTTCATTACCTTCTCGAAAACTGTGAATCAATCACATTTCTCCCTTTTGAGTCATCTTTCTACATATCTTCATGTCAACTTCATTTCTATGGATTGACTTTGTCAATAGGACAAACTACTTTATCTTGTTCCAAGTCTTTGATATTTACACATCATTAATCCAAACACCAACTTCTATAAAAATGGGAAGTATAAATTAGAACCTTAAGATGATCTTACACACTAAATCTTCATCTTCTTTACCTGTAAACCTCTCACAATGCACAAATCAAACAAATCTCATATGTCTGGACCATACAGACAAACCACTAGAATTAGTGTTAGACCTTACTGGCTCGTTAATCCAGTTTCAAACGTAAGCTCACCAATCATATCCACTACTGCCACTACAACTTCTATCATAACTCCTATAGTCAACATGTCTTCATCTACAAAATCACCATCACCAATCATAATTCCACTAGGTACAACATCATCACCCACATATAGCACACCACCACCTGTAACTACACCAATAGCTTCCTCACCATCACCTTTACCATCTGAAGAAAGAAAATCATCATCACCACTAAATTCACCCAACCTTCAACCACATGATCTACTTACCACACTTCAACACATTGATGATTCAATGTGGGTAAATCAAACAAACACTCAAGAAAATGAAGAACATAACACTAACCTTTGTGAAACTAAGGATTTAGAAACTATGTGGCTAGCTTCCATCATATCTCCATCAACACCAACAAATTCCTCTTCATAGAAGCTGTTAGAATTATTCTAGTGTACTTTGTAGAATTATTCTTGGATTTCTTCAACTTTTAGGGACTTCTAACTGTAACTTCAAGTTTGAGACGTTTGTCACAAACAAATTTTCTATGAATAAAAGTTACATTTCAATATTTGTAGGTGATCAAATATTTGTAGTACTATCTTACTTTAATACATGATAGATTTGGCCTCTCATTTTTTAAACAATTTTCTCTATCAGACACTAACATTTTTCCTACAAGCTTAACAACGGATCTGGCGGATCCCTCATTTTGGATCCGCCATGTGTTAGCGTTGGCTCCGCCATTCTTCAACCTGCGGATCAGGCGGATCCCAAAATTTGGATCCGCACGCCTTGTCGATTGGATCCGCAGGTATAACAGTAAACTTATAAAACTTTTCGACTCATCCCGATTCTTAGATTTTAGTTTCTAGTATTCTTTAGAATAGGTTCACTGATCATTATACATCTTAGAATGATTTAGAAACTTAAGAACAACATTTCCCACCAAAATTTGAATTTTTAAATTTAAGGAGTGAGTTACCTTTCTAATACAAACAAGGAACCCTTTTTAGGGATCTTTCAAATCCGTGGGTACATCACATCACAGGATTTTCCACTATCCCTTTGCATTTACTGCATATCTTCCTCATATTACTCAACATAAGTTCTATGGATTGACTTATGTGATGTGATTTGCACAAATTTTTGTTCCAAATCATTAGGAACCAACATTCTCTATTGGATTCACATCAAATCCAAACACTAGTTTCTATAAACCATCTGCCTATATATTAACATCATAACTTAGAGCAAAACTCACTCATTCACCTTCTTCACAACATATAACCTGTACATCTTAGTTCTCTTAGCTCACCATGACCAAATCAACCAACTCCTCCACCTCTAGACCTCCAAAACGCACTGCCCGCATTAGTGTTAAGCCCTTTTGCTTCATAAATCTTGCTAACTCATCATCAGAGGAATTATCTCCTCTTAATATCTAATCTCCTATAGCAAGTGAAAATTTCCTTACTTTATCCACACCTACACTATCCAATGTTGTCATACAAACTCCGCCTCCAACCATAACTCCAATAGCAACCACACCACCACCCGCTCCATCACAGACTGTCAAATCTCAATCACAACCAAACTCACCCAAACTCCAACCTATGGAGCTATTTAGGACTCCACCTACATCACCTCATCCATACCTTGATGACTTGGAGGATCTCCCACCAAGATCAACCAATCCTCCACCCATGACCTTTGAAGGTCAAGAGCCTATGCTTTTTCATCCGATTTTCCTGGATATCCATGGTCCTTTATACCATGATGCACCATCATCTCAACCTCAAATACCACCTCTCTCACCCACATCAACTCTTATTGCCATAGACGAGGCAATGTGGATCAATTTGCCTCAAACCCAAGAGGAGATTAGTGAAGAGCTCAACCGTCTCTACACTCTCTCGGATATGGTAGATCACCGCCTCAATGAAGCCATGGACCTCCAAACATCCTCATGAACTCCCTCTAAACACCACCACCAACCAATGAACAAGCACAACCACCACCACCCAACAACCAATCACCACCACCACCACCACAACCAAATGAGTCTACTCTTCCGCCTGGTTTTCCTCGCCATGATTGCAACATGTGTGAAAGAACCGCTAACATAGCTCAAAGGACAAACATTTTGGTGCACGAGCTCCAAAATGAAATGAGGTTCATTTTGAACCACATTCTTGAGCGTCTAAACGCCATCTCTCATCCTCCTCAATAGGGGAATTTTAGTCTCATTATATAGGACCTTTTAGATGTTGTTGTGGGATTTTTATTTTTTAGGACGTATTTTTCATTTTCATGTAACATCATATTATGTTTGTGACTTTTGTCACATAATTTTCAATGAATGAATGTGATGTTTTTATGCTTATGAGTGATCAACATAAAGCATATTATCATTAGTTAGGTAACTAACATCATTATATAGCTATTTGGAATCTACACTCTAGTTTGATCACTTGTACTTTAGGTACAAAATTTTGATCAGATACTACATTTTGACTTTTTAAAGTCAACTAGATTATCATTCTTATTTGGATGACCATTTCATATGCATTATGCTTCTCCATTGAAGCTATTCACAACTAACATTTCCTTTGCAGCATCTCATACCCTTCTAATGTATACGTTGGGACTCTTGTGTCACACCTCGCCAAGGCGGAAACGCGAGTGCTGTAGGGAAACGGTTACACTTTATTAATAAAATCTAACTTACAATAAATAAAATTAACAATATATAACTAACAAAAAATTAAATACAAAAAGAATGTAAGCAAATAAATGATAATTAAATAAAACAATAAACTAATAAAAAGACTTACTAGATCACCAATGGAGATCAGCAACGAAGCACTACAAAGCCTAGGCACGTGTTTGACACGCTTCCCTTAAAACAGATTCGCCGTCTGTTTCCCAGGGTACAACAGCCAAAACAGTAAGTAGTACTGTCGGACTTAACTAAACTGCCAGGAATTTCATCTTAAGAGATGCGTATTCCTTATGTTGGAAATCAATAATACTTATTGATTTGATGTGTGTAAACTTGTGAAATTAGGGTCTCTATTTATACACAATAGACTCCCTCTAAGTTTACCCATCCCACCGATGTGGGATTGAAAATAAACTATTTTTCCTCTTTAGTCATGGTACCGAATGACTAACTTTGAGACCCGATATCTCATTCACATCAACTCTATTTTGGACACATAAAGGCTTATTGTGAAGCTCTCTTCGAGGAGAACGCAAACCTACAAACTATTACTTATATATATGACGCATACATATAAATAATTGTGTCCAAAGTTGGTCAAAAGTCACTTTTGCCAACCAATTTTCCAACAATCCCCCACATGAATGGAGATCGGTCGTAATACAAAAATTACGATAAAATTCCAATAGTTGAATCTTGCAAAGGATAGGTAGGTGTGACCCTTTGAACCTTCCCTTGTGAAATGCACTTAGCCTCCTAGCTGTCAGTAGACGCGATGTCTTTGAACTGAGCTGCTGTTTATGTAGACGACAATACACTTCACACAAGACTCTCCCTAACATTGTTAAGTCCTCATAGTCATGTTCATTATGGTCCTGAACATTTTCCTGGTTCTGCAAGAGCTCTTAGGATTTGCGCCCCCCACAATTCCCTTCGAAGCGACCCCACTTCTCTCTCACGTAGGTGATTTCATCTTGAATCATTAAAAACATATGCTTGTGATTTCATCTTGAATCATTATGCTTTATGATTTCATCTTGAATCATAAAAGCCATATGTTTAACCTCTCAACAAGTCACATTTATTATAGGAATGGACTAGGAAGTTACAATGTTAATTAACTCCCCCATATTGACGTGACTTCCCCCACATTTATATGATTAGGTTGTCCTATTGAACCCAGATCTTGGGATCTCCATACAACTGGGTTAGGTTTTCCTTCATATAAACTCATTCCTTTAAGGGCTTTAGTCCCATTCCTTTAGGCGACTTACTAACTAACTCTCTGCTTAAGCCTTTCGCAAGCGGATCCGCGACGTTATCTATTGACTTTACATAGTCAATTATGATAACTCTAGTTGAGAGTAGTTGTCACACTAATCAATGTCTATGATGGATATGTCTCGACTTACCGTTTTACATTGTGATATGAGCTCTATCAATTTCCAATTGACTATCACACTTATTACAGATGGTCGTTACCGGTTTACACCATCTTGGTATGTCCTCTACGAATAAACGTAGATATCCCGAAGATTCTATAAATTTATCTCAAAAAATAAATTTAAATTCCATCATAGATTTCGCTATAAAAGTCTGTTTGAAATACTTTCAAGATTTCCAAGACATGGCTTCCAACGTAGAGTCCATACATCCGCTCTAGTAGATCTAGATTCTTTTATGTAAGAATCCATATTTGCATTACTCTACCATTATATAGCAGTTGGATATCTTCCAAAATGCAATATCATAAGTATCATAGTACTCGTGTAATACTATTCAAGTGGTCACCACTTGAATTACTGGTATATTTACTAAACCTGGTCATAATTTATAGATCAGGTCTCACACAAGTTATAGACACACAAGACGCCCTATATTCTTTGAGTATTCAAAATAGGCAACACCTCTACCTCTATTTTAAATAGATTTCTAAAGACATCATTGGAGTTCTAGCTAGGCCGGAATCCCCCACATTGAACCTCTCAAGAATATTGTCCTTATAGTGTTTTTAACTTCAAAACACATCCATCTGGTTTCATATGATCTTAGTTCCAAGAACCATATCAATCAACCAATGTAGTTCTTGTCAAATCTTGACTCCAACATTTCATTAGTGGATTTGTTCATCTTGATATCACTTCGAGTGATAAGTATACCATCTATGTATAAACACACAACTACATATATACCAGTGATTTATTTTTCCCACATACATCCATTAATTTTGAATCCATGTTCTGACATGACGTGGTAGAAAATTTGGATATCATTGTTTGGGAGCTTTTCCTAAGTCTTATAGTGACTTAACAAGCCTACAAACTTTTCTCTCTTGTCTAGGAGCCATGAAACCCTCAGGTTGGTTCATGTAGATTTCTTCTTCTAAATCCCTGTTTAGAAAGCCATTCTCACATACATTTTGGCAGACTTCCAAATTTCTTAAAGCAGCAATAGCAAGTACCATCCTAATAGAGGTTATTCGTGTAACTGACGAATATGTATCAAAGTAAGCTAGACCTTCTCGTTGTCTAAACCCTTTAATTATCAATCTTGCTTTATACTTCTCAATGGTTTTATCGATAACCTTTTGTAGTTGTTAGGTATAAACCATTTGTAGCCTAGTGGTTTACCACCAGGAGGTAAATCCACGAGCTATAATGTATCTTTTTTGAAAAATATAATCTATTTCACATTTGATGGCTTCTTTCCATTGAGCCCCTCTTGAGGCAGTTACCATTTCTTTGTAAGAAATAGGTTCATTTTCTACCATAAAAGAAACAAATCAGATCCAAACAATTTTTTGGTTCTTGACTGTTTGCTTCTTCTAGGTTCAACCTATTCTTCTAGGTTGATCTTGTCTCACATCATGGAGATCATAATCAATCCCGTGTTGTCACTTATCATGAACAACATTATCATCTTAATGTCTCTCATCATGAAGGACATCATCATTTAGTTGCCTCTCATCATGGACAACTGTATGTCTATGTGGAAAACTAGAAGGGGGGTTGAATAGTTTTACGTCTTTTTAATTTATGAAAACTTTTGTTTACTTTTTAAAACTTCGATTCTATCTTATGTGAATTCAACTCTTGATCAATATGAACATATATAAGCAAATATAGATAAGTAATGCAAGTAAGGTAAATATAATGAAATAAGAGAGAGAGATGGAAAGATCAAACCACAACACGGAGATTTATAGTGGTTCGGCTACAAGGACACCTTCCTTGCCCTACTCCACTCCTCGAGTCACCTACTCGAGAGTTTTCTTCACTATGTCAACAAACTCCCTTATGGCGGAGAAACCTTACACAACTTTAGCTTACACCGGCTTAACGACACAAAGCTAGATGTCGAGTCCTAATCGTAGCTAGAACCAATCTCACAACTTATACACAACTTCTACACGACTTAATCACGACTTCTTCACGACTTCTTCACAACGGCTTCACGACTTATTCACGACTTCTTCACGACTACTTCACAACTACTTATTCACAACTACTTCACAACTAATTTACAACACTACTACGTAGTTACACTTAGATCTACTTATCACAACTACACAACACTTTAAACAACAACACAATTGAATGAGGTAAGTAATAACACTTCTTCACTAGTTGAAGTAGAGTTCTTATTTTGCACTTTTGGTGGTGGAAGCTTGGATCACTTAGAAACCAATGCTTAAGAAAATATGATCAAAGAATTTACAATGTTTAGAATGAATTTAGAACAGAAAGTTTTAGTGTGCAAAAGGTGAGTAAAAGTCCAGGAGAAGGCTGGTATTTATAGGAGAAAAATTGGACAGCTGGAGGTCTACTGGAGCGGGGGCGGTCCCCTTAATAATTAAGGGGGCCGCCTAGTAAAATTAAGGGGGCCGCCCCTACTGGACGTTGGCCAGTTTTGTCCTTTTGTGGGGAAGGTTTTTCTGGAACATTTTAACTGATTTTAGTTAAAAATTTGAATTCATATTTTTATAAAAGATTAAACATTTTTATTTAATACCAAAAATGTTTTTCAAAAAATATATAAAATGTTTTTGATGTTTTATAAAAAAATCTAGTTATTAAGAAAATGTTCCTTTGATCATATAATGCATTAAGCATTAGTTCATTCATACCTTAAGTGATTTGAGTTGTAGAAATAGATATTTACAACTAAATACTTGTTTACGTCATAATTTTCCGATTAATGATTTTACATTTTGTGATTATCAAAACGTAGAGATATCGAAAAATATTAATAACGTGTTTAGGCATTATTTATATCAACAATCTCCCCCTTTTTGATGATTACAAAATCTAAACTCATTAAATCTAAAAATTAGTTTTTAGACAAGTATTTAGTGAGTTTACATCTATTTCTCCCCCTTTTTGTAGAATCAAAAAGGTTAAGCCGACAAGTTTTAGAATCTAAATTTGTCGGGACGAGAACTCCCCCTTGATGTGTACTCCCCCTCACTTGGGGGCACCAAGGAAACGAGCTATGGAATGCTTGCAAAAAAATGTTAGAAGCACAAGTATATGTAACAACAATAAGCAAGCATATAGAATAAGATCATTCATTTAATAAAGGTGTTGTGGAAAAGTACACAACCAAAAGATTACAACATGAAGCATGCAAGCATACAAACAAAAACTATTAATGAAACTACATAATCATCTTAGAGGTACATGGTCTTCCATGGAGCTTGCTTGCAAGAAGGGTTTGAAAAATTATTTTTAAGCATTGCATATGCTTAATTGGGTGAAAATGGAGGTGGTGGTAGTGTAGTGGGTGAAGGAGGTGGAGGAGGTGGTGGTTGTGGGTTGGCAATCATGTGTTCAAGAGATGAAAACATGTAGTGTATCTCATCTCTAAGACCAAAGATTAAGGTCCGGTTATGGACGCAACAAAGATAGTTATCACCATGGGCTTCAAGCATTGCCCAAGGTATAGGAAAGAATGGTGGTGGGGTTGGTGATGGTGAAAAGTGAGCATCAAGAGGTGTGATGGGTGATAGGGAAATGGCAAATTGGGTGTATGAAGGTTCTTGAGTGGGTGGTGGTGATGATGCTCTTGGTGATGATGTTAGGTGAGTGTAGATGTAGTCATTTATGGATGAGGTGGATGGAATGGAGGAAGATGAAGCTCCATGGGTGGATGGTGTTTTTGATGGTGCATTTGGTGCACTTGGGGATGAACTTTGAGGTGGTGGTGATGGAGTTTTGATGTCATCTTGGGTTAGGTCAATGAAAGGTTGTTTTGGTGGTATGATAACAAGTCTTTGTTTCCTTGAAGGCTTAGAGATGGAGGATTTAGGTGATAGCATTGTGGATGAAAATGGGTGTTTGATGAAGGTGATGGTTGATGGAGTGAAAGGTAATTGTAAGGAGGGTTTTTATATTGTGAAAATGTGGTTGATTTAGGCAAATTGTGGAGGTTGTGTGGTAATATTCCAAGTCCAGTTCGTGCATTAAGGGTAATGGTAGCTGGGGCTAGGTAAAAGTGGTCACAAGATGCAAAAGGAAACAGTGAATTTTACTGTCCAGATGGCCGGTCCCCTTAATTGTTGGGCGGCCCCCTTAAAAATTAAGGGGACCACCTAAGGAATTAAGGGGGCCGCCCATCTGGTGATTTCCCAGGCGACCAAATTTGAAAAATTTCTAGAAAAAGGTTATTTTTAGGGTGTCTTTGCAGCAAGTTCCATTTGGATCATGTACATCAAGAATGATTAAATATTATCAATTGCATATTTAAAACAATATACATAAAACAATTATATTAGAAGCATAGTCATATAATTTCAAATAAACTAGTAGCTAGGTTCTAATAAGTTTATCAAATAACATAATAAAAGTCATAGCAAGCAAGTGTCAAGATAATAGTACTACATATAAGTGTCTAATAAAAATCAACTAAACATTCATCAAATATGTTTATTTCTTCTTCTTCCCAAACAACTTTCCAATGGACTTGAAGCCGCCTCGTACTTCATGGTGCATCTGCCGTTGTGAGTTGAGCATCTCGGTTTGCCTTTCGAAGAGTAGTTCGTCTGTCATTTCGGCACGAGGAGGAACTTGATACTCGGTGTAATCAAGATCCGGGAGATTTTCAACGAAAGTCCTTGGTGATGGGGTACTAGCACGTGATGTGCCTTCCTCCGCATCATCATCATCATCATCATCATCATCATCATCACCTTGATGAGACGTGGAACCCCGAGGTGGAAACGAGACTGACTTACGAGATTTACCCTTGTCACTACGGGGGCGACGGGTACGGACATGAACAAGTGGATTGAGGGTCGGTTGAACAGACTCATAAATTGGACTCCGAAGATGTGGATAGTGTACCATGACATGATTGTAGAGACGAGTGAGAAACATACCATATGGTAGATTTGCATTATGAGTGTTTTTGGCGGACATGATACGGTAGACAAAGAGATATGCCAAATTGTACGGCTGTTCAGCAACGATACAATACAACATGTGGACTATGCTTGCCGTGACATGATCACGATGACCACTGGTACCGAACGCATTCTCACGAATGAGTTCTTCCCAACTCTTCATGTCGCGGCATAGATCTTTGAGAAGGATTTGGTTTTCAGAGATTTCAACATCTTTTGACTTGATCTTTCGACTAGTCGTACCACGAGCTAGCCCAAGATATTGACGAATCTCTTCAGGAGATGGAATCTCGAAGTAGTAAGGACCCTCTTGAGGTCGATTAAGCTCAAGAGAAGAAAGGTCCCACTCATTTGAGAAGACAGCTTGACCGGAGGAGGGAATTCCTAGAATTTGCCCGAATTGAGCAAGAGTAAGAGTGATGAGTTGGTGTTGAATCATGAAGGATATGAGGATAGTGCCAAAGGGATCGGTTTGCAATACCACTTGACTATAGAAGTCAAGGACAAAGCGCGGAATGATTGGCTCATTAATTTTGTAGAGACAATCAAGACTTACGTTGGAAAACATACGTTCTATGTAGTCGGATTCATAGAACGATGGATGGACAATTCTCCCCTCATGAATGTTTCTATCCTCAATGTGACGATAGAGACAAGCAACAGAGGGAGCTATCCCTGGAATGGCGGAAACTTTTGGAATGTATGATTTTGATCTTGAGACATCGCCAACTGTCACTTTGGGCATTTTCACCTATACATGATAGCAACAAACAAAAAAAAATAAGAAAATGACATGCATATATTAAATATGCTACTTATGTGGAACGTAAACATACTTCAACTCTAAAACTTAAATCCTAAGAAGTAGTTTACAATGTTCCTTAGTTTTAATTTTTAACTCGCTTGAAATGTATTTTATGATGTTAAAGAATAGTTATAGGGACATTATGACAAGAAATCAACAATATCCTAACGTTCTTTTATACGTCATAAGCTACCTTGAAATGTGGCTAGACAAACATTGGATTGTATATCTAGCTATTTCTTACGAGTGTTTATGTTAAGTAACTTAGATTTTGACTCAAAAATTTCTTTCAAAATGTTGTGCCAAACGCTCCTTTAAATAAGAAGATAACTAGTAAAATTTTAATATACATATGAATTATGTATCTTGACGACTTAAAACAACTAATTTCATGTTTATAAACATTGACAAGTAGTTATAAACTTAATTTTGATTAAGTTTTGATGATTCTAGCTCCTAAGCCAAACACTCTCTTATATTTAACAAAAACATTTTTTATGATTCGAAAAATATATTTTTAGTATTTGTGAGTTGTAACAAACCAATGTGATTAGTTTTAACAAGTGTTTATGGCATAATTCAACAATATGATTAGTTTTGAAAAAAAGAGTGATTAGTTTGACATAATGGTTTTTTTTAATTACTTAGTTTCTAGGTTGATTAATCATTATAATCCTATGGGGAGCATTTGATTACAACATTCTTAGACTTAATTTCAATAAAATTTAAGTTTGGAAAAAATTTAGCAAAAGACCTAATTAAGATTAGACTCAAAATTGAATGAAATTAGATGAAATGTGTTTTGGAAAACTTACAAAATGTGTTGCTAATCGATGTATAGATGTTTGCCCTTTGTGAAATTGACCCGAATTGGTGATAAGATGATGGATTTGGGATGGCAGTTCGTATACAGCAGAGTGGGAGTGAAGTGAGTTTGAAAAATGGGGTGTTTGGCAAAGTTTTCAAGGAGAAAATTCGTTTTGGCAGCAACAGTAGGCCGGCCCCCTTAAACATTAAGGGGACCGCCCCCGTTTACTAGCCGGTCCCCTTAAACATTAAGGGGGCCGCCTGCCAAATTTTCGAATTACTTGATTTTTGTTTCTGACGGCAAAATATTTATATGTATATATTTATAATATATCAAAAATACGTTTATTTGGCACGAAGAAGGAATACTTGACACATTTTATTAACATTTCGTTAATAAACTTAATCTTGATAATTTTGGACAAAATGCTCAAGACGTCAAGTCGACAAGAGGTTTAAGGATTGGGAAGAAATGTGCGTATATATATATTAGTATTATGTGTAAGTGTGGGATGTTGACTGGAGTTAAGAAATGATGAGGTAATGACGGAGATAGGTGCTGGCGATGACGGGAGTTTGTTTCATTCATAGTTTTCTTGACTCGACGGTCAAAGTGCTACTTCTACGTTAATCCACTTAACTCACTTCTCTTCATCACCATGAGTTATGTAATAATGGACACGGAAGATTTTCGTGTTGAACGTTAAAGTTCAAAAGAGGCAAAGGGGGAAGAAAAGGTTCGAGGACGAACAATTTCTTTTAGTTCTAGATAGTCAACAAATGACGTATCTAGGTTATGTGCGTATATATTTATATGTATATATATATATATATATATATATATATATATATATATATATATATATATATATATATATATATATATATTATATATATATATATATATATATATATATATATATATATATATATATATATATATATATATATATATATATAGTATGTATAAATAGTAGTATAGGTATATATATGTATATATGTATAAGGAAAAATCTACTAACTAACATACTAAGCATAAAAGATTAATGGGGCATGCAATTGGCTAGTTCATTTATCTACGCATATAATGGTGAGCATGAAAGAGCGGCGTACCTTTTGGTCTTCAACATGTGGTCTTCAAGTTCTTCAAAGCGTATTAACTTATAAAAGTCAATTACGAAAGAGAAAACGCCTTTCCCGATGAGTATGCAATCTAGCCACTTGGTCCCCATGATCTCATTTGTCCATAGTTGTTTGGCCCAAACATGGTTTGCAATTGACTCGGATGCATATATGGTGGAAGTATTCCCCAAGGATTGTAGCTTGGTGGATTTGGGTAATTCCACATTGGGTAACTATTATTATGAAGGTTTGGTATATTTTGGTTTCTTTTAGGTTGAGGAGTTTTAGGCCGAGGGTGAGGACTAGGTGGTCTTCTAGGTGGAGGTGTTTTTTACCTTAACCTTGGTTTAGAGTATTTTACTTCATTTTTTAAGGATGGTTTATAAAAGGTTTTTACTTCCTCATCACTAGCTATGGGTATTTTTATATCTTTCATAAGTATATACTTAGGTTTTGACTCTAAAGGTTTTTGCTCACTAGTTTCACATTCAAACTTTACATTTTTAGTTTGACTATTTGAATCCTTAGTTGAATTAAATCCTAATTCGGTTTTATCACTTGATACTCTTTGAATACTTATTATTTCCCTAAGAGAATTACTACTATTTTCAAATTTGTTAAGCCTATAAATTTCCTCCTTAAGTATTTCATTTTCATTTTTAGTTTCTTGACATGTTTTACATTCAAGAATTTCTTTTCCTTTTTCTAAGTTATGTAGTTTAATTTTTAATTCTAGTATTTCTTTTTCTAATTGATTATTTATGTGTTTTAGTGATTTATTTTTAGTCATTACTTTTTGGCCTAATATACATAACCTATTATATTCGTTATCTAGGTCTTTTTCATCTAATGATAAATTTTCATCACTAAAGTATTCGGTTTCGGAACGTACCTCACTTGATGTCTTAGCCATAAGACATTTCTCCTCTTTTGTGGTTTCTTTCTCGTCTTCTTCACTGTCACTCCATGCTCCTCCAATGAACGCCTTTTGGTTTTGCTCCTTTGACATCATAGGGCATCTTCCAATGAGATGATTTGGATCACCGCATTTGAAGCACTTCCTCTCGCTCTTGCTACCTTTGTCGTCTTTGTTTCTTTGGAGTGTTTTCCTTTTGTCATGTGGTTGTCTAACGAATCTTCCTCGTCTTTTGAAAAACTTCTTGAAGTCTCTTACGGCCATGGCATATTCTTCATCATCACTTTCGGAGGTTGAGCTATCCTCGTCACTTGATGCTTTCCTAGCTTTCAACGCGATTGACTTGCTTTTCTCTTTCTTTCCTTTGACCATCTCGAAGTCTTTCTTGATTATTGCTTCGTAGACTTTCAAGTTGCCAATCAACTCGTCAAGTTGAAGAGTTGACAAGTTCTTTGATTCTTCAATCGCCGTAACTTTAGCCCGCCATTTTGGATGAAGAGCCCTAAGAAACTTCCTGACAAAATTCTTACTAGAAAAACTCTCATCAAGTGCCTTTAAACTTGTGATGATTGTGTTAAACCTAGCAAATGCATTATCAATTGATTCCTCTTCCGGAATCGTGAATTGTTCATATTGTTGAACAAGAAGATCTATTTTATTATCTTTGACTTGACTATTACCTTGGTGAGTTATTAGTAAAGAGTTCCAAATTTCTTTTGCGGTTTCGCACATAAAGATTCTTTCGTATTCTTTACGTGGTAGCGCATTATAAATAACCATTTTAGCCTCATTATTTTTAGAAAGTTTTCTTTTTAAATCATCACTTTGTTTTTCAAAAGGTACAATTTCATCCTTTTTAGTTTCAAGATTATGTTGAATAGGTAAAAAATCACCATTAGTAATAACATGCCAAAGATCTAGATCTTTTGACTTCACATAAGTTTCGAATCGATTTTTCCAATATAAAAATCCATCACTTTCAAATAGTGGTGGTCTTTGCATAGATTGCCCTTCTAAATATTTTTCAGATTCCATAGATCGTTTCAAGTTTTAAAATACAGTTAATTTTAAAAATCTTGTTTAACCTGGCTCTGATACCAATTGTGGAAAACTAGAAGGGGGTTGAATAGTTTTACGTCTTTTTAATTTATGAAAACTTTTGTTTACTTTTTAAAACTTCGATTCTATCTTATGTGAATTCAACTCTTGATCAATATGAACATATATAAGCAAATATAGATAAGTAATGCAAGTAAGGTAAATATAATGAAATAAGAGAGAGAGATGGAAAGATCAAACCACAACACGGAGATTTATAGTGGTTCGGCTACAAGGACACCTTCCTTGCCCTACTCCACTCCTCGAGTCACCTACTCGAGAGTTTTCTTCACTATGTCAACAAACTCCCTTATGGCGGAGAAACCTTACACAACTTTAGCTTACACCGGCTTAACGACACAAAGCTAGATGTCGAGTCCTAATCGTAGCTAGAACCAATCTCACAACTTATACACAACTTCTACACGACTTAATCACGACTTCTTCACGACTTCTTCACAACGACTTCACGACTTCTTCACGACTTCTTCACGACTACTTCACAACTACTTATTCACAACTACTTCACAACTAATTTACAACACTACTACGTAGTTACACTTAGATCTACTTATCACAACTACACAACACTTTACACAACAACACAATTGAATGAGGTAAGTAATAACACTTCTTCACTAGTTGAAGTAGAGTTCTTCTTTTGCACTTTTGGTGGTGGAAGCTTGGATCACTTAGAAACCAATGCTTAAGAAAATATGATCAAAGAATTTACAATGTTTAGAATGAATTTAGAACAGAAAGTTTTAGTGTGCAAAAGGTGAGTAAAAGTCCAGGAGAAGGCTGGTATTTATAGGAGAAAAATTGGACAGCTGGAGGTCTACTGGAGCGGGGGCGGTCCCCTTAATAATTAAGGGGGCCGCCTAGTAAAATTAAGGGGGCCGCCCCTACTGGACGTTGGCCAGTTTTGTCCTTTTGTGAGGAAGGTTTTTCTGGAACATTTTAACTGATTTTAGTTAAAAATTTGAATTCATATTTTTATAAAAGATTAAACATTTTTATTTAATACCAAAAATGTTTTTCAAAAAATATATAAAATGTTTTTAATGTTTTATAAAAAAATATATTTATTAAGAAAATGTTCCTTTGATCATATAATGCATTAAGCATTAGTTCATTCATACCTTAAGTGATTTGAGTTGTAGAAATAGATATTTACAACTAAATACTTGTTTACGTCATAATTTTTCGATTAATGATTTTACATTTTGTGATTATCAAAACGTAGAGATATCGAAAAATATTAATAACATGTTTAGGCATTATTTATATCAACAGTCTAGTCTAGATGAACATCCATTTTTCTCAGATAAACAAGGAAACACAGTTTCAAATAATGAAAGTTTTCCTTGATTCCATTATCGTATCTTTGTATATATTCAGATTTTCTGAATCATATACAAATAAATGATAAGCACTACTGTAATGAGCATATCACAAAAATATGCAATCCACAGTTTTAGGTCCAATATTTTGAACCTTGGGTGTCGGGACAGATAGACACCCCCCATATTCGTATGTACTTATAGGATGGTTATCATCCCATCCATAGTTCATTGAACTATCTTCTTTTCCTTACAAGGGATCTTATCTAAAAGATATGTAGCCGATAGAATCGCTTTCCCCCACATGCCATGGTTTAAACCAAGACTTTAATAACATGGCATAACCATATCTTTTAAGGCACGATTCTTTTCATCCAACAATTCTGTTGAGGCGTATAAGGAGCAATAAATTTGTGTCTTATTCCAATGTTTATCACATACATTTGGAAATAGAGACACATATTCACCTCCGTTATCACTTCGAACTGCCTTGTTTTCGATAATAAGTTGATTCTCAACTTATTTGTATAGATCAATCTTGTCTATATCCTTACTCTCAAGTAAGTATAAATAGCAATATTTTGTACTACCATCAACAATTACGATGAAGTACCCGCTAATTACTACCTTAGTAGGTACCGATTCTAAATCACATAAAACCACGTGAATCAAGGGTTCAGTTAATTTCCGGTCAACCGAGTGAAAAGACAATCTTGTCAATTTGGCTTCAACACAAGTTTTACTTTTATAATCCGTGTTCGTTCATTTAATTAAACAACGTATTGAGTTAAAATTTACATGTTCGAGTTGGCCATGCTATACATTTAAAGAATCAAATAAGCTGAATTCATACTCATTTTATTAAAACAACCATTAAAAAAAATTAATTCAGCTTAAACATTTCATGAAGGGCATAACCCGTACCGACCAAAATTTTGTTCAATGTTAACTCAAGTTTATTTGATTAAATAAAAGAAAGCCAAATTTATTAAGCAACCATCCAGACACAAGATTACTACGAATCTCTGGCACATACAACATGCTGGTTCACTTAAGTTCTTTTCCACATGTGAATTTCAACATCACATTTCTTTTTCCCTTGCTATTAGCAGTTGTAGAGTTGCCCATAAATTGCATCTCTCCATTTTCTACTGCTTTGAAACAGTTAACCAAACTCTTATCAATATACTCATAGCATGATGCCCAAGTGTTAATCCACCATGTCGGATCCCGCCTTGGCAACAATTTTCATGTCATTCAGGCCATTTAACCCATAGTTATGGCACATAAAATCTGAATGCTTTAAAGCATCTACCGTACACATAACTCGAGTATCGGTCTCCCTTTCATCAAGTTCGGGAGCAGATCCTTTAGATGTCACTCGTGACATTCCAAACATTCTGTTAATACGAGATTTCGTTATTAGTCTAAAACTAAATTTGGAATAATTAACAACTTGATATATCACAAAGTGTTTCTTAACAAAATGATTACATCAAATTTTGTTTAAAACACTACTGTTTTGTAAGATCCATTATACAAAACCGTTTTTAAAGAAGTATTTCTATTAAAACAATTAAACAATATGACATATTACATAATGTTTTAAACAAAAACAAATTTGTAATATGATTTTGTCAATCTTCTTTAAGAATATTTTAATAGATCTGTAACACATGGTCTAATTCTACGTTGAAACTCGACAAGGTTTCAAAATAGATGTTGATCCCAGTTGAGCTTCACGATCTTATTAATTACCTTAGATAAATCTAAAGTAATCGGTATAGAAACTGATCTTGAGTTGTATATCAAATATTATGCGGAAACTAATACTTGATCTTAAGAAGAATAAACACAAACGAATTATCAAACAACACTTCAATATATTAATACGATTGCTCTGAATAGCAATGGGGTTACAAGAAACCTTGAAGTGTAAACAATAATACGTATGCTAAGATAATCGATATCTAACCCTAACCCTAGAACCTCTTTTTATAGCGTAAGGAGTCCTAGTCGGTTTACAAGACTTCCTATACAAGAAAAATATTCATACGTATCTTTTCTATACTTATCCTTAACATACTATACATATCTAATAAGCAGCAGAGTAAATCTTCTAGCAGCAGAGTCTTCGTAAGCTAGCAACAGAGTTACACTATGCCTATTATCCCAAACAGCAGAGTTATCAAAACAGCAGAGTTAATGCACTAATCAGCAGAGTCACATAACTATCCAGCAGAGTTATGTTTCTCGAATCAGCAGCATTTTAGACCCAACAATCCTCCCCTAAACTTGATATTTTTCTTCAAAAATCATCAAGTTTCCTTAAATCCAGATAATCACCAAGAGGATGCTTCCAAACACTTTACTGTTTTGAAACCTTTGATTCCAGCAACTTTTTATATTTCTCAATTAGTTCAAATGCTTGATGATCTGCACCAAATGGTCTTTGTAATGTCAACTTAGCAGGCTGCAACATTTGATACAGAATAGATGTACTGTTGTTGATGACATAATCCTTCTCCACAAGCATATACACAGTCACACCTATGCATGATAAGAGATGAACTCCACAAGATTGATATAAATACCATTTCTGAACTGTGGAACTTAATAACTTCTTCCATTCAATACTCCTATCATCTGGTTCAAACATATTCTTCAAGTAGTAATAATTTAGTCTTTCATACACCACCTCTGGTCTAGTATCACCATAATTCATTTTGTAAAGATTCCAGAGTTGAGTAATATCATCCCTATCCATGTAGTGCAACATCTGAGAAAAACTAATATACCCCACACTTGAACCATTTGATCTCTTAATTATCCAGCATACTTGACTATCAGCTAAAACATCATGTGTGTATGAAATGATTGGATATTTTATTGATAAAGGAACTTCATTAAGTAACTCAGGCTCTTCTTGAGGTTCATGAACTGTGAGATCCATAATCCCTTTCATATCATCTGCAGTTACTTTTTCTTTCTCTGAATCACTATCCTCTTTCTATGAATCACTCATCACTACTGACTGAATTCTTCTCTTCTTCCTACCCACCTGCTTTACTTTCCTCCTATATCTCTTTGTACCAGCAGAGGATTCAGTCATTACTTCAGCTTCAACAATAATTTCTTTCTCCTTTTCAACATCAGATACTATGGGCTTTGAAACACTTCCACTCCCAGATGCTTTCATATTGTCAGATCCCATAACTTCTGGATTTCTCTTCTTTTCAGAAACTTTTCTTGGATTAAGCTTAGCATAAGTTTCATAAAATTCCTTTTCAATTAAGGCATCTGACTTTCCTTTGAAATCCTTCATCTGATAATTTCTAGCATTCTTCAAATAATACTTCATGTCATTAACCAATGCTTTCCTTGAAGATGACTTTTGTTTGTAACCATGCTTCTGTGCTTCTTTAATCCTCATAATCAGCTCTTCCCACTTTGCTGACCCATTCTTTCTGAGTATAAAGTCAACAAGCTCTTTTGTCTTTTCACTTCCATCCAACTGCTCATCATTTGTTATCAACCTAGCTTCACCTCTTACAATCATATCAGAATCAATGAAATACAGCAATTGTTCATTGAATTCTTCTTGATTAACTTCTTTAAATGTAGAGCTTTCCATAAGTTCAACCTGATTTCTTTCTTCATCAGCTACAACACTTCTTGCATATTCTTCATCCTGAGCAATCTGAGCTTGTTCATCAGCCAACTTTTGCATCCTTTCAATCTCTTCAGCAGATTCAGCAGCTTGTTGTTGTGATGGTGTGGGTATGGATGTTTTAGTTCCTTTGTTCATATTCAGCAGTACTTGAGCTAAAGTCATATGTTCATCATCTGAATCAGCAGAGTCCTTTACTCCTGCACTCTTCTCAGTATCATCAGCAGAAACATTTAACCCATCAGCAGAGTGTTCTGCACCAGCAGAGTCAACCTTGTCACTCTTATCACCAACATTTTCAACAGAGTCCTTTTCAACCTCCCCTGAACCTATTACAACTTCCTGATCCTGATCATTCACTACAGTCTCCTGATCATTCCTCCCCTGTTTGGAAGCATCCTCTTCCAAACTTGGTTTGGAACTCTTCTTTAGCCTCCCCTCAAGATGAGTAATCCTTATTTTAAGCCTTCTAATTTCAGCACCCTGAGTAGCTTTGACTATCTTTAACTCCTTTCGAAGACCAAGGACCTCCTTTGACAATTTTGTACAGTTATCCGTCAATTCTTTTAATTGTTTCATGATATCCTCACAACTTCGGTCTATGTAACCTGACCCGAGAGGTTGATCATTGGAATTGGCATTATGTACTGGTGTTTTATCCGTCAAATCCTCAGTGTCATGTTCAATACTAGCATCAACACTTCGACCTGTGTAACCTGGTCCGAGAGGTGTATCATGTGCAATGTCAATATGTACATCAGTGTCCATCAATTCAATAGTTTCATCTCTGTCCTCATCACTTCGAGATGTGTTACCTTCTCCGAGAGGTGAATCTTGGGACACAAACTCAGTCTCAACCCTAGGTTGAACATCTGAGCCCCCCATAGAAGCCATTTGGCTGGGGTTACCATCAGTTGTATTGGGTTCTTGTGAACCTTCTACAAAAGATGTTGCCATGGTTGAGGTCTTAATTATGTTGACACTGTCCTGCTCAACTACTAAGTTGGAAACAGTAGTGCCAGCCTCTTCCATCATGATACCTCCAACACCTGTATCAGCCTCATCTGCATCCATACTAACATTGGCCTAAGGTAGCACAATTTCCTCATGTGGTGAAGTCCTAGGTGATTGGGTATTTTGGGGTTCATGTGACACTGATACATTCAAACTTGTTGATGAGGATGTGTGATGGGAAGTTGTGGGTGTTCCAGCCTCTTCATCCTCATGCACTGCAGCCACTATATTCAAGATGTGCTCAGTTAGGGGAGTTATAGTACCAGAAAATCCCTTTCCATTCTTCTTTAGAAATGCAAACATCTTGATTGCCATTCTACTACAGGGCTCAATATTTGTATGCCTCAATGGTTCCCTTAACTGTCTGTTTATAATAAGTTGTAGAAACCTTGGATACAAATAAAATTTCTTCTTAAGAAACTTCTTCATCCCCTCAAATATCATAGAAGAAAAATCAAAGGGTTGCCCTGTTGCCAAACACACTAAAGCCATAGCTTGAGAAGCACTAAACTCACTCCATCCACCTACTTTGGGAAATAAGCAGTGTTGTAGAGTATGTATCAAGAACTTCCAATGGGGACAAAGACGACCTTTCAAAAATGTTCCACCAGCCTCAGGTCTCTCATATCCTATGTTCTCAAGCTCAGTCATAACTAGTTCTGGGGTAAGGGTAGGAGGTGTAGGTATGCCTGATAAGTGAAGACTTCTTTTAATGGTTGTTTCACTAACTACAACATTCTCCCCATCTACACTACCTATCAATCTTTCCTCACCATCTAGTATATCCAACTTAACAGTTGACCAAAATTGTTTCATATGAGATTTATAAATGGTAGGATCAGCTGTTAACGCATACCTTAATCTAGAAGAATTCAGAAAATCCATAACCTCATGAAATCCATCAGCTGCAGTAACCTTACTAAGAAAAGCTATCTGATTATGTTCATCCAGAAACGTTCTTCGCACCATTTGAATTAGGGGTTTTCAGTGAAATGATATGAATTATTGTTCTTGGGTGAAAGTTGAATGTAATTTTGAGCAATTAAAATGTAATGAGATCAAATTGGTGAAAGATACCATTTTGATCTAATTAGGTTTAAGAACGCGCCAAAAGTTTCAGTTTGACCCTTCAACTTTCAAACTCATCAGCAGAGTTAAGAAAGTGTTGACCAAAAGTCAACTTTCCCAATATCTTCAAAATTACTTCCTTAAATACCATACCAACCCTTCATTGAAGTCCAAAAAGCCCTTAATTTCTTTAGCAAAACCCCAATTCACAAACCCTAACTCAAAATCAACAAATCATGAGTTCATCAAAAGCTCCAATCATCGACATTTCCTCAGATTCATCATCAGACGATTCAGAGGGATGGGCAAGTTACTTTCCTCAAGGTTATCTTCCAAGTTCATCTTCAGCACAACCAAAAGGCAAAGCAGTTGTCGAAGAGGAATATTTCGACCCACTTCCATCAACACCATCCTCCTTTGAAGATTCTGATGATGATAAAAAAACAAAAATCGATCCTCCACAGCATCCTTTGACCGCTGAGCTTCAAAAACAAATGGAGAATGCCGCCGCCGCCTTTGCGAAGAGTGTCCACCTGCCTCATCCAAAGCCAAGTACGGTTGAGCAGAAACCCCCTGTTCCAAAGAAGAAGAAGCAGCAGAAGAAATCAGCTCCCTCAACAAGCCAACAGCAGAGTCCACCACCACGACCAGTAGTACTTGCACTTCCCTGTCTAAGGGTATCAGAGGCCATGGGCACTAGGGGACCTCGTAGCAAGGTCATGCCTGACTTTGCTAGAATTTAGGTTGTGAAGCTTTGAATCTTGTTGTCTTTTGATCTTTCTTTTGAATAGCATGAATGTATGGAAACTGTATGATGTACTGATGCTTTTAGTATCAATGAACTTCCTCTTTTCATGCTTTACTTGATTGTGTATGTATATGTATCTGCAAAAGGTTAGTAGCAAACAACAAACACAAGCAAGAATATTCCATAATAGCAGCAGAGTAGGCATAGCAATAAACAACTAAACATCAGACTTTGACTAAACACCAGATAATGACTAATCAACAGCACAAATCCTTACAAAATTTTACAAAAACATACAGAGATAAGATGTTTAAAGATTTAAAGATTGATCATACCAATACTAGCAACTAAAAATTGAAATCTACTTATATCAAAACTTTTGGTAAGTAAATCAGCAACATTGTTGTCAGTATGTATTTTAACCACTTGAATTAGCTTTTTCTCATAACAATCTCTAATAAAATGATGTCTTATCTCTATGTGTTTTGTTTTAGAATGAAAAACAGGATTTTTGATAATACACATTGTGCTGTTGTTGTCAATGAAAATTTTTGTGTTCATAAAATTGTACCCATAATCCAGCAATTGGTTCTAAATCCAGAGCACTTGTCCACAGCAGCTAGAAGCAGCAACATACTCTGCTTCAGTTGTTGAATTAGCCACCACTGTTTGTTTCTTACATTGCCAAGAGATCAGCCTATGTCCAAGGTACTGACAGCCTCCAGTGGTTGACTTTCTATCCATAGTAGCTCCAGCATAGTCACTATCTGAGTATGCTATTAAATCAAATGGTGAATTATTAGGATACCAAAGACCCAATTTTGGTTGACCCTTTAGGTACCTAAAAATTCTTTTGACTACTTCCAAGTGTGAAACTTTTGGGGACACTTGAAATCTTGCACATGCACACACAGAAAACATGATATCTGGCCTTGAAGCAGTCAGATACATCAATGAACCAATCATTGACCTATAAAGATGTACATCAACCTCTACCCCATCTTCATCCTTGAGCAAAGGTTTATTTTTATCCATTGGTGTCTTAGCTGCCTTCACATCTTTGAAACCAAATTTCTTTAACATATCAGCCACATACTTGTCTTGGCTAATAAAAATCCCATCTGACTTCTGCTTAACTTGAAGTCCTAAAAAGAAAGTCAATTCTCCCATAGAACTCATCTCAAACCTGCTGTGCATAAGCTTCTCAAATCCTTCACATAACACCTTATTTGTAGACCCAAAAATGATATCATCTACATAAACCTGAACAAGTAGGATATCCTTTTTGTCTTTCTTAATGAACAATGTTTTATCAATGGTTCCTCTGCAAAAACCATTGTGTAACAAATACTGTGATAAGGTGTCATACCAAGCTCTAGGAGCTTGATGGAGTCCATACAGTGCTTTCTTCACCTTGTAGACCCTATCAGGATACTTAGGATCTTCAAACCCAGGTGGTTGCATCACATAAACCTCTTCAGGTATCTTTCCATACAAGAAAGCACTTTTCACATCCATTTGATACACAGGAAAATTCTTGTATGAGGCATATGCCAAGAAAAGTCTGATAGCCTCCAGTCTTGCAACTGGGGCAAATACCTCATCATAGTCTATTCCTTCTTCCTGAGTGTATCCCTGAGCCACCAATCTAGCCTTGTTTCTGACAACAATACCTCTTTCATCTCTTTTACATCTGAACACCCATTTTGTACCAATTGCCCTTTTTCCATTAGGCAAATCAACTAATGTCCAGACTTCCTGAAGCTTGAACTACAGCAACTCCTCTTGCATAGCTTCAACCCAACTTTCATCTTTCAAAGCCTTGTGAATGGTCTTGGGTTCTTCTTGAGATAAGAAACAGGCAAACATGCAATTCTGTAAATCCTTGTGGCTATTCCTCTTCTTAAGTGTTTGGGCAAACAATCCCTGATCAAGCAAATCACTCAACCCTTTTGATTTACTTCTAGTCTGAACAGCAGAGTGAACATCACCAATTATCTGCTCCTTTGGGTGAATCTTGTGGATTCTTGTTGTTGGTGTAGGACTAACAGGTATATCTGTCTCCAAATTGGATAAATCAGCTTCAGCACCAAAAACATCAACAACTTCATCATCAGTATCCACATACACTTCTTCTAATTCAGGCATCTCATCAGCAGAATCATCATCAGAATCACCATTTATATCAGTAGAGTCCTTTGGCATAGCAGCAGAGTTACCAAACCTAACAACAGAGTGTTTGGGCCTAACAGCAGAGTGTTTTGGCTTATCAGCAGAGTGTTTTGGCCTGGCAGCAGAGTTAAGAGAACTGCTGCTATTTTTATTCCCTTGTTGCCCATCAACTTCTGACTCTTTATTCCTTTCCTTATCATCAGTCTTGTCAGCATGAGAAGGTTCATCAACACCTTCTACATTAACCTTTGGAACTTCCTTATGAACAGCATCACCATCTGAACTCTTTTTCTCTTTATCTGTTGGAGAGAAGTACTGATCAAACGTGCTCCTTTCAATCAAAACAAACTCCTCTGCAGATCCATCCTTCTTTGCTTGTGTACCTGCATTGGGGTTAGTTTGTGTACCTGCAGACATGTTAGTAGTACCTGCAATGACTGGTTGATAATTCATACACTTGGTTAAAGAATCAATATCAAACATCCACTCAGGACCTTTTCCATCAACATTAGGTGTGGTTTCTCTTATTCTAACATGCAAATTTTCCACCACATGCCCAGTTCTTTGATTGAAAACCCTAAAAGCCTTACTTTCAGTAGAGTATCCAACAAAGTAACCTATGTCTGCTTTCTCACTAAACTTGCCTAAGTGTTCAATGGTGTTTAAGATAGTGACAGGACACCCAAATGGTCTAAAGAAATCTATCAGTGGTTTCCTACCATGCAATAACTCATAAGGGGTCTTATTGTGAGGTTTAACTATCTTAGTTCTATTTTGCACATAACAAGCAGTGTTGACTGCTTCAGCCCAAAAGATAGTGGGTAACTTAGACTCTGACAACATTGTCCTAGCAGCCTCAATTAATGTTCTATTTCTCCTCTCAGCCACACCATTTTGCTGAGGAGTTCTAGCCACACTAAATTGTCTAGTTATCCCTTTTTCCTCACAGAACTGATTCATCACTTGATTCTTAAATTCAGTTCCATTGTCACATCTGATGATTTTAACCTTGTGATTAAATAGGTTTTCTATCCTTGTAATAAAAGCCTTAAGTATGCCAGGTGTCTCACTCTTAGTAGCTAAGAAGAATACCCAAGTAAACCTACTGAAATCATCAGTGACCACTAAGCCATACATCTTTTTGTTCAAACTATTCACATAAGTAGGTCCAAATAAGTCCATGTGTAACATAAACAAAGGTTCAGTTATAGAATTCACCAATTTGGACTTACAAGATGCTCTATGTTGCTTTCCCATTTGGCAAGCAACACATACTTCAGGATTCTCAAAAACCTTTGAAGGTAATCCTCTGACCAAGTTCCCTTTCACCAACTTGTTGATAGCCTTGTAGTTCAGATGTCCAAGCCTTCTATGCCATAGTTTGGATTCATCAATAGTGGCTTTGGCAAATAGACAAGTTAAATCTCTTTTGGGAATAATGTTCTTTATGTCCACACTGTATATGTTGTCATTTCTAGGGACTTTAAGAAGTACCAATTTATCATCAGGTATCTTATAGTCGGGAGATAAGACAAGACATTCAGTGTCTGTAAAAAGAACAAAATTCTTTCTGTCACACATTTGTGAGACACTAAAAAGATTGAACTTTAAACCATTCACCAAGTACACTTTTTCAAAATCCAATTTGCCAGTTCTGATCATGCCTTTTCCAACAATTTTTCCTCCTTTAGGGTCATTCCCAAAGGCAACATATCCACCATCCAAAGCTTCAAAGTTCTCCAAATTGCTTTGGTCTCCAGTTATGTGTGAAGATCATCCACTATCAAAAATGCATTTATCCTTTAGCTCCTTTTGTAGATTGCCCTGCACAAAAAGTAAGAGAATTAGTTTCTCTTAGGGACCCAAGCCATTACTGACTTGGATCTACCTTGTGCATCAAAGTAGTCAAATTTCTTCAACTGCATTGGTGCACTACTGTGTCTGAGAACATGATCCAAAACTTTAACTTTAGGTTTCCAGACCCAGCAAGCTGAGGCTTTAACAGCATAAAAATGATTGCCCACAACAGTATCAGTAACAACTTTAGGCAAAACAGCAGAGTCTGCCTTAACAGCAGAGTTTGCTATAACAACAGAGTTAGCCTTAATAGCAGAATCATCTATATCCTTCTTTATGGGCACTGTTGGTGCAATAGGAGAGATAACTCTAGAAGTACCATCTCTCATCAAAACTTCCTTAGGAACTATGTTTCTTTTGGGGTGAGGGTGAGTTTTTCTAGCAGAGTTTCCATTGTTCACCCTTTTGTACTGGTTCCAAGCTGGTTTCTTATAGCACTCATCTTGCAGATGTTCAAAACTACCACAACAATAACATGCCTTCTTAAGTAATTGAAAATCAGTACCTAATTTTTGTGAAACTAGGTTGTTCCAATTTCTCTGGTTTCCCCTAGGCAAGTTATTTGTTCTTTTAGGATATACTCTAGGTGTGTTTTCATACTCAGCCATCTTCCTAGAGATACCTTTACTAAACCTAGGCTTAACAAACTCAACCTTTTTAGCCCTAGGTACTTTTGATTCAACAACAGTAGGAATTTCTTCCTTTTTGTTCTTAGTGGTTGAATCAGATTCCACTACATCATCATCACTGTCAGACTCCCAATCTTCAATTAGGGGTGGTTGTTCATACTTCTTTAACTCAACCTTAGGTGACTCTATTTCTTTTTCACTAGTTTCAACTACAGGTTTACTAGTTTCACCTACAGTTTTAGCCTCAGACTCAGATATGAAAGACAGTGTCCTAGTAGGAGGGGCATTGGCACTAAGTTTCGTAGGGTGAGCAACAGCATTATATCCTTGACCACTTCCAGAGTCTGCAAAGTGTCTACCTATTGGTTTACTGAGTATATCAGTAGCAAATTGTTGTTTTTCCACCCTAACAACATGTTTTTCAGTCTCACTCTTAGCTAAATCTCTAGCTTGTTCAGCCTCTTCTACTTTTTCCATAAGAACCTTAATCTCATCATCTTTCTTGATAATTTCATTTTTCAGGATAGTGATCTGATCAAGGTATTCAATTTCAGCCTTTTTATAAAATTCTAGCTTCTCTTCTAAGTTCTTTAAACCATATGCATAACTAAGATTATCTAGCTTAAGTGTTTCATTTTCCATTTTAAGGTTTCCATTGCTAGACTTAAGTATCTCAATTGTATCAGAACATGATTTAAAAGAACAAGATGATTCATTGGATACCTCAGAGTCTGATCCAGAAGAAGAATAGGCCATGAGAGCAAAATGATGTACTTCAGGTTCCTCTTCAGCTATCAATGCACAATTTGGACCATCCTCAGCAAGATCACTCCAATCATAATCACCTAACCCATCACATGATACCATAGCAGTAGTAGAATTTGGCTCTTCATCAGCAGACTTCTTAAAATTCTCATTACTTCTCTTTGGTGCTGATGCGCGTGATGTGTCGTTGCGGTTTAGCAGTTTTAATGCCTACTCAAGTTTTAAATTTATATTTAGCCGACTTATCAATAACACACACACTTAACGAGCAGTGTACCCGGTCAGTATGAATATAATGGTAAGTAGAGTGTCGATCACTAAGAGTGGAACGTATTATCTCGTTATTCTAATCAGTATTTTAATATCCTAACGCAAGGGGGTTTCAGCCTGAGAGACTGGCACGGTTTGTTTGCAATTAAATAATAAAATAAACCAATAGGCACGAATCAGCAAGTAGCACACACGTACACAGATAGATACTTGAGACAATAAGAGGGCTGTCCTTATGATTAAGTAGATTGTCACTTGTTTTATTGATAGCTTTATATGAAGTGTATGTAATTAACCCTTTCTCGTTGGTCCTAATCTTATCGGCGAGTAAACCCTTAATGATTACTTATGTCTAAAAGTTATTCCTAAGTGATCAATTTAGTAATAACCGTGGGAGCCACATTATGTCCCGCAGTCAAATGCCCGCAAGCCACTAATAAACACAGAGGTTATCAATGCACTAATAAGTAGTAACCAAAGACATCAACATATAAACTTTAATTGATGGGAAAGCAAGTATTAAAGGGAGTGCAATCTTTCGTTGTCACATTACACAAGCCACCAATCCTGATGAATTAAAGTTTGCTAACACAATAAAACAAAACTACTTAATGAATTAAACACATGCAGCACCTTCTTACAGCTCTTGTATCTTTGATTTGGGTGTGTCTTGTGCTGCCTCCTTGACTGAATTCGTCCTTGGTTTCTCCTGTTCGGTCTTAGGTTATAATGTTCGGAACTCTTTAATTCGTCTGGTCTACGGGGTATTTATAGTTTCTGTCTGAGGGAAGATGCGGCGCATCTACTAAGTAGATGCGGCGCATGTACTTAACTTCGCGTGGGGTCCAAGATTATAATATTCAGGAATATTCGTATACCGCCAGAAGATGCGGCGTAACTCCATGATTAGATGCGGCGCATGTCCTCTTGTATCTTGGATCGTATCTGGTGATATCTTGATAGAGATGCGGCGCATGTCATGAGTGAGATGCGGCGCATCTGGAGCAGATTAGTCTTGATCTTCTTCATTTCAGTAGACTCTTAACTTCTTGCATGTTATGCTCCATAATCAGTCCAAAATCGCTAAGTTTCACCAAATGCTTGTTTTTACCTGAGAATTACAAAAGTAAACGATTAAGTATCAATCCTCATACATAATATAGTAAAACAAGTCAATTTAATAGGATAAATGATAGTAATAAAATGTACTTATTTGAGTTCATCAGGTGCTTTGCATTCTCTTGCAAAGTGTCCCTTCTTTCTGCAGTTAAAACATTCAGCCTTTGACTTGTCAAATCCCACACTCTTGTTCCTTCTGAACTTCATCTCTTTTCCAGTTCGCTTAAGAAACCTTCTTGCCCTCATAGTAAGCATTGCAAACTGCCATTGCATATCAATCTCCTCAACATCGTCAGGATCAAGTTCATCCAGATCTTGAGGCATGACTGAAGTACTTGTAGTAAGTTCAGCCAAATAAGCACAAATTGCAGCATCACTGATAGTGTTGGTGTTAGCAGAGTCAGCAGCAGAGACATGTGAACCAACAGCAGGAGCAAAAGCACCAGCAGCAGAGTGCTGTTCTTGATGTCTACCAGTATTCTTGCTGTTTGAGGAAACAAAAGCAAGATTATTTGTGGTAGAAGATGAGCTTGACAATCCTTTAACTTCAGATTCATACACCTTCAAGTTGTTATACAGATCATCCAATGTCATAGTATCAAAATCTTCCTTATGTCTCCAAACCACTGTATGAGTGTTCCATTCAGAAGATAGACTTCTCAGAAACTTTAGATTGACATCCTCTTGAGATGGCTCAATCTTCAAAAGAGCCATCTGACTGGATAGCTTATGAAGTCGATCATAAGTTCCCTCAATGTCCTCAGAACTTAAAGCAGTGAAAGTTTCAAACTGATGCTTCAGTAGATTCTTTCTTGATTTCTTGGTAGCTTCATTCCCACCAAATCGAAGTTCGATTGCTTCCCATAACTCCTTAGCAGATTCAATATGATTAAAGCTCAATTGATAATCATTAGGTATTCCCATCATGAGAATACTGTGAGCCTTAACCTCCAATCTTCTTTGTGCTTTCTCCTCACTTGTCTTGAGAGTCAAGACTGATCTAGTAGCAGTCTTGGTTTGCACACTGTCGCCATGAAGAACAACTTCCCAAAGTGAGTAATCAACCATTCTTATGTACTGTTGAATCCTCATCTTCCAGATCTCATACTCTCCAGTCTTGAGCATGGGGACCCTTGATGCAGTAATCATGTGTGTAGAGTCGGAATCCATTGCTTACTTTGATGATTAGCAAATCGTGTATTCAGTAATTCTTCTTGGTACCAGTTTCTAGATCACAAGCTCTGATACCACTTGTTGATCCCAGTTGAGCTTCACGATCTTATTAATTACCTTAGATAAATCTAAAGTAATCGGTATAGAAACTGATCTTGAGTTGTATATCAAATATTATGCGGAAACTAATACTTGATCTTAAGAAGAATAAACACAAACGAATTATCAAACAACACTTCAATATATTAATACGATTGCTCTGAATAGCAATGGGGTTACAAGAAACCTTGAAGTGTAAACAATAATACGTATGCTAAGATAATCGATATCTAACCCTAACCCTAGAACCTCCTTTTATAGCGTAAGGAGTCCTAGTCGGTTTACAAGACTTCCTATACAAGAAAAATATTCATACGTATCTTTTCTATACTTATCCTTAACATACTATACATATCTAATAAGTAGCAGAGTAAATCTTCTAGCAGCAGAGTCTTCGTAAGCTAGCAACAGAGTTACACTATGCCTATTATCCCAAACAGCAGAGTTATCGAAACAGCAGAGTTAATGCACTAATCAGCAGAGTCACATAACTATCCAGCAGAGTTATGTTTCTCGAATCAGCAGCATTTTAGACCCAACAATAGATTTACTCTTCCAAAGAAACTCAACAAGGTTTCTATAGATCTACTTTCATATGCATAAAGTTTCAAGAACTATATTTAGTTTATAATTAAACTCAACCTGGTTTAAATAAGCTAAGCAAGTCAAAGAAACTTATCCACCAAAATATGATAACAGCTTATATATTATCAGATTTTGTTTCAAACAGACTCATCTTGGGTTCTAGTAATCTAATAAAATAGCAACTTGTATTTTACGAGATTTGTTTCAAAGAAACTCCACTTGGTTTCAATGAATCTGATTTCATCATGATTTGCAACCATGTTAGTAATCAGCGCACCAATTATATTCACAAGATTCACTAGGGTTACAAATTATGTTCTCATCAGTTAACTTGTGAATATTTAAACACAAAAACAGTTAAAAAATACTGTTAAAACAATATGGTATCTAATAAACTCGATATGGTTTATGTAACTTGTACCAAACATGATTCAAAGAAACACAAAATTGGTTTCAATAAATCCAGATTTAAACAATAAAATACATAATAAACAAACTAAAAGAAATCAGTTTGAAAAGAAACTCATCATGGTTTCAATATAAACTGATTCAATAAACTGTTTTAAAAATCATTTATAAATCTGTTAAATAAAATTCTGTTTAGTTATAAAACAGATTTTCAAAGAAACACAATCTTGGTTTCAGCAGAAAAACAGTTTGTATAAAATCTGTTAATTAAATTAATCCGATTTTAATAAACGTGTTTTAATTCTGTTACACAGAATCTGTTTTAAGATTGTAGGGAAACGGTTACACTTTATTAATAAAATCTAACTTACAATAAATAAAATTAACAATATATAACTAACAGAAAATTAAATACAAAAAGAATGTAAGCAAGTAAATGATAATTAAATAAAACAATAAACTAATAAAAAGACTTACTAGATCACCAACGGAGATCAGCAACGAAGCACTACAAAGCCTAGGCACGTGTTTGACACGCTTCCCTTAAAACAGATTCGCCGTCTGTTTCCCAGGGTACAACAGCCAAAACAGTAAGTAGTACTGTCGGACTTAACTAAACTGCCAGGAATTTCATCTTAAGAGATGCGTATTCCTTATGTTGGAAATCAATAATACTTATTGATTTGATGTGTGTAAACTTGTGAAATTAGGGTCTCTATTTATACACAATAGACTCCCTCTAAGTTTACCCATCCCACCGATGTAGGATTGAAAATAAACTATTTTTCCTCTTTAGTCATGGTACCGAATGACTAACTTTGAGACCCGATATCTCATTCACATCAACTCTATTTTGGACACATAAAGGCTTATTGCGAAGCTCTCTTCGAGGATAATGCAAACCTACAAACTATTACTTATATATATGACACATACATATAAATAATTGTGTCCAAAGTTGGTCAAAAGTCACTTTTGCCAACCAATTTTCCAACAAGTGCAACATCATGGATATCATCACAACACATGGTGTCTAAATAGAGAATTTCTACATGCAAATAAATAGAGCAAAGTACAGACACAAAGTGTCGTAACGATACCCCAAAAGAAAACAACCAAAACAAATCTCCAAAGGAATCTTCATAAAAATATAAGGTACTAGTGAAAGACATTTAAGTATCATAGTCAAAATCCAACTTATTCAAATTAAAACATAAAGATAATTCATCCTCAAATGCAACTAAGTCTCGTCTAGTCGCTTCCTTCCACTTTAGCCTTAGAATGCTCACCTGAAAATGATGCTTAAAAACGTCAACATAATGTTGGTGAGATTCATAGGTTTAAGACATACAATATCACTCAAGGCAACCAGTTCACTGTGATTATAAAACATAGCAGGACAACAAGTATAGTTACCATATAGGCTAACATACAATCACCAAAACCAACTAACGGGACAGAACGTGCCCACCGACCCAAATTCAATATCCACCAATAATTTGGGACGGATAGTGCCCACCGATCCAAATACCACATCATGCATAAATTAGGACGGAACGTGCCCACCAATCCAAGAATCACATTACGCCATAATATCATAACATGTAGCGCAAACATGATAACCACTTACACGTCCATGCATTTATTAGACACATAATCACAGTAACTTAAAAATCATAATTTACACAAGCATCATTCCCATCCCAAGTTTAAAACAAAGTAAAAATGGGACTATGAAACTCACCTCAACCTTGCAGCTTCCAAATTATCAAATCACAATCTATACAAACAAAACAATATCACATTACATGCGACCAAGCTAAAAGCTATAGTCCATGTAACACACATATGATGGATGAATTATCTTTATGTTTTAATTTGAATAAGTTGGATTTTGACTATGATACTTAAATTTCTTTCACTAGTACCTTATGTTTTTATGAAGATTCCTTTAGAGATTTGCTTTGGTTGTTTTCTTTTGGGGTATCGTTACGACACTTTGTGTCTGTACTTTGCTCTATTTATTTGCATGTAGAAATTCTCTATTTAGACACCATGTGTTGTGATGATATCCATGATGTTGCACTCGCGTTTCCGCCTTGGCGAGGTGTGACAGATTGGTATCTGATCCAGGTTATAGAGAAGTAGGTGGTTGAGCCTAGACTATAACCTAGGAGTCCCTCATATAGTTGCATTTAGGGCTTATGTATAAGTATGGTATTTTATATGTCCATTTTTTTCTTGAGTTTATGAGTAGTTTTGTCGAGTTTCGGACGCCGATTGAACCCTATACTTAGTATTATATATGCCACTTTTAGCATGGCACCTCTCGTGCGTAGTAAGTTTCGTTGGACTATCGTTGTTGCTACTGGTTGCAAGAGGATTGGTAGCTTGAAACGGGCTAACAAGAGGATCTTAGTTCCTGCTAGCATGTGTCCATGTAAGATCGAGGAGAAGATGACTTTAGTGAACGTGGGTGGAAAGGAGATAGAAAGGTACGAGACAAAGGTGACCAATAAAGACGGCTACATTATTAGGTACCCTGGAAAGTGTCCCAAATTCCTAGAAGATGGAAGAGAGATTTGGGCTGAGCCTCATAATCTGTATGGGTTTGTGGACCGTATAGAGGAGGAAGAAAGGAACCTCAGGAGTGGTTTTGCTAGTCGTCCACTACCACAGAACGAGGGAAACCGGAATGGATGGATAAGTGAAGAGGAAGAGTACGAAGTGGATTCAGATCTAGAGTCTGCGGCAAGTAGTAGATTTAATCCGAATTGAATGAGAAGGGCAAACGTTAGGGTGGAGCTCGAGCCGTGTGCAATTCTGTTTGGTTTAGTGTTATGTTTTGGGATGTCTTCTGTTGACTTTTGATGTTTGGTATTGTTTTGGATCGCGAATTCCTTTGAATTCTAGGATTTTACCCAAGTAATTAATAATAAGGCTTGAGCGAGTTTGCATATTTTATGTGTGTGATATGTGATTAATGGGTGTGTTATATTAATTTTTGAGTTTGTGTATCTATAATTGTGAGGTGTTATTATTGTTAGGCGTGGTATTGGAAGCGAGTATACATGTGGAAGGATACATCTATAATTATGGGTGGCCAACATAATTATAAATGTATCACGACACATGTGGACTTATGGTCAATGCTAAGTTGACCAATGATGACATGCTTACGTGTAGTAGGATTAAGTTTAACCTTGATATTTGTGTTAATTGTCCCATTTGATAGGGAGTACTTGTGTTAAGTATGAATGTGTATTTGTGAACCTAGTGAACTTAGGTTTGGTATTGTGATTGAGATAGCTAGCGGTAGGGAGGTAGAGGTTAACAAGGTTATTCGTGGGTGTACTATAGTGTTAGAGGGAATTTCGTTTATGATTGACTTGATAACTTTTGGACATGGGAGTTTTGATGTGGTGATAGGGATGAATTGGTTGTCTAAACATAAGGCCGAGGTTGTATGCCATGAAAAGGTAGTTTGTATTCCTTTAGAGAGTGGTGTTATACTTTGGATACAAGGAGAATGCTCAGGGAATGATTTGAAATCCCTTAAGAATGTGAAATCCAAAGAACTTAAAATAGAAGAGATTCTTGTGGTGTGTGAATTTCCTGGCGTCTTTTCTGAAGACTTGTCTGGGTTGCCTCCAATCCGTCAAGTTGAATTCTGTATTGAATTGATCCCTGGAGCGGCACCTGTGGCGAAATCCCCATACCGTTTAGCACCCTCTGAGATGCAGGAGTTGTCCGAGTAATTGTAAGAACTTCAGGATAAGGGGTTTATCCGACCCAGTCACTCTCCGTGGGGAGCACCTGTGTTATTTGTTAAGAAGAAAGATGGTTCATTCCGGATGTGTATTGACTATCGGGAATTGAACAAGTTAACTGTTAAGAATCGGTATCCTCTTCCTAGAATCGATGATCTCCTTGACCAGCTGCAAGGTTCTCGATTCTTTTCAAAGATAGATCTACGTTCTGGTTATCATCAATTAAGAGTGTATGAGGAGGATATTCCGAAGACCGCTTTTAGGACTCGTTATGGACACTTTGAGTTTACGGTTATGCCATTTGGGTTGACAAATGCACATGCGGTATTCATGGATCCAATGAATCGCATTTGTAAGCCTTATTTGGATAAATTTGTGATAGTGTTTATCGATGATATATTAGTCTACTCTAAGACTGAGGAGGAGCATGGAGTGCATTTGAAGTTGGTCCTTAAATTGCTGGAGAATGAGAAGTTTTACGCTAAGTTTTCAAAATGTGAGTTTTGGGTTAGAGAGGTACATTTTCTTGGTCATGTGGTTAATAGCGAAGGTATACATGTAGACCCTGGAAAGGTCGAAGCGGTCAAGAATTGGAAGGCTCCTACGACGCTGTCAGAGATACGCTCCTTTTTAGGATTGGCAAGGTATTACAGACGATTTATCAAAAAAAATTTCAAAGATTCCCAAACCCCTCACATTGTTGACCTAGAAGAATAAGAAGTATGTCTGGGGAGAGGAACAAGAGAGGGATTTTCAAACATTAAAGGATAATTTGTGCAATGCACCTATTCTGGCGCTTCTAGACGGACCAGATGACTTTGTGGTGTATTGTGATGCGTTGAAACAAGGTTTTGGGTGTGTACTAATGCAGAGAGGGAAAGTGATAGCCTATGCATCCCGAAAACTCAAGATTCATGAGATAAATTACACCACTCATGATTTAGAGCTTGGTGCGGTAGTGTTCGCCCTCAAGAATTGGAGACATTATCTGTATGGCACAAAGAGTGTTGTTTATACGGATCATAAGAGTCTTCAGCATATCTTCAGTCAGAAGGAGCTGAATATGCGACAGAGAAGATGGATTGAATTGTTTAGTGATTATGATTGTGAGATTCGCTATCATCTTGGAAAGGCGAATGTGGTGGCTGATGCGTTGAGTAGAAAGGAGAGGATTAAGCCTAAGCGTGTGCGAGCTATGTGCATGACCTTGCAATCAGGAATCAAGAGGAAGATATTGGCAGCACAAGAGGAAGCCCTCAAGGATGAAAACGCAACAGCTGAGATGCTCCGTGGGTTGGATCAACAAATGGAGAAAAAGGAGGATGGTGGATTATATTTCTTGGATCGAATATGGGTTCTGATGGTGGGAGATGTAAGAAGGTTGATCATGGACGAGGCTCATAAAACGAGATACTCAATTCATCCAGGATCTGACAAGATGTATTACGATCTTAGAGATGCTTATTGGTGGCCAGGAATGAAGAGGGAAATAGCCGAGTATGTTAGTAAGTGTCTGACTTGTTTGAAAGTTAAGGCTGAACATCAGAAACCCTCTGGATTACTACAACAACCGCCGATCCCTGAGTGGAAATGGGAGAATATAACGATGGATTTTATTACCAAGTTGCCTCAAACAAGTAATGGGCATGACACGATATGGGTCATAGTGGACAGGCTGACGAAGTCTGCACATTTTCTGGCCATTCGTGAGGATTATAAGATGGAGAAGCTGGCAAGAATTTATATCAATGAGATTGTGGCACGACATGGTGTGCCAGTGTCTATTATATCTGATCGCGACAGTAGGTTTACCTCGCGGTTCTGGCAGTCGCTACAGAAGGTTTTGGATACACGTTTGGATATGAGTACAGCTTATCATCCACAGACGGATGGGCAAAGTGAACGAACGATTCAGAATTTAGAAGATTTACTTAGAGCATGTGCTATCGATTTTGGAGGAAGCTGGGGTATTCATTTACCTTTAGCTGAGTTCTCCTATAATAACAGCTATCATTCCAGTATTAGGTGTGCGCCATTTGAAATGTTGTATGGGAGGAGATGTAGATCACCTGTTCTGTAGGCAGAGGTTGGGACTAGCTAACTAATTGGTCCTAAACTAGTGCAAGAGACTACGGATAAGGTTTTTCAGATTAAGGAAAGACTTAAGGCAGCAAGGGATCGCCAAAAGAGTTATGCGG
The DNA here is from genome assembly GCA_021014915.2 of Artemisia tridentata subsp. tridentata. Classification (NCBI taxonomy): domain Eukaryota; kingdom Viridiplantae; phylum Streptophyta; class Magnoliopsida; order Asterales; family Asteraceae; genus Artemisia; species Artemisia tridentata. The sequence goes on from CP139507.1 coordinate 203,181,831, forward strand.
ATAATTGTCGTAAGCCTTTAGAGTTTAATATTGGTGATCTTGTGATGCTGAAAGTGTCCCCTTGGAAGGGTGTTGTGCGTTTCGGTAAGAAAGGTAAATTAGTACCAAGATATGTAAGGCCGTTTGAGATTACGGAAAGGATTGGACTTGTGGCATATCGGTTGAAATTTCCTGTAGAGTTAAGTAGTGTGCATGATACGTTTCACGTATCTAATCTGAAGAAATGTTTGGCGGATGCTAGTCTGCATGTGCCATTAGATGAGATTAAGATTGATAGGACCCTTCATTTTTTTGAGGAACCTGTTGAGGTTATGGACCGAGAGGTCAAGAGTATGAAGCGTGGTAAGATAGCGTTGGTAAAGGTACGTTGGAATTCCAAGCGTGGTCCAGAGTTTACTTGGGAACATGAGGATCAGATGAGGTCCAAGTAACCGAAGTTGTTTGCTGAGAAGATTGATGAGATGAGCTGTTAAATCTCGGGACGCGATTTCCCTAAGTAGGGGATGATGTAACAACCGTGGTTTTAGCAGGTTAGTTTGACTAATAATCTCAACCCATTTAACTTTTGTTTGGTGTGTATTATGTGTTTATGTGGGATATATGTGTGGTAAGTGTATGTGTTGGCACTAAATCCCTTGGTGTGAGATATACTATTATGATTTGAGTAATATTGATTTTTGGGATAAGTTCATTTTGATCACCTTGGTGGTGTAGAAATGACTTGTGTAGTTTTGGTGTTTTGTGGTATTGCGTAACAAGTCTCCGTTCAAGTATTTGAGCGTTAGTAAGTTATGTGGAGGTTGTTTTTATGAGTTATATTTTCAGAGAGTGTGAAATTCTATTTTTGGAAACTTTGTTTTGAAAATGATAATTTTTCTGAGTTGTCGTAAAAACGAAGAATTGTCGCGTAAGACGTTAGGTTTCGGTATGGGTTTTTATAAAATATCAAGAGTACAAGGTTTTAAGTGTAATAGTTAATATTAATATATATATATATATATATATATATATATATTATTATATATATATATATATATATATATATAATATTATATATATATATATATATATATATATATAAAAAAGGGGGGGGCGGCCGATTTAGGGATTAGGAGAAAATTAGGAAACCAAATTTGATCCCAAATATACTTACCAATTAAAAGTTATCTAGAATTTTCTATGGAGCATTATAAATACAAAATCAAAACAACCCTAACCATCCCTTTGAGAAAATTCGGCCAAACCAAGAGAAGAAGGAGAGAAAATTTTAGGGTTTTCATTTTTGAAGCTAAAATCAAGAACAAGGTATAATTTTTGATACTTGTATTCAATTAATTGTTTAAATATTTTTATGATTCATGTAATACAAATTCATAATTTAAAAAATTAATTGAATACAAGTATCAAAAATTGTACCTTGTTCTTGATTTTAGCTTCAAAAATAAAAACCCTAAAATTTTCTCTCCTTCTTCTCTTGGTTTGGCCGAATTTTCTCAAAGGGAGGGTTAGAGTTGTTTTGATTTTGTATTTATAATGCTCCATAGAAAATTCTAGATAACTTTTAATTGGTAAGTATATTTGGGATCATATTTGGTTTCCTAATTTTCCCCTAATCCCTAAATCGGCCGCCCCCCCCCCCTATTATATATTTTTATTTTTATTTTTTATTAAAATTAACTATTACACTTAAAACCTTGTACTCTTGATATTTTATAAAAACCCATACCGAAACCTAACGTCTTATGCGACAATTCTTCGTTTTTACGACAACTCAGAAAAATTTATCATTTTCAAAACAAAGTTTCCAAAAATAGAATTTCACACTCTCTGAAAATATAACTCATAAAAACAACCTCCACGTAACTTACTAACGCTCAAATACTTGAACGGAGACTTGTTACGCAACACCACAAAACACCAAAACTACACAAGTCATTTCTACACCACCAAGGTGATCAAAATGAACTTATCCCAAAAATCAATATTACTCAAATCATAATAGTATATCTCACACCAAGGGATTTAGTGCCAACACACATACTTACCACACATATATCCCACATAAACACATAATACACACCAAACAAAAGTTAAATGGGTTGAGACTATTAGTCAAACTAACCTACTAAAACCATGATTGTTACATCTTGTAATGGGGAGTATACATCAAGGGGGAGCATTTCATTTTTCTAAACATTTGTTTTGTAGGATCATGCATCATTACCTTGTTACTCCATTTAGGAGGAGTATCAAACAAGGGGGAGCTCTTAAAGTTCTCAAAATCGCATTTCGCTACGTAACTCTTCTTTTTGTTTCGACAAAAAGGGGGAGAAAGGATTAAGTTTGCATAAATGTGAATCATCACAGTACATACACATTTGCATAAAAAGAGTTTTTTAAACTCAAATAAAACAAACTAATCTATATTTTAAAGAACTCATGCTATATTTATTCCTTTGCTCAAAATATAATTTATGTTTTGTCATCAACAAAAAGGGGAGATTGTTAATACAAAATCGTCCTAAAAACGTTATTTATATTTTACGATCTTTACTTAGTTTTGTTAATGACAATTACAAAGTATATCCTTTAGCAAATTATAAATGCTAGCTAAAGTCTCTTTAAAACACATTTTACATTTCACAAGTTTACTTAGAATTACATTTTACACATCTACTAGTTTATTTCCTTAAAAGGAAACTTTATTTTTAAAATGATACAATGACATCATGGCATGCATCAACATAGATTATGTAATATCTTGCCAGATCTTCAAGCAAGATAGTTGACTTTGGAAGATTTTGATGTACATAACAAAGATGTAAGGATACAGCTGATATGGAAAGATATCCATTAACCCTTAGCTGTCATGTTGGCGGAACCAAACGACATCAAAGACGATCCCTTTATGGGATCCGTCGATCCGCCGCTTTCACCACTTGCCTATAAATAGCAAGCTGATCATTGGACACACCATCACTCATATAGCCTAACATTCATACTCATTCATTTACATATCATCAACATTTATCATTCATTCATTTTCATTGATCTTTCTTTTGTAGCAAAGGAGATTAAGTATCAAGGTCAACACAGACATGTAAACCTTTGGCAAATTTACTGTGTGATATAGTGTAGTTCACACAATCATTGTTTGTATCATTTATCTCAGTGAGTGTGTTAGTGTTTTAGTCCTCAAAACACAAAGAGTGTAGGGAGTGGTTGTACCCTTGTGAAAGAACCAAATGGGAGTGGTTGTACCCTTGTAAAGAACTCGACATCTAGCTTAGTGTCGGTAATTGTATAGGCGACGTTAGGTTGGTTCTACCTTGAAAAAGAACCCGGTGTTTAGCTTAGTACCGGAAAAGGAAGTAAGCAACGTGTAAAGGTTTTCTCCACCTAGAAGGGAGTTTGTTTCTTAGTGAAGGATAACTCTCGAGTTAAAGGCTCGGGGAAGTGGAGTAGGGCAAGGAAAAGAGTCCTTGTAGCCGAACCACTATAAACATCCGTGTTATGTGGTTTGATGATTTCTCTCTTTACTTCTTGGATATATTGTTTGATTATTTTTGTGTGCATAGTTTCATTGAATTCACATAAGTTACAAAACGGTTTAAATTAATTTTAAACGGTAAAACTATTCAACCCCCCTTCTAGTTTTCCACAGGATGGAATCAATCAATGGACTGATTCTCAATATCCAACATTCCTAGTTCAGCTTTCTGTCTTGTGAAAGTTGGTTCATCCAATGGCTTGGTGAATATGTCAGCTAGCTGATATTCAGTATGAATGAAGTGTAATTCTATGTCACCATTCATGACATGGTCCCTGATGAAATGATATCTAATATCAATATGTTTTCTTCTCTGATGAAGGACAGGGTTGTTTAAGATGGCAATTGCACTTGTATTATCACAAAAAATGGGAACCATCTTGTACTTAATTCCATAGTCACTAAGTTGACTTTTCATCCAAAGTACATTTGCACAACAACTTGCTGCTGCAACATATTCAGCTTTAGTTGAGGACATGGCAACTGATTGTTTCTTCTTAGCACTCCAACAGACTAGTTTTCCACCAATAATTTGGCAGGAGCCTGAGGTGCTTTTTCTGTCCATGTTGCATCCAGCATAGTCAGAGTCTGAGTATCATTTAAGATCAAGGCATGAACACTTTGGATAATATAATCCAAGGGTTGGAGTACCTTTCAGGTACCTGAATATCCTTTTCACAGCAGTGATATGAGATTCTCTTAGGTCAGATTGATATCTGGCACATAAGCAGACTGAGAATTGGATATCAGGCCTTGATGCAAGTAAATACATCAGTGATCCTATCATTCCTCTAAAAAGAGTTTGATTTACTGGTTTACCAGTAAGATCAGGACCAAGGTTGTTTGGGGGTACCATGGGAGTCTTGACTGAGGCACAGTCACTGAGCTCATACTTTTTCAGTAGGCTTTTGACATACTTCTCTTGACTGATAGAGGTTCCTTTATCAGTCTGCTTGATTTGCAGCCCAAGGAAGTAAGTCAGTTCTCCCATCATGCTCATTTCAAATTTCTTTGCCATCAGTTTTTCAAACTGTTTGCAAAGTTTATAACTTGTTGAGCCAAAGATGATGTCATCAACATACACTTGTACAAGTATGACATCATTATTTGTCTTATAGATAAACAGGGTGTTGTCTATCTTGCCTCTGACAAATTTGTTTTGGATCAAGAAGGCTGAAAGAGTTTCATACCATGCCCTGGGAGCTTGCTTCAGTCCATAAAGGGCTTTGTTAAGCTTACAGACATAGTCAGGAAACTCATGGCTTTCAAATCCAGGAGGTTGTTGAACATAAACTTCTTCTTTCAGTGAGCCATTTAAGAATGTACTTTTAACATCCATTTGGTACACCTTGAAGTTCATGTATGTAGCAAAAGCAAGGAAGATCCTGATGGCTTCCATCCTTGCTACTGGTGCAAATATTTCTTCATAGTCAATGCCTTCTTGTTGATTATAGCCTTTGGCTACAAGTCTGGCTTTGTTTTTAATGACTATGCCATTTTCATCAGATTTGTTTTTGAATACCCATTTCATGCCAATGACTGAAACATCTTCAGGACATTTGACCAAGGTCATTACCTTGTTTCTGTCAAATTGTTCCAGTTCATCATTCATGGCCTGAACCCAACTTGGATGATTAAGTGCTTCCTTAACACTTTTAGGTTCAATTGTGGAAATGAAGTCCACAAATAGGCATTCATTGGCTGAGGCTGCTCTCAGTTGTGCAGCCATGCTTCTTGTGAGCATGCCTTCAGTAGGCTCACCAATTATATTGACAAGTTCTATATCCTGAGACCTAGTCCAACTGTCCTGAGGTCTTGGAAACTGATTAGAACTTGTAGAAGCCTGATTGGTAGGATCAGGATCAGACACATGATGATTTTCAACATTTTGAGTGTCTGAGTGAGTTGACTCATCACTGTGATTGTTTGGTTCCTGAGCACTTTGTTCAGACTGAATGATTTCATCAGTACTTTGTGAGGGATGATGTAATAGGAGATGTCAGCATCTGCTTGGTACTGAGTGGAAGGACCATTTTCAGGATGATGTTCATCAGGAGGATATCTTGATGATTCATCAATACCTATCTCTTCCACTGAGTTGTTAGAGACACTGATTGCATCAGTGCTCTCATCAAAGGTAACATGAAATGTTTCCTCAGTATGTTGTCTCCTAGTGTTGAACACCCTGAAGGCTTTAGAGACAAGGGAGTATCCCAGGAAGTATCCATCATCAGCTTTGGCATCAAATTTTCCTAAGTGATCCTTGTTATTATGAATAAACACAGGACACCCAAAGACATGAAAGTAGCTGATGTCAGGGATTCTTCCTTCGAATAACTCATAAGGAGTTTTGCTATGTCTCTTGACAATGATGGATCTGTTTTGTGTGTAACAGGCAGTCTTTACTGCTTCAGTCCAAAAGTATTTAGAAAGGACTGATCCATTTAGCATTGTCCTGGCTGCTTCAATGAGTGTTCTATTTTTCCTTTCAGCCACCCCATTTTGTTCAGGTATGTATGGTGAGGAAAAATTTTGGGAAATTCCTTTCTCATCACAGAAACATTCAAGTTCATAATTTTTGAACTCTGTTCCATTGTCAGTCCTAATCTGTTTGACCTTGATGTCATTTTGATTTTCAATGTTCCTGACAAAGGACATTATTGTTTCAGCTGCCTGACTCTTTTCGATCAGGAAGTATACCCAAGTGTATCCTGAGTATTCATCTACAATGACCAGAGTATACTTCTCATGGTTAATGGATCTAGGACTAATTGGTCCAAATAGATCCATATGGAAAAGATGTAGGCAGTTCCTGAAGGAAAAGTTGGTTTTGGTTTTAAAGGATGCTCTGTGATGTTTACCTTTTTCACAAGCTGAGCATGGTTTATCCTTTGAAAACACAAGAGATGGTAAGCCAAGGACCTTGTTTTGTTTTACAAGGTTGTTTATGTTTTTGAAGTTCAGGTGGGAGAGTCTCTTATGCCAAAGCCAGTTGAGAGTATCAGTGGCCTTGGTAAAGAGACAAGTTCCATTCTGAGTCAGACTGGACATGTCCAACACATAAACATCATGTCTTCTTGGTGCAATAAGGACAATTTCCTTATTAGCATTGAAGATGATTCCTTGTTTATCATCAAACTGAACTATGTATTTAGCATCACATAGTTGACTGACACTGATCAAATTGTATTAAGACCATTTACATAAGCTATCCTAGTAAAGATTATACCATTACAGTTTACTGAACCATAACCTTCAGTGAGACAAGATGAGTTATCAGCAAATATCACTTTGGGTCCTGATTCATCAACATACTTGTGCAGATACTCCTTCACACCAGTCATGCTCCTTGAACATCCACTATCTAGATGCCAAACAGGATCCCTGGCACGTTTCTGCACAAATAGTAAACTAGGTTAGTTCTTTCTAGGACTCCACTTCTTGGAGGGCTTAGCTTTGGGGTTCTTTTTAACATTTACAATTGATTTATGGTCAGTGGTGAAGTGGACTGAGCTACCACAAATAATGCATTTGATTGTAGATGTAGACTCAGTGGACTGAGAGGCTGACTTTGTCATACCTCTTCCGGCCTGAATGGCCTTATCACATCCTGAGGTGTCATGAGTGGAAATTCCACTATTTTCACAACAATTGTCAATTTGACAATCCTTAGGATGGTGGTCATTGAACCCACAGTAAGGGCAAGGTGCAAAGGGTTTTGCCTTTTTTTCTGTTTCTGTTTAGAATCAGAAGGGTAGTTTAAAGACTGAGCTTTAAGGCTTGCCATCTTTGATGTGACTGAGTGTGTTTTATGATCAGAGGTCCTGTGATCATCCTTTTTACAAATCATGCAGTAAAGGATTCTATAGCAATCATCAGTGATATGATTGGTATAGTTACACAGTTCACATCTTTTTAGGGGTTTTGTGGGTATGGGTTTGGTTCTTAAGGAAGCTGGTTTTTGTTCCTTCTTGGCTTGAGAAGGTTTCTCAGAAGATGCAATCTTCTCACCCAGCTTCCTAACCATTTCAGCCAACTGATCAAATTTTGAGTCAGGGCTTTGGGTTATTACTTCAGAAGGGACTGAAGATGATGAGTCATCAGTATTTACTAAGACTTCAAGTGTTGGTCTTTTCAGGATTGTTTTTCCCATTCCTGACCTCTCTATTGGAGAGTGTTGAGAGTAGACCATTGGTGGGAGGCCTAAGTTTGGTGCAGCACCCTGAAGGGTATTCAGTGGTGGGAGTGGTGGATATGATTCTGATTCAGACTCATTCACTGACTCAGTATTACTGAGTTGTTCAGTGAGTCAAAGCTTACTGAGTTGTTCAGTAAGTCCAAGCATATTTTTCAAAGCCTGACTTTCAGGAAGCAAGATCTTTCCAATCTCAAAGTTTGGTAACTTACTGACTGTGTTGTCCCTGACAATCCAGTCATTTGACTTGGGAAGCATTTCTTGCTCAAATGATATGCCAGCTGAAACAAAGGTCAATTCACTGGGACTCACATAGGGGTTAACCATGTGATGGTCAATTCCTATTGTTTTACTAGGGATTAAACCCACAGTATCAAAGACCTTGGGGTTCTTTTTGGTCCAGCCTTGGATGACAGCCTTTTCTTTGTTAAGTTCAGTTTGTAGGGATTGGTTTTGTTTCAAAATTTCAGTGTTCTGAATTTGTAGAGTAATTGTTTCTAATTTGGCTTGCTTCAGTACAAGCAATTCATCTCTACATTTATTCAATTCTGACACTATGTTGTTATATTTTGAAAACAGGTTAAGCCTTTGTTCCTCAACAAATTTAAGATCTACACAAATATAATTCATGTAAGACTGCCAATCAGAATCATCATCCATAGAAAGTAAAGTGTTTACCTTCTTCATGGTGATGTTTACCCACTCTCCATTTCTTGCATGGCTTTTCCCAACAGCCACCTGATCACCTTCAGAGAGTGCCATCAGTGCACTCACTCTAATTTCCTCATCTGAGGAGACCTCTTCTTCATCCCAATCATAAGCTTCAGCTACTAAAACTTTGTTCTTTGTCTGAACAGGTTTGGATGTTTGAGCAGCCTGAGACATAGAGGGATTAGTTTCAAGAATTGCAAGCTTAGCCTTAGCTTTCCTATATTTTGCTTCAAAGTCTTTTTGACCCTTGTTTTGAAATTGCTGGGTCGACTGAAACATTCTAGGTTGAAACTTGCTAGTTCCTGAGGAACTATTTCCTGAAAATTTGTAAGAGGGTTCTGAGATGGTTTTAGAATAACAGTCCCTAGCAAAATGACCCTTTTTACCACAATTAAAACATTCGGTGGTTTCATTTGCTTTTCCTTTAGAAAAGTTGGAATGGTTTCTTTTGATGAAATATTTTGAACTAGCAAGGAGTGCCCTCTCTTGGAATTCCAAGTTTAAATCTTTTAGGTACTCATCACTAGTCCTTTCATCAATTTCATCCTCAGAATCCTCTTGGAAATCCTGCACAACACCATTAGTATAAAAAGTAGTTGATATGGGTGTGGAGGTCAAGGCCTTTTTGGACTCAAGAGCTTTTGAGTCAGGGTATCTCCTTGAGATTAAGTTGTCTTCATAGACAAACTTCCCATAGATCTCAGGGAGCTCAAGAGTCTGAATGTGATTAGCATTCCTCAGGCCTTGTGAGAAGTTTAGCCACTTCTCAAGGAGACTGTTGACAAAGCCAACATTTGTCTCATGCTTAGACAACACTACACCATCATTTGATAGTTCGTTTATCAAAGTCTTGTATCTGGTATAAGTCTGTGAGAGACTTTCAGAGTCTTTTGCCCTGAAAGTATTATACTCAAGTTTCAGGTCCATGACCCTGTTTTTCTTGGTATCTGAGGGACCCTCAAAGCTATTGACCAAGTCATCCCAAGTTTGCTTGGCTGTTGAACAGTTGATGACTGATTCCATTATATCGTCAGGAAGACAAGATATAATGATGGTTTTCAGGTGTTGGTCTTGATTGACCACCCTCCTCACATCAATGGTCCATTGAGCCTCAGGCTTGTTTAGCCCTTCAGCGGTCTTTGGGACATAGGGACCATCTTTGACACAAGTGATGTAGTATGGTTCCATACCAGTCAAGTAGCAAAGCATTCGCTTTTTCCACTTACTAAATTTTCCAGCTTCAAGTCGAAGGGCAACAGCTGAAAAGCTTCCACCCTTTTTGTCGACTAGCTGGGGCACATTTATATCAGTCATAGTAGGATCTTGGTTTTAAAAACCTTGAGCACTCTTGGTTATTTTTGAAAGATTTTATAAACCAGAGGCTCTGATACCACTTGTTGTTCCCTTAACACGCTTAGAGTTAACTAGAAAGTTAATCTATTTGTGTTTATGACTAATACAATGTATTAATTAATTCTAACAGTTAATGAAACGTAAATATAAAAACACACAAGTATTTTCAACGTTTAAATTCTTATTAGAAATGAATCAAAGAATCTATTACCCAAGTGTTTTGCGGAACAAATACTTGGGATTAAATAGACAAGGTATGGTGTCTCCTATCTAAACTTATGCTATGCTTAAGTGGTAACAATTCGACCCACTGGTCTATCTCAGGGATACGTTACTCTTTGTAGGAGAAAAGGGGTATTTGTGAAAGTCTAAGCTTTAATTGCACAAGAATACCTCGCCCTCTTTTCTCCATCTGTTTGCTATTAATAGGCAAACAGATCAAGAGTACTGAAGATTAAAACTAGATAAACAAATAGGAAGCGTGTCTGACAACTGCAACAGTAGTTGTCATTTACAAGAACCAATAGGATTGCGCCAAAAAGTCTTCGAATGTCAGACCTTACACTTCTTCGACTTTTAGCCACTTGAGGGATGGTTTGTCTAACCCCGATAAGACTAGTTCTTATCTTCTTAAAACCTTCCCTCATTATCCCGACTTTTATTCAGGCTTTAGGTTCTTCAGTCATTTGTCTTCAATCTTCAGTTATTGTTGTTGAGGAGACTTGGGGTTCAGTGAGCTCTTGTCTAACGCTCACTGATCCATTACCTTCTTCTTCGTCTCAAGTAACACTTCAGTGAGTACCGCCTCACTGTGTGGTGAATCTTTCTTCTTAGACTCGTCCTGAGCATCTTGAAGGTAACTCACTGAGTGACTGTTCACTCAGTGACTTAGAATGTTTTCGATTTAATTTACACTTAGCTTAATTTGTATTCAAATCTTGTTTTAACGACACTTGGGTACTGAAGGACCCAACAGATGTTTTGTGACATATTTTTCTGTGTCAAGTACAAATATGTTTCAAAACATATTGTTGGGTAGCAACACCATTAAAGTAGTTAAATATTTACAATAGTTGGATGCTTGCAGACGTTATCATCATTTTAAGTAAGCTTTGATTTCTTCTTTTGAGCACTCCTGGTTTTTGAATATTCTTCAACTGGAGTTTCCGTTGTTTCTGCATAATTGAAAGTATGCAAATTATGAGTCATTAATAACATGTTGTTTAAGCATTTTAAAACTAATAATATGTAACAGATTCAAAGGTTATAGGTGGTTGGATGTATGATTGAGAAAAGAATAGTCAATTTACTGTAACCATTATGAAACTCTATAATGCATAGGAAAAAAGCTGATGTCCATCTTTGGTAGCTATGGTTAATTCCAAATTTTTTTTCAATGAGTGTATGATAGCAATAAGCCAAAGAAAATGCAAAAAGTAATAATATATGCAGATTTTTTTTGTCTGAGTTTTGTTGTTGTATTTAAAACAATCATGATGTGCATATACTTTCATTACTCTTTTACCAATCTGCCATAAAGAAGCAATATGAGTCAATTTCTAGACGCCCTAGGTGTGAGCAGCTTAGAGTTGAAGCTAATTCAAATGATTGGACTAAAATGCTAATTCTATATTGTCATAAATCTAGAATTGAAGACATTCAAATGGCACAACAAATGAATATGCTATGTGGTAGATTGGTTGGGGTAATGCGTGAAAGGATGGCTTTTATTGAGGAGCTTGAAACTGTAGGGAATATGCATGCTCAAAAAATAGTTGAATACTTAAGAGAAGTGCAATCAAAAGATGACCAAAAGGTGTTGTAAATGCGTATTATGACAGCTGAGTTGGAGCTAAGTGGTCGTGATAAGGAGATTTTTGTTCAGAAGCTTAAAGGCCTTATGGATTTCTGATTGTGTAGCTAGAAGGTCAGGGAATATGTGTGTTTGCAGTTATGTATTTGTATTTAGTTTTATTGTGATTGGTTGTAAGATATTCTATTGAATAAAAGTGATTATTTATGTTTAGTAAAATTTTATAAATTACCTTTTTGTTTCCTTGGATTTGATGGTTCGTCTTTAAACAATGATTTTCTAACCGTTGTCATTCTGGTCTCTTCATGTGGCTTTTCTTTTGATTCTTGTTCATTTGTTAATGCGAGAGGTGTTGGTGGTGTTCCTGCTTTTTAAAAAGAAAATAATTAATAATTGCATTTGTGGATATTATCTTTAAATAAAAGGAAGTGTTAGCTAGAATGTTGGTACCTGGGCTTGCTTGTGTTATTGCAGATGTTGTTTGGTCTGTTATTCTTTTGTTAAAAACTTGATCTAGAATGAACTCAACTGTTCGGCCTGTCTGACTAAAATGAAATTGGAAAATATTTTTTTGACCTTCAATGGCAAAGATCTCTGGAGGTATTTCTTGTGGATCTGCGCTTTTGTGCATTGTAATCAGTTGTGAGCATGAATATCCAGTCACATCATCTGCTGCAGGCGTGAAGAAAGTGATTGGAGCGGTTGCAGATTGGTCTGTGATAAAACCCTTGAAATTATACCTGCATATCATAAAGCAAGTTAAACCATCATTTAGTTTTTTTTTTTTTTTTTTTGTTATTCAAGGTTTTGCAAATTTTAATCAAAGTATAATGTACCTGTAGAATGGCTTTTCTTGTTTTCCATGATCTAAACCTCGGTAGATTCCATTTTCTTCCTTTGCTTTTAAAAGGCAGCTGTTGCAAGATACATAAAACTAATCTCTTTTGATGTTCACGCTGGTAATGGTTGCCTCAGTTGTAAACCTGACTCCCTAATAATGGTTTACAAATACTTAAGTGCGAATAAAATTATATAATAACGTTTGTTTTTTGGTGTATGAAATTTACCTTGTAGCTTTCTGGATTTTGCTTTAAAAGCGTCTTTAGAGGAAACCTGTTTCTGAATTTCTCTTTTTTAGGATCTTCGTACGGGGTTTTGCAAAGACGCAATGGCGGAGTTGCCTGATATCTTTGTTTGTATCTGTCTCAGTTTAAAATGTTAGAACAAATATGTTTTAGCAAACCCCTATGTAAATATGAAAGAAATTATAATGTTGGGCTTCAAGAGTCATACAGTTCTCTTGCTTGTTCAGCTTCTGGGATCTTTGGGTTTAGGTAAAAGTGTGTTGCCGATGTTTCTGTCAATTGATAATCTAGCATGACAATTTTTAAAGATACATCAGTAATTTCATGTTTGTAGAAAAAGGCTTTTTATAGTATTGATATAGTACCTTTAAATCGTGTGACACGGCAGGAGCTTACTGCAATTATAATGGGCTGCTCCATAGCTTCAAGCCTGGCTTCTTCAAAATTTTCAGCCATGGCATCCCACATGGTGAACTCTATTACATCACCGCTGTGAACATAAGCAATTTATTAGAAAAGGTGCAAAATGTGTTGAGTGTTTGTTTGTTAACAAAACTTTTTTATTGCAAGTTAACATACCTTAAATTCTCGATGTCAAGTTTTCTGTATGCAGTTTCAGTTTGGTTGGCATCTTGTTTGCGTTTTAACTGTCCAATAGACCTTAGGCATCCAATGTAGTCTGTCATTAAATAAGTATCAGAATTTGTATAATTTGCTGGATAAAAAAAATTAAGAGTTAAAACATGACCTGTGAGGATTGGGTATTGTGTTCTTCCTGTTGCATCTTGTGTTGGGACTCTTGATTGGAGTTGGTTGTATGAAACAAATTTGAAGTAGTGGTATGGGATTTCTGGGCGTGTTATAGGCTCAAACTTAGTGATTCTTCCGAATTTGAGACTTGTTCTGTTGTCGATTGTTTGCTGATAAGGGTTGGTAGGCTCACACATGAATTCTGAAATTCTGTAAACAGATCCTACTTTGATTTTTGGATCAAAGTAGTCAATCTCTTTTACATTCATGTTGGCCTGTATAGCATTGCCCTGTTGATGTTGCTTTGTCATTATACAGATTAAAGAAATTAATATTTACTGTTTCTACTATATAAGTTTCAACGTACCTCCTCGTCTATTAATATACAGCAAAATGCAGTCTCATGTTTTTTTGGTGAGAATTCACTTGCACCTTTTTTTTATAGCTGACTGAAATCCATTTTCTATATACTCTAACCTCGACCACTTTGTCATAAGAGTTGGGATTCAGCTCAGCAATTGTTGCAACGTCCAGTGTGCTGTTACTTTCAACCATAGTGTTTTGAGATACATGGTCGAGTTCAGCTACTGTGGTGCTGCTAGTTTCAACCATTCCGCCTTCACATGGATCTTGTGTTTGACCAATTGAGGTATCTTCCATTTCATTGTTAAGACATAATAAATAAGAATGAGTTTTAAACAAAAGCGGGTAAGTGAAGATGATGTTTACACATAAAATTTAAGTAATAATGGAACGGTGGTTGTTAGATAGGATGGTGGTGTAGAAAATTTACCTGCATGTCATAACTCTTACAATTGTTTTATGAAAGCAAAATATGGTCATATGCAGTTGTTATAGTAAATTCAAGACTGTCTAGTATCAAAAATGGTTGCATACATATTTTTTAAGATAACAATAAGATGGTATTCAATATCTATTGCAAAAACTATTCAATTAAGAGTAGGAATAAGCAAGAAAATCTATGGAAGGAAGAAACAAATGAAATAAAAAAAAAAAAAAAAAAAAAAAAAAAAAAAAAAAAAAAAAAAAAATGAAAAGATTTAAAAAATGTAGATATTAAAGGATGCAATTGCGCTATGGAAAAGGATGCGCATCCTGTATTTTTGTCAAAAAGTCTTTGTAAACTATATTTTTGGTTTCATTTGGCTTTCGATCTTGCTGTTGTTTGATAAGGACTTTTAATCCATGAGGAGATGTAGCTCTAGAAAGAGCAACATACAACTGCCCATGGCCAAAAACTGGTTCAGGAAGGTAGACGCCGATTTTGTTAAGAGATTGGCCCTGACTTTTATTGATTTTCATGGCATAACAAACTTTAATTGGAAATTGGTTACGCTTAAAAAGGAATGGAAGATTTTGGTCTGTATGGATCAAAGGTATTCGATGTATGGAAACTTTTTCACCGACTCTTGTCCCTGTGATGATTTGTACTTCAATAAGTTTTGACATCAGTTGCGTGACTATCATGCGTGTTCTATTGCATAAACCACCTGCCAAGCTAACATTTCTGATAAGCATTACTGGCGTGCCAATTTTAAGTTGTAGCTGGTGTGGAGGAAATCCTGCGGGGTTAAACGTATTTAAATATTCATCAAGATACAGCATCTCTGTTTCATCTCCATTATTAATAACTGGGACAGCTATATCATGACTTGCATAAGTTGTAATATCGCCTTCAACCATTGCCAGAACATGCGCATTAATAATGTCTGCGGTTTCATTCTTTGGGCAGACAATCGCTTTTTGTTGCAGGGTAACTGCTGAAGGTGTTTGAAGTGTGCTTTGATCATAGATGAAATCAATGAGGTTAGCCAGACCTTCTGAGTCATCTTGTATGCAGTATCTTTCTGGAATCTCAACCCATTCTGTATTTCTATTGTCTTCTCCGTCAGGTTCGCCCATTTTGCCATCACCAATATCGAGAAGCCATGATGCAAAGGAATGTGCCAAGCTTTGTTCTTCTAGGTTGAGACCTGATCGAAATAAGCACATGTTTTCTTTGAGTGTCATCAGCTTAAAATGAGGCCAAAGTTGAGATCTTGCAATAGAGGATGCTATTATTTCCATTTTTTGGGGCACCTTTTTTGACTGGTAAAGTTTGTCGGAAATCTCCACCCAAAATGACTGTTTTGCCACCAAAGAAAACATCAGGTGCATCTAATATGTCTCTAAGAGTTAAGTCTAGTGTTTCGAAGCACCGGCGATCATTCATAGGTGCTTCGTCCTAAATAATCAAATCTGTTTCTGCTAAGAGCTTTCCTATATGAGTTTTTTTTTTTTAACTTTGCATAATGACTCATCGGTTAATTCAAGTGGCAATTTAAATCTTGAATGCGCAGTTCGGCCTGATGGAAGAAGGAGCGAAGCAATGCCGGAAGAAGCAACCGCAAGGACAATCTTACCTTCAGATCGGAGGCTGCTTATAATAGTTTTCCACAGGAATGTTTTGCCTGTTCCTCCATGGCCATACACAAATATCAATTCCTGCGTACCTGTTCTGTAACCATTTAAAATAATCTCGTAGATTTGCCTTTGATCATCATTCAACTTAGGAACTGAATCATCTCTCTCCTGTGCTAATAATGCTCTGTTATAGTTCTTTTCTTCCATTAGTAGTCGATTATTTAATTGATCAAGTAAGTGTTTTGGAGGTGGTTGCAAACCATAATCCTGCACCGATTTACTGCAACTGCTTAGTAATATTTCTAATTCGTATAATATATAACCTTGTAACTCGGCATCATTGACATAGTAGTTGGGAATCCGCACATGTTCTGAAACGATGCGTGGAATATCATCACCCATTTGATGCCAATATTTATTCCATAGATGTAAAGGATTTGTTACATCACAATGAGTAAGAACTTGAGCAAAAATAAACCTTAGCTCTGCTGATGATGCTGACATGCATGCCTCTTCAAGCGTTGTATCCCATTTTTTGTCATCACCAAGCAAACCAAGAGCATTGCATGCAGCTCGATATGTAGGATATATGATTCGGTTGACTGTTCGAACATCTGTGAATCCTCTACACCCTCGCTGATGACATAAAAACATTCTAAAGTAGAAAAGCTCTCCTAAACTTGGATGTACGTATGTGAGGCGGCCAACAGAATGTTTGGAATTTTTCCTTTTTGACAAATATTTTCTGCCTGCATACCAAACAAATTCCGATGGAAAATCGAGGTAAGTTAGATGGCGCCCATCTGTGTTTTCAATATTGTAAGTGAACCATTCTGTCAGTGTCGTCATTTTTTTATCCGGCCGATTTACAACCCATTCTAAATCATCACCGTCTCTAAACGTCATATGCTGCATGTCTTCATGGTGCACGGAAAGTATTTGAACAGCCGGTTCTCTGCTATGTATATCAAATTTAAGAATCCTCCAACAGGCTTCATGAGGGCATATGAAGCGGCCGTCTATAAAATTATGGATTTCATCAATGTATGGCTGTCGTTGAATCGCTGACGTAGATGCATCGCCTACACACCTGGTTACTTGAGCAAATATGCGGTTCGTTCCTTTTGATATGTACTTAAACAAATATTTTATAAGCATGCTCCATCCACAGTACTCTACGTTGATATGTGCTTCAAACGCCAAGCATAAAGACCGGTTATATGGCACGACGTATGTGTTGTCAAGCCTCATCTGATGTTTAGGTGCAGAAATGTTTGTTTGTCTTCTTCGATAATGCGCACGGCCCATGTCATCAAAGAAAGTTTCATTTTTATATTTTTTAGGAATTTTTTTGTACAGACGTCACCTTGCATACACGGTGCACCCAAATTGGCTTTTCCACAGGGTTCGTGCATCATCAGTTCTGAAACAATTTTATACCCACATGGATCAACAGCTGGATCAGGCAACTCTGCACAAATATATTGATCAACATCGACAACATTTTGTATTTTCGTCGCTGAAGATATCCATACCAATGTGTGACAATGTGGCAACCCGCGCTTCTGAAACTCAACTGTATATAATACTGCATAGTAAAAAATAGAAAAATGTAAATGAAAAATGAAGACAATATGTTAATGCATTACATAGTTCACACATTGAATGCAGAAATTTTAATATTAGATAAATTATAATATATTTTTTTTTTTTATCGTTAAAAAAACATAATTATACCTCCTGTGATACATCCAAATGGTTGTGTCTCTTTTAAAAACTTGATAAATGCCTTAATCTTTTGCTCGAAAACTCTACATATTATATCTGCTTTGTCTGCTGCGTTCAAATGTGGGAATACTGCCATGTATATTTGAATTTCAGGCCAGTTAACGTTATGAAGAATTGTGGGCTGCGAAGCACACGACATATTGCTAGCGCATCTAAGTAGTGGTTGTACATATATCTAGGACCTCCGGTAAATGAAGAAGGCAAAATAATTCTTGAACCCACTTCTGACCCATCACGATCACCTCTTGAAATTGCATCATAGAGGCCTAACAAATATTCTCCACGAATGTCATTTTGATGTGTTCTAAAGAAATCCATTCTATTTTGCTCTATACAGCAATAAACACCAACCACATACTGCTGGAAAAGACGTCCTGTTTTGAAAAGTAGATTGTATTGGTCATGCCTTGGATGCAACTGGTAGGTGTAAAATGCGTTCATGGAAACCCGCCTTGCCTTGTCGTTTGGATCTGAAGACTTTAACTTTAACTTTGTATGAAATCCTAGCTGACCATAAATGAAAATGAATGGAAACTGCAATGACATGTATGATTGATGAAGCTTGTTTATCCTTTTTGGCGGTCCTCCTCTTTGTTCAATAATAACATCAAAATCTGCTTCTGTTGTTGGACCATTGTCAAAGACTATGGCTCCTAGGCTGTTGGATGTAGGTAGCTCATAACTGCGTGCACCTTCAGTATTGTAAAGCCTAACTTTGAATTCTGGCATATCAGCTTCTGCACATTTGTCTCATGCAGTTCTGAACAGTTGGACCAGCTCATTGTAAGTATCTAAAAATTCAATGAGCCCTTGTACGATCTCTGGGTCTAATGCAACTCTGTCAGAAACTTGAAAATGGTTCATCCTGTTTTGCACTTCATTATGTGTGTCATAGATATATAATTGAAAAAAACATGGCGCATGATCATCAACAGGACAAAGTGAACCAATCCAGTGGTATATTTGGCCCGAAACTTTGAAAACATATGGGCCTCTTCCTTGATTTATTGTGTTGTCAATGTTGGCACCAAATGAAGTCATGGCAAACATTTGATTGTAAGCCCTTATGTTCTGCATAAAAGAAGCGTCTGCAAGAAGCTGTTTAATATACGCAGGTGGATCCGGCTCTGGTTCCTTGTAAATCTTACCATCTCCGCAGCATAAATGATATTCAGCCTGACCATTCGATGACTGATGGCCTTTAAGGCGTTCCTCATACCAAAATGCAGCATACAATGTCGGCAACGCTGATTGCAATCTCCTAAGTCATTGTAGACAGGTGATGTATCTGCATTTATTCAAACAGAGGTCTGAATACAAACACAGAAATCAACTTATTTAATTACAATGCAACTTGTTGAAAAAGGGAAGAGCAATCACCTGTGACAGGGCGTTATCGCAGATGTCTTTTGCTTGGCTCGCATCTTTGTCTCTTTTTTTTCTGTGTTTCTTGTAAACAGCTCTTATTATTTGTATTAGGTGATTCAGAGGCATTATGTGGAAGGCGTCCTGTGAGAAAGTTAGAATAACGCATAAACTAATAGGTTTCTTTTAAAAGGAGCATCAAAACAAACACATCTAATTAAGTTGACATTTAAAAAAAAAAAAAAAAAAAAAAAAAAAAAAAAAAAAAAAAAAAAAGAAGTAGGTGTATTTACCTCTGTCTGTAAGTGAAGGTGGTTCTTCATCAGGAATATGTATCTCATTATCTGAAGGACCTTGTAAATCAGTTGTTAAACAGTAGGTGCGTACATGGTTTTCATTTGGTTCATTGCTTCCTTTGTTCTTTTGTTGAGTTTGTTTGTTATTATTTGTAAAAGCTGATTCAGGCCTACCATGTGTGTGTATTTCATCTTCAACCGGAATGATATGTTTACTGTGATCAACAAATATTCGCCTTGTTGCTGTCAATAAGAGGGGAAAAAATTGAATAAATAAGTATAAAAATAAATAATAATAGTAAATAAAATAAAATAAAAAAGCTGTAAAAGTTTTTTTTTGCATGCAATATATATATATATATATATATATATATATATATATATATATATATATATATATATATATATATATATATATATATTGTTACCTTCATCTCCATGATCGGGTGAATCATTTTACGCCACTGATGTGTGTTCTATTGCAGCACTTTGAAAATTGGTGTTCGGAACAGGGGTATTATTTGTGCTTATCATGCTGTGGTGTTCATTTTTGTGGCATTTATCATTTTTACGTCCACCTGTTGCTGCATTATTTAAAATGTACATGAATATAAGTATTGTTAATACTCTTTATAACCATAAGGATAAAAGATTTGTTAGACCAATTTAAGTTGGTTAAATTACCTCGGGTAAGCCGGTGAGAACTAAAGAAATTGGGTAATGGTGTTGCCGACTGGGTTAGACCAATTGTTTGGTCCATGGTAAGATCACGATTTGCAATGTTCAATTCTTCTGAATGAAAGTCACCTATACAAAATTGATTAAAACAATTAGAAAAAAAAGACATGTCCATGTCATAAAAAAAGTGAACGAAACTCACATGGAACATGAATAATGAACTAATCGGCGGATGAATCAAAGATTAATTTACGTCGAGTATCATCGCGTGCTAAACAACGTGGGCGCACATCTCTTATAGGCACTTCACTGTTTCTTCTGTTTCTTTTTCTTATTTGTATATTGTTATTTATAAAAGGTGATTGAGGCTGACCCTTTATGTGTGTTCCTAGTGTTTAAAAATAACAATGTGAATCTAACATTCTCTTAAAAGCTAAAACAATAAATGAGGAAATCATTTTAAAGTATGATCATCTCTAAAAGCAATTTCCAGACTTACTTCGAAGTATATGACACATTAATTATTGTGGAATAGGAAAGACACATTAATCTAGGGTATTTCGGAAAGTACCCTTAGAAGCATCCTCTTTCATTCTAGAATGAACACTTTGATCTCGAGTCGGATGAATGAGCTGACTGTTGTCAACAAATATTCTAACGCCTCCTGCTAATAAGAGAAAAACATACGGATGGTAACTATTCTTTATATAAAATACATCAATTGAAGAAGATGTTTCACATAGCAACACGAAAACTTGTTTGTAACAGGGCCTATAACTTTACTTATTACCTTGATGTTTTCCAATGGCACATACGACTGACTTAAACCAACCATTTGATCACTGGGAAGATAACAGTCTTTAATGGACAAATCGTCTACATTGAAGTGAGTAGGAAAAAAAATAATAATAAAAACAGTTGGTATCACCATCTCATAAAAAGGAATAACCATAAGTATATGGAACATAAATAATGAACTAACCGGTAGATGAACCAAATGCTGATGCAAGGCGAGTAGCATCACCAGTAATGCCATCTTCAATCTCATTGTTTGTATAGGCAGGTATAGTAGCGGGATTTCTTACTTTTCGATTTTTAGGCACTCTAGTGCCAAGATTTTTAACAGGGATTTTTAAGTTTTGTTTCATAGTTAGAATGAGCAACAGCAACACCAATGAGCCAAACGAAGAAAGTTAACGCAAGAACAATCACTAACAGTTTGTATTTAGTTATTATAAGCAATAAGCACATTTTCAAAGAATAGTATACAAAGAGAGGGAAAAGGGAAGGGGGGGGGGGGGAATCAGAATGTGGTACAAAAAGTTTCTAATGTACAAACCCTAAAACAATAAGTATAAGAAAACCTTAAAAGAATTAAATCCAGCAAAACCAAACGGAATTAAATGAGCATAGTAATAAAACCCTAAAAGAATAAATACACTGGGATTAAATGAGGCATAGCAACACCATAAATACACCAATTTGAATTAAGTGTGGCCTCTAACAAAACAATAAATAGGCTATCTGGAATTAAATGAGGCATAGAAACAACATAAACACACCAATCCGAATTAAATTACACCTCTAACAAAACCCTAAAAGAATAAATACAGGAATTAAATGATTACCTACAATGAATAACAGCACCTACCTTGTTGATCAACAGAAAGAGTATTCCAGATAACTTTAGAACCCAAATTGTCGATTTAATCACCCAGGGACTATAGCAAAACCAAATGGCGCAATAACAGCCACAAAATGAATAAAAAATATCGGTTACTATTGACGTTTCTATTCACCCCCTCACAGGCAACTGTAGCTGGGGGTGAACGGGTCGGAGTAAATCTGATAGGCATCGGGTATCGGTGCCGGGAAACAATGGATCGGAGCCAAAACAATAACTAAGGGTGTGAGTGATGGTGAACAGCGTGGATATCCAACTTACAAAGCGGGTCAGGCATGGGCCGGGTCGCAATAGCAAATGGGCTAAATGAATCCTGATAAATATAATGTAGTATAATAACTGAGGGATGTTCAAAAAAAAATAACTGAGGGATTAAAACTAAAATTTCTCAACAAGTCGGCAAAACATTCATCAAGGGTTGTTAATGGAATGTTTTTTTTTGGGCCTAAAAGAATTCCAAAACAACATCGTACTTTTACGGTTTTACCTATTGTATGTATGAGTAACATAGAATTAATCGCGTTATTAACCTGTTTAAAACTTTAAACCCGTCATTTGACTATAAATAGACCGGTAACATAGATCAGATATAAAACATGCAGAATTCAAAACCTTAGGAGACGAAGTGTACTCGAAAATAAGAGTAAACATATTCCATTATATAAATAACACAGAATCTATCATATTTACAACAATGAAAACACCACAAAATTTGGAGGGCATTTCTGTGTTTAATTAATTTAACTAGTTTACAGTTGACACCAAAAGACTCACCCCTGCTAGTCATACATATGTGTCGGCACAATGCTCTTTTGACCATTTTACCCTTTTAAGTTACTTATCTGTGAAAAGCAAAATCTTTTTTATATTTCATTAGTTAACTGATTTCTAGTCAAATTTATTAGTGAAGAGATGATTTAAAGAGAAGGACCTACATTTACAACCTGCCCATCTGGTGGATCGATGGGAGGATTTTATA
Source organism: Artemisia tridentata subsp. tridentata (assembly GCA_021014915.2). Taxonomy (NCBI): domain Eukaryota; kingdom Viridiplantae; phylum Streptophyta; class Magnoliopsida; order Asterales; family Asteraceae; genus Artemisia; species Artemisia tridentata. The sequence goes on from CP139507.1 coordinate 203,204,502, forward strand.
GCAATTATACGTTGGGTTTTGTTGGCTCGTCTTTCAATCCTTTCGTTAACAAATCATAATTGATAGAAGCGAGCTGGGATAGATTCTGTAGCAGCAAAAGTACATATCAGGAAATAGAGAAGAGTTGGTGGAATTATAAAAGGGATTAGGTCGAAGAATAGTAATGTACTTTTTTTAAATATGCTGATTTTGTACGTGAACTTTAAAAAAAGTTGTGTAAATGTAACGAACTTTCATAAGTGTTTCCGTTTGGTACGTGATGATGACGTGTCATACCTGAAAGTCTGACACGTGTCGCCATTTATAACGTGCCACGTCATCATCACGTACCAAATTGGAACATTTATGAAAGTTCGTTACATTTCTGTAACTTTTTTAAAGTTCACGTACTAAATCGGTACATTTTAAAATGTATATTACTATTCTACGACCTAATCCCATTATAAAAAGTCAAAATAATAACAAATTTAAGCGTTGGGACAAATTCAAAGAGCATTATTGGTGATGGATTTACCTTGAAGGAGAAATTACTAAAAGAGTAGTTGTTGACATGAGAAGGCGATCCAAGTTCATCGGGACCTCCATATTCATCGACCTGTTAGCAAGTGTAAGTTGTAACCATAAAAGCAAATTACTAACAGCCAAAAGCCACAAGTCAACCTGGACAGATATTCATGTATAGAGCTATTACTGACCACTTCATCATGACGATTACTTGGGCAGCTACTGCTACCACTCATGCTACCGTTGTCGCTAGAATCCTCTGATTCACTAGCTGGATATCCACCATGTTCCTCTGAGGTGTTCCATGTATAACGGCTTGTAAAATAGCTTGTGTCTAGTGCACTTTCAAAAGATGGAATAAATGCGGCCTGGCAAATAATACCGAAATCAATACAAAAGCAACCATGCATGTACTTAAATATGAGTTGATCTGAATTATGTTTTATTTCAAGGGAATACGGAAGAAAAATATTAGATAGAAAAAGAACAAGAGGGCTGTAAAATGTCAAACAGATTGGAAGTCCCATGAAGTGTGTTTTGAATGCATACAACTACCTCCTAAATTACTTTATTCAAACATTCAGGTTAAAGTATATATTACATAAAAGGTCCTGTGGTCAGCTAACAACTACGGAATTGGTCCCTTGCAGATACTAATTTAGGTTGACGGACCAAATGTGAAAGCAATAAATGTTTCTAGAGCCATATCCGTAATAAGTATCGCCGAGAGACCAATTCCGTAATTTTCAGCAAACCGCAGGGACATTTATGTGATCTACTCTTTGGGTTCACCCATCCCGTTCTGACTCAGACTAAAGAGAGGGACTGTTTTGACCTGTTATTACCCATCCCCACATATTGCCACCTCTATATAATTGTGTAGACATGCACACCAAATGGAGATTTCATACATACCTTTTGTCGTGCAAGTGTATCCCAGTTGATATCCCTGAAAAACGGGTGCTGCTTCACCTGCATTACAGTTTTGAAAGCAAATTATCCAATGTTGTCTTCATTTCAAGAACATCTGCTAATGTGAAAAGAACCAGAAATACCTCAGTTGTCCCCCTAGCTCCAAGTCTCTGGTTTGGATCTTCTGTTAACAATCTGCAAGGTAATAAAGAGTAAAAAACAAAAAATTAAAAAATATAATGGAATATAACCCCCAAATACCTTTATAAATCTTTCAACTGGTAATAACTTTGAAATTTACGTGTCACCTGAACCTTTATAAATACAAACTATTTTTCTTGTTTCTGTTTTTAGATTCCACATTTACATAAGCTAAAACATATACACCCATAGTTGAGCAGAAAAATGATTATAAAGTTCTCTTACTGATCAATTAGGTCTGCTGCTTCCGGGCTCATTTCTTCAGGTACCATCGGCCAGGGTATATTACGATTGAGAATGTTCTCAAATATTGTCTATGCCAAAAAAAGAAAATTCCAAAAATCAATAAAGCAACCAGATTAGAATACAATAAAAAAAGTTTCACTTAAATAGCATATATTGTACTCTTGTTATTTGACGGGACAAAATTCAAGCAGAATCATTTAAAAAAAAAAAAAAAAAAAAAAATCTCTTAATAAATGTAGTGAGGTAGACGGATTGTTACATAAAGAACTTCGATTTTTTGTCAGTTAAGCATAAGGCAGTTCAAGAATAATTTTAAGTCGAATATGACAAGGCACATTTTATTAGATGGCTGTTAGTTAACTTTGTATTTCTAACAAGTGTTGTGAAGTCAAACATTATACCATTTTGTGACTCATGTATCACATATAATCATGTTTTTCGTCATCATAGCTTTTGTATGACAGATTTTCAAAAATAGTAATGCAACACTAATTCCTAGAACTACCTATTGCAAAACAACTAATTATACATAAAAATAATAACATGCAGACACGTTACACATGAACATAAATATATATATACAATACCTGAGGATGCTCTGCATTGAAAGGAGGAATACCAACGATCAACTCAAACAGTATCACACCAACTGACCACCAATCCGCCGACGTACCTAAGAAAATCGTAATGAAGAGTTATAGCAAAATTTTGACTTCATTCAATCACAACAATGTTAGACGAAACTAGAAGGCAACGGAAAATATTCACTAAGAGAAAATATAAGCAATTTATTTTTCAACGAACCATCTCCAGTTCCCAAAAGAATCTCTGGTGCCAGATAGTCAGGTGTACCCACAGCAGACCGTTTTTTACGCCTTTCTTGCTGACTTTCAGATAGAGATGATTCAGATTCATCATGTTCTCCCATTAGTGATGTCCCACTGACTGCTGGGCCCGACAGATCATCTGTACTGTTAATCAGACCAACCTTTGACAGCCCAAAATCAGTCAACTGCAAACCATGAAGAGTTGCTATTAGAGTGACTCATAAACAATTAGAAAGATAAATGGACTAAATATATAAGATAAGCTATAAGAGGTTCTCTTTTTCTAATAACTTAGCTAATAACTAAAGTGTCATGGTTAAAGCACATACCTTAATATGACCATCATGTGCAATCAACAAATTATCAGGTTTCAAGTCACGGTGAACCACACGTAGAGAATGAAGATATTCCAAAGCAAGCACCTGCATACAATGCAATTTTTAAATCTGACCAAATACAGGTGTCAAGTTCGACCCACTTACTAATGAATGGGTCGATTTGGGTTATGCTACATTTCTGACAAGTCAAATGGTAAAAATTTAGCTGAAGAGGAAACATGCTAAATAGGTCAAAACTCAAAAGTAGCACAACTTTTATTTTTTGAAGCATTAAACCTCCTAAATCAATATATTGAAAAACTATCATTTATGTAATAGTAATGTTATAATGTATAACATCGGCAATCATATTTATCATGGCTAATTATTTATAAAAAAATATGATTTTTTGGGGACAAACAGCGTTTCAGGTCCACCAACCCGTACAGATCATTCACCCGTTGACACATTTAGCAAAAAGTGTTTGATGGCTAAGAAAAACTCACCACTTCCGCAATATATACACGAGCAACATCTTCGTCAAGGCAACCTAGATTTCTCAGAAGCGAATACAAATCGCCACTGTTCAGGTATTCCATAACTAGGTAAAGATTTTCACGACAAGTGAAAGAATAGAAGAAACGAACCTGAAACAATATGATATTCATGTAAGATGGATTTGAGCTTATCAGAAAGGTAGGGATATATTTGGCAAGCTAAAGTACTCACCACAAAAGGATTGCGCACTGATATTAATATATCATGCTCAGCCAATATACTCTCAACGGCATTTTTACGGATCATGTCAGCCTTCTTAAGGACCTGCAAGAAAATACAGATAAAATAGAGTTTCAGTAAAACTGAAATGCAAAGTAACCACAGTACTAGAGGTAGCAATTTCAACCGATCAATTCAGGGTACATTTATCCCAGAGGGTCAAACTGGTAACATTAAAACAAAATAGCTTCATGGAAACATTTACCGGGGTAAAACCCTTTTCCAAAAAAAATAGCTTCATGGAAACAGGTCAAACAAATCAAACTGGCCGAAAGTCACCGAAGAGCATTTTTAATGCATAGAACCGTGTATTTATTTGAATAAGAATATTTAATATTTCTTTGTAACCAATGGTAGTAACGACTCCTATGTGATGAAAGAGCCTCCAAGCATACTAAAAACATACGACGCAAGAACTTATTATCGGACACAATCATGAGCAGCTCAAGAAAGCAAAAAACACAGTAAGTAATTATGCTTAGAGGCAAATAAACACGTTTTAGGCGTACCTTAATAGCAAAAAGATCCCCTGTTGTTCTCTTTTTTGCTAAAAAGACCCGACCGAAAGCACCACGACTAATTGGTTTTATAATCTCGAAGTCATCTATAAGAACTTAAAGCACCTTTAAAATTGACATGATAAGCAGTAAAAAGTGTTTGACTATCAGCCAGATGTATAAGAACTTAAAGCACCTTTAAAATTGACATAATAAGCAGCATCTTGTTTGGTACAATCAATCATCTTAGTAATAATGACAATGGATACACCCGCAACGTGGACATGAATAAATTGTGACCGTTGCAAATTATAAGGGCCTAATAAAGTAATAGATTAAATGGCTTACGGATAAGTTTTCCTTTCTTTGTGTCCTGCTTAATGGGAGTCCATATCTCATCAGTAGCAACTTCCATCTTTGCACTCAATTCTTTTGGGATTTCGACAATAAAATTGAATGCTCCATCACCCACGTGCAACGGTATATCATGCCAAGGTGAAATCTGAAACAACCAAAGCTCTTTAGCATAACTTTATTTTTTTTAAAATAAACAAGCATCAATAAGGTTCTTCCAAGATATAATCCAAATTAAAATGTGATAACCGCAAGATTCTCACATTTCATTTTGATTTCAGAATCAAGATTTATTCAGTTATATTGATTTCAGAAACAAGCATCAACGACCTGATGTATCAATTTTGGGATTTTGAAGAATTAATTCATTTCACGAGGTTTTTGCCATTGTGTTTTATTGAAATTGGAATAGAGGGTGAGGGTTTAAAGTTTGATTTTGATTTAAAAAAAAAAAAAGCGTTGTTCAGTTTTTTTTAAAGATGCGGGGGATCCGGAGGGAACGGGTAAACTGACAACAGGTAAACTGACAACATGTGCTTTTTATATGTTTAACCTAATTTTATCACTTCACATGAGCAAGCTTGAACACACTCAATCGAGGTTACTGTAGAAAGAATATCGATATCATCTTGTTACTTGTTCATAATAGTTGCATTGCTTCTCACTATTTTATTCTTATTTCTTATCACGGGCAGGATTTGCATTGCTTCTCAATTACACGTGTTATTTTGCAACTTCTGATATTGGACGACTCGCTATATCCTCGTCTTTGATTGGTGACATGTATGCTGTGTTTATTTTGGTTATAATATCGGGTGAAAAACATAAACGAACTGCTCTTAGTTGTGCAAAAATTAATTAACTAATTTATATGTTTTGGGGGTATATTGGTAATTTGGGTAGCTTCGCTACTTAAAAAATAAACTCAAAAACACAAAAATAAATAATCACTTTCTTCACTATGTCATCCCTTACTTTGCCCTTCCTATCGCATCCCCTTCCATTCTTTAAAATTTAGACTTGAGAACAGAATGTAAATGTAAGTGAAGAGGAAAGAGAGAATATATGTGTTTCAGTGGAATTTGAGCGTGCCTGGGGGTTAATGTGGTGGTGTTTTTTAAAAAAGTCGCTTAAAGAACTATAGTCGCTTAAATTTTTTAGGTCGCTCAAGATTTTGAAATAAAAAAGTGTTTATAAATTATTTTAAAAGTATTTAAAAAATAATTCTAAAATGTGAAAAGTACAAAAAGGTGAAAAGTAAAAAATGTTGAAAAGTACAAAAGTAATGACACAAGTACAAAAAGGTGAAAAGTAAAAAAATCTCTCAAAGTACTAAGCCGTCAGTCGCTTAAGTCGCTCAACATTGGGAAGAGGCAAAAAGAATAAAATAAAAAAATTTCAAGTTTGACTTTTTGGGTGGAAAAAAACAAAATATAATGTCGCTTAAGATATGAAAAGTCGCTGTAAAAAAATCGCTTAAAAAGTACACATAGTGGGCTATGACACGAGTACTACTTTAATGATTGGGCGCCACTTTTTTTGATGCCACATGTCACCTTCATATTAAGTCGCAAGTCGTTCTGGCTATTTCAACAAAGTCGCTAATTTAAGTCCTCTAAAGCCCAACACTTTGAGCGACTGGGCTAGTCTCACGATTGCCCCTTGTCATAATTTTCTTGAAAAAAAAAATGAGTAAAATGCAAAAAATGTCTTTAAACTTTCGGAAAAATGCGAAAGATGTCATCGAAAAAAAATTGCAAATATTGTCCCTAAACTTTTAATTTTCTGCAAGTTATGTCCTTGCCGCGTTACTGTAGCTGCAAATTCAGTTTTTGGACTAACGCTCGTTAACTTTTTCACGTTAGTTGCGTGTGAAATGGCTATTTTACCCTCGTTTTCATCCCACAATTACTTTTTTTGTATTTGTAATTAATGCCTATACACCACTTTTTTTTTTTTTTTTTTAATGCCTATACACCACTTTTTTTTTCTTTTTTTTTTTTTTGAACTTAGTCACACCCTTAGTTAATTCAGTTAAAAAGGAAGTAACATGAGATCAATCATTACACTATGGTTAATAACCGGTTCGGACCCGTTTTTGTGCTCGGATAAGAACCATACCTGTCCAAGTACTAATTAATATTGTAGAAAGCTTCGGTGAAGGGAAGATCCAAAACCCGACCATCATAAAGAGCCTTCGCCACAATCTGACCCAAAAGAACAAACTTTTTTCTCACTTCTGATTGCGAAACGGAGCAACTTAACATCTCTAACTTCACCTCTTGTTCCTAATCAACCACTCTTTATTTCACTCAGTTGCACATGCAACAAAGTCAACACCACTACAAACCTCTCTTATGCTAAGCTTAACTACACCATTAAGAAAGGTGATACTTTTTATCTTGTATCCACGGATCTGTATCATAACCTCACAACCTACCAATCTGTGGAAATAGTTAATCCTACCCTTGTCCCTACAAACCTTCAAATAGGTTGTTGGCGTATGTGTCCGGACGGACTGACTCGCCCGGCCGTCCGAACAGTACGAAGTCATCCGGTAAATGCCGGAAGGCACCTAGCTTGTCCGGCCAACACAACTGTAAATAATAGGACAAGTGGCATCACCTTTTTGACAGATGGCAGCAGCAGACACCGCCACCACCATCCCAGGATTTACGGGATTGTGTCTGCGACATGTTCCCAGAAAATCCGGCGCCGCCATTTCAGGTACCAAGGCTGGGTGCTATAAATACCCAGCTCATTTACTACTCTCAACTTACTTGATTACTCACATTTACTCTCTATTACTGTTTAAAGCCTTTCGGAATATCCAATACTTATTCTCACGCCGGAGGTGGGTCCTGGGATAACACCCGGGGCGAGCCTAACGCGTGTTTTTGTGTGCAGATATCCGAAGGACCCTTGAAAACTGAAGGGATCGGTACACAAGTCTTTCGGAGGACTACTCACCTAGTTCCACCGAAAGGCCTCCTTTATTTGTCCGAAGTGATTGCAGAAAATTACTTCAACAAATTGGCGCCATCCGTGGGACCTTTCGTTCGATCTACCTGAAGTTCAGAATGGCTGGTCCTACACCTGTTACTCCCATAACAAACACAGGAGGAGCTGGAGGATCCGGAGGGGGCGGACAAGACCCTCCGGATGTCCAGACCGTAATAGAAAGCCACGTATCGGCCCTTAAGGAGTTGTTCAAGCAACAAGGCAACCGTGACTGGTGAGACCCATGATGCTAAGATTTGAGGATGAACATACGGATACTGAAGAAGAATATGGCGAAAGACCGCTAAACGATAGGAGGAAGGTAGTGGTGGATGATGACCTGAGCAAGCCCTTCAAAGAGGTGATAAAATGCCCATTCACAAGAAGGATCATCGAGTTCTCAGCTCCCAAGCATAAAATTCCGACAAACCTTAAATTATACGATGAAACAACCGATCCGGACGATCATATCAATCATTTTACCGGAGCAGGAAATCATGAGGAATGGCCCATGCCCGTATGGTGCCGGATGTTCCAACAAACTCTGGATGGGAAGGCCAGAGGATGGTTCGACAAATTGCCGACAGGAAGCATAGATAGCTGGGATGAACTTCAAAGAAGGTTCTTGAGCAGGTTCAGTATGTTAAGGGTGAGTGTCAAGGACCTCACGGAGATCAACAAGATTCACCGGAAAGCCAATGAGAGCCTCCCGGACTTCAAGGAGCGATGGGTGAGTGATGCCAACTATTTTCCGGACGCCCCGGAAATCATGCAAATCTCTTCATTCCTGAATGGCCACCACTGCCCGGAACTGGCAAAGAAATTTTCGGATAAGATTCCCAAAGCGGTTGATGAGATGTTGGAAAGGGTCGACGATTTCGTTCGTACAGAGGAGGCCTTCCGGACTACAGAGCTGCCGAAAGGAGAAAGAGTAGATGTTCCCAGAGAACATCGTCCTAGTCCGTATAACAACAGAAATGATCAGCATGCACCGAAGGTCCCTTTCGGAGGAGATCGTCGTCGGAACAACCCTAAAAATGAATTCAGGGTTCGTAGGAATGATTATTACACTCCTTATGCTCCTCCAAGAAATGACAACGTTGGTAGAATTGATCCCCGTCGTAACGACATCCGCCGAAACGATACTAGACCGATAGATCTGAACTCCCTGACAAAGACCCCAAGAGAAATACTAACCACCGAACATCAGCTGAAGTTGCCACAACCTCCTCCTATGAAAGGGAAACCCCAAAAAGAGTATGTGGACAGGTATTGCGACTACCATGGCGAGAAGGGACATTTCACCGATGATTGCTGGCAGCTCAAAGAGCAGATAAGAATGGCATTAGACACAGGGAAATTAGATTACTTGTTGAAAGATCTCAGGCAAAGAAGAGGAGCACCTCAAGGAGGTAATAACCAGGCGAACAAGGGGAAGGTCATTAACATGATCCGACGCTCGATGGTCGTACGGGTATACAAGGGGGTAGACGCGGAAGAAGAATGGATGAACGTTCCAATCAGTTTCCCATCTATCTGTCCGGAGGACATCTCGGATGAGCCTTTAGTGATTGAAGCCGAGGTGGAGGGGGTGACGGTCCAAGGGGTTTATGTGGACCTTGGCGCTTCGATGGAAGTGATGTATGAACACCATTTTAAACGCTTGGACCCCTCCATCAAAGCCCAGTTGAAAGAGGTCGATACAACTTTGATAGGGTTCGCGGGGAAGCCAGTTAAACCGCTGGGAGTGATAGGATTGGAAGTTTGCTTCGGGAGTCAGGACCTATCCCGAAAACTTTGGATGGAATTCGCCGTGATCAAGTCTCCCTCTCCCTACAACGTCATATTGGGATGTGCCGGACTGAAGAAGTTGCGAGCCGTCCCCTCGACTATCCACTCGATGATAAAGTTCCCTACCCCAGGTGGTATAGCAACGCTGATCGCGCAGTCAACGGGTATTCGAGAACGCCACGGATCAAGGGAGAAGCGGATGATAGAAAAGGAGGTAAAGAAAGAAACCCGGAACGCTGAAGTCACAAAGGGACTAGCCGAGAAGGCAAGGCCCTACAGCACTATGCATGTATCACGGAACCCACCGCAGAAACAAAGGAAAGAACCCGTCATCCGGAAGGAGAGCGATGGAAGGAAGACGGTTCAATGCTACAACCGAAAGGCTCTCGACGGATCGTTCAAGGTAAGAATGACAGTTCAGGTAACTTTGTCAAAACAAAATACCATTAAAATATGCTGCTACTCCATTCTCGTCAATGTTTGTTTTTACTATGAGCTTAACGGAAGAAACAAAAATACTTTCATAACTAAAGGCAGGTAATCTCGTGCACCGAGAGGACAAAACCAACAGGAATATAAAGCAAGAAAAGCTTGGACCCGCCGGGGAAACGGAAGCTCACCAGGCGAGAGCACACGAGTCAGGCAAAGAGGGGAAGGGAAGCACCACGGATGTAGCACGCAACCAACTGTAGAAAATGTGTTCATGAATATTTATTTTATGTCTTATGTAATGCCCGAAAGGGCTTGATGTTGACCGTTTAAATGATAAATGCAGCTGTTCCACCATCAAGGGGAGGCAATTTTCCTACATGTCGTTCTTACAATACTTGTTACATTCTGAACATAAGTCGAAAGTGATCCCTCCGAGAGGCTGGCCACCTCCGGAGATCGTGTGGTCAATGTTCAAAGATGGTATACCCAAAAAGGGGTTGCCATATAATTATGGCAAAAAGGCCGAGCGGTACCCAAAAAGGGGTGACCGCACAATCAATTATTACATTCCGAACATAAGTCGAAAGTGATCCCTCCGAGAGGTTCGCGCCCTCCGGAGATCGTGTGGTCAATGTTCAAAGACGGTATACCCAAAAAGGGGTTGCCATATAATTATGGCAAAAAGGCCGAACGGCGTGTGTCGCCCAAAAACGCATAAGCTTGTACCTCCGGAACTATGCAAATAGCGAAGGTAATAAAAAACAAGTGTTATACGTTCACAATCAAAGCTCCACTCAAACGTAAGCTTGTACCTCCGGAGCTATGTAAGTAGCGACGGTAATAAAAAACATGATGTACGTTCATAACCAAAACGTAGACTGAACGTTAGCTTGTACCTCCGGAGCTGCGCAAGTGGCAATGGTAATAAAAAAAAGTGTTTGGTATGCGTGTGGGATCGAAACATGAAGGATGTATGATGGCGCTCCGGAAACAGTAACAATTATGGTAAAGACTCCCGGTCTAAGGCTGAAACCGACCAAGCGAGCCGTTACCGGTCGATGGCAGTTGTATGTATATTTATATATATTAAAAAAAAAGGTCAAGCGACCATTGGCTACGACGAATGTATGTGGTCCGATAGACCCAACCTGTCTGAACATCCAAAGAAAGTATTGTCGCGCAAGCCAAAGTGAAAAGGCCACCAAGTTATCATATGAACCAAAATGGCACATGCCGCTCGGAACGAACTCATGACCAATAATGAGAAACCAACAAAGGCCCGGGGCAACAGAACCGAAAGATCACATAGTTTTAAGTCGCGGAAGAGCGCCAAACCAAAATTACCCGGCCAAACAGGATCGGCCGGCAGGATGGGTAAATTATTTCGGATACGATGATAATACGATACACAAAAAATACATACATCGGAGCATGACACATTCGACAATCGACAAAGCAACCATACGGATAGGCATAAAAACATACAAGCAAGCATACAAATTGTTCGAATTATAAATTATTACAATCACCCGAATCATAAGTTGTTTTTAGGCCTAGCCTGGCGGCACGAAGGCCTTACACATTCCCAAATATTTTTCCAAATAAGTTTAAAAAGCTTCACAAAAAATCCGAAGTAATTTTCACCCGTAGTCAAAACGGAATTACCCAAATCTCCATAACAACCTCATTTCTTAAGGGGCCGACCCACCCCCTCAGCTGTGGAAGCCTGGACGTTGGCAGCTTCGCTCGCTGGAACTTCAGAATTTGGTCCGGTAGTAGCTCCGGTAGACAGATTTTCAGCAGAGGTGGACGGAGCGGGGTCAGGAAAAATCCTCATTATTTAATCAAGAGACTGAAGGTAAGAATTGCTGATCTTCTTGATGTATGGATACTCCGCAGTGAATAACCCATTGTACAAAGGGTTGAACTTCTCACCAGCCTCCACGTCTGAATCATCCACCTCGGCCACAATCTTGGCCACTTCTTTCGGCTTGCGACCCACGGCCACACCCTCTCGGAATCCGGATTGAGAAGACAAGCTGAAGGGACCCGCCAAATGTTGCTTGTATTCGTGACTGCTCAAAAGTCGGCGGATAACCTCCGGAATGACATCCTTCACAACCCTAAACCGGTCCGTTTCCGTGCGACCCACTCTGGCAACAAGATCTTTCTTTTCCTGACGAAGGGCCAAGTTATCCTTCTTTTCCGCGCTTAGTTTAACCTTGGCTTTATACAAATCGGCTTCCAAGGCACTGATTTGTTCCGTCGCGGCCTGCCTCTCGTCTTCCACCAGCTTCTCCAACTCCGAAACCCGACTCTTCAACTCCGACTCTTTCACTATACAATTAGTATACTCGGTTCTCAGCTGTTTGAGCTCTTCCCCCTCCTTTCTGATGCTTCCACACTGTTGATGGGCCCGATATAGCACGTGATGTTCATGAAGGAGATTTTCGAACCGAAGTAGTAGGTCCGACTGAGCTGTGGCCCCCATGCCCAATAGCTTCCAAGCCCTTTGGGTAGCCTCGGCATCGCCCAAACTCTCAAGATACGACTCCTCCTTCGGAGTAGGCAGATTGATGAACTCAAATAAGTACATTTTATTACTATCATTTATCCTATTAATTTGACTTGTTTTACTATATTATGTATGAGGATTGATACTTAATCGTTTACTTTTGTAATTCTCAGGTAAAAACAAGCATTTGGTGAAACTTAGCGATTTTGGACTAATAATGGAGCAAAACATGCATAATGTGAAGAGTCTACTGAAATGAAGAAGATCAAGACTAATCTGCTCCAGATGCGCCGCATCTCACTCATGACATGCGCCGCATCTCTATCAAGATATCACCAGATACGATCCAAGATACAAGAGGACATGCGCCGCATCTAATCATGAAGTTACGCCGCATCTTTTGGCGGTGTACGAATATTCCTGAATATTATAATCTTGGACCCCACGCGAAGTTAAGTACATGCGCCGCATCTATTCCTTAGATGCGCCGCATCTTCCCTCAGACAGAAACTATAAATACCCCAAGACCAGACGAATTTCGGAGGCATTATATTAGTTTCGAAGACCGAACAGGAGTAACCTAGGACGAATTCAGTCAAGGAGGCAGCACAAGACACACCCAAATCAAAGATACAAGAGCTGTAAGAAGGTGCTGCATGTGTTTAATTCATTAAGTAGTTTTGTTTTATTGTGTTAGCAAACTTTAATTCATCAGGATTGGTGGCTTGTGTAATGTGACAACGAAAGATTGCACTCCCTTTAATACTTGCTTTCCCATCAATTAAAGTTTATATGTTGATGTCTTTGGTTACTACTTATTAGTGCATTGATAACCTCTGTGTTTATTAGTGGCTTGCGGGCATTTGACTGCGGGACATAATGTGGCTCCCACGGTTATTACTAAATTGATCACTTAGGAATAACTTTTAGACATAAGTAATCATTAAGGGTTTACTCGCCGATAAGAATAGGACCAACGAGAAAGGGTTAACTACATACACTTCATATAAAGCTATCAATAAAACAAGTGACAATCTACTTAATCATAAGGACAGCCCTCTTATTGTCTCAAGTATCTATCTGTGTACGTGTGTGCTACTTGCTGATTCGTGCCTATTGGTTTATTTTATTATTTAATTGCAAACAAATCGTGCCAGTCTCTCAGGCTGAAACCCCCTTGCGTTAGGATATTAAAATACTGATTAGAATAACGAGATAATACGTTCCACTCTTAGTGATCGACACTCTACTTACCATTATCTTCATACTGACCGGGTACACTGCTCGTTAAGTGTGTGTGTGTTATTGATAAGTCGGCTAAATATAAATTTAAAACTTGAGTAGGCATTAAAACTGCTAAACCGCAACGACACATCACGCGCATCACAGATTCAGCATCAAATCTCGACAGACTTCCCAACTATCCTCGGTCGTCCTTCCTGACCAACCACCCCGGTACATGCAAAGCCGCCGGGTCATCCTCATCGGTTACTTTCTCCTTCCCGTGGCCAAAGTCAGCGCCGGAAGAACCCCCTGAAAAAGGAATAAACAATACGGTTATTATTAAAATAAAAGCAAAGAGGCAAAGTACAAAGATGGACGCTTCCGAAGGACTTACCAACACCAGCAGCCTTAGACGTGAAGCCCACGCCAATACCTCCTTGGCCGACTAGATGTAGTGACCGAAGGGGGGAAGGAAGAAGAATGGGCTACTCCGTGGAATCTAGATCCACCACATCAGCGTCCTCGTTCGGCCTGCTTCATTTGACCGGCCGGACCACACCACCTCCTCCCTCAACGCGCTGAACGCGGAATCTGGTCCCATGTTGCTGGGACTGAGACATTTGCCGAGCAACGTTGATCCGTGCTAAATAGTATATATAAATATTATGCAGACAGATACGCGTGAATAAAGACAAATCAACCCTTTAGGAAAAAGGTTAATTCACAAAAACTCACGTTTGTGTGTGTGATACCAGGCAAGTTATTACCCGGGTCGTGTCCCAGCGAGGATGGAATGGACAACCGTTTGAGGTTCGAGATTAAAGTGACTGATGATATGAAATTTTTGCTTGCTTGATTCTAATTGATAAATGAGAAACAAATTCTCACAAGAAAATTAAGATTAACACAAATTATATTTAAAAACGCGAAACTGAAAATCTAAAAACAGGATAAAAAATGAAATATTAGAAAACTAATCCTACAGGTACTAAATTATTTTTCTTAAATCCTAAATAATAAAAGAAAATTTTAGAAAAAAGATTTATATTTTTCTGATTTTTATTTTATTTAATATGAATTAAAAACTATTAGAAACTAATTAAAAGGATTAAAAATAGTAAATGACTTAGGAAAAATCTGAAAAATTCAAGATAAGTCTAAAATATTATTCTTAATATAGGAAAAATACTATCAAAAGTTATCTAAGCCCTAATAAGCAAATGGGCTAAAAAGCAGTTTGGCAATAAGCACAAAAATAAGCTAAAAAGCTCTAAAAATTACCAAAATCTCAGAAGTAGTTCAAACAACTTAATTAAGCATAAAACAACTTAAATCAAACAGCTTAACCCACAGAATAAGCAATTAAGCACTTTGGCAGTTTCAAATTTAAGACAAAAAAGGCAGGGAAATCCCCAACTTGCAGAACAATTTAAGCTGATGAATAAGCAGAGAAGTGAGAACTTAAGGGGGGAAAAACCTTGCTAGTACTACTGGCTATACTAAAATACCAAAAGCCCTAATTTCAACAAGCCAATTGAACCCTAATTAAGCACTAGATCAGATACTGCTTGTCAAACTGAATTTGATCTAGGTTTGAATCAGTGCACAAGGGTTTATTGCAGACTAGGATTAAGCTATGAAATGAGCCCTAAAGTGAAATACCAGATGATAACTTAAAAGCTAGTACTATGAACTAATTTAAAACCAAAAATCAAGGCATGGGCACAGGGGAATAAGCAGATAAAAAGCTGAGAACAGCAGCTTAAAAAGCTCAAACTGCTCAGTGTATACTGAGTCTGTGTGTGCAGACTTGTGTGCAGATGGTTCAAATCAAAGGAGAGTTATCTAAGCTATTGGGAATACTCTATATGGACCTAATAGAACTCAGAAATGACAATGAAAAGGCCAAAATAAGCTTCAAGCTTATTTTGGCTTATTTGGACTACTAATGGACTGAAAATACCACAGCCACCTCAAATCTATATTTTCTATCTTATTGGCTAATTAGAATTCAAAAATAGCTTTTATGGAACATGAAAAGCTGAATCAAAGTTGGACAAGTGGTAATGGTACAGTAACAGCTTAATTTGACCTTTTTGACTTCCTATGCCAAACAGCCCTTTCAAAGGGACTGTGTTGGTTTTGAACTAGCAAACTCTAATTTAACTTATAAATTCTGATTATTACTACTGTATTAGCTTATTTTAACTATAATAAGATTCTTTTAAAATTGAAATAAGCAGTATAATAAGCTATACTATTTTTAGCTATTTTTGACTTTTTTAACTGATTTTAAGCAAAATAAAGAACAAGCTATTTAAAACTGATAAAACAGATCAAATACACTTAAAAATTATTAATAAGCCAAAAATTACAACAATAAGCTAAAATTAAGCACTAGTACAGTAATGGAAATAATGCAAAAATAGGAAAATGGCTTACAACTGTTTGAAGCAATAAAGCAAAGGAAAACTGATCAGGACTACCTTGAGTTGTCAATAGCAAGCTAAACCCCTACTCAGCTTATTCCAGAACTGCTTATCCACCCAGAACAGCTTATTTGACCACAGAGTTGACTTATGTTGACTTTTCTGGTTTTTCTAAATTAAACTACTAGAGTCTAATACAGGCTCATGAAAAGCTACAATAAGCTTATCTGAGCTTGTATGAAGGGTAAAAGAGCTTGTGTGACTTTTAATCAGTGTATATGACTTAATACGAATTAACAAGAAACATGAAAACTTGAAATCTTATAAAACTTGGAATGATTACAATACAGAAGTGATAGTTAACTTGAAATAAACTTGAAATTACAATGAGAACTTAAATTTAAACTGGAACAGACATTAAATAAATTTTACACTATGAAATGGTCTAAAACTGGTGACACCCTTCTCTGTGGCTTCTTCTCTCCTTCTTTATAGACTTTTTGAGTCCCACTTGAGTCTCTGAGCAAATCCCATCAATATTCTGAGCCTTTGAAT
This sequence comes from Artemisia tridentata subsp. tridentata, assembly GCA_021014915.2. Taxonomy (NCBI): domain Eukaryota; kingdom Viridiplantae; phylum Streptophyta; class Magnoliopsida; order Asterales; family Asteraceae; genus Artemisia; species Artemisia tridentata. The sequence goes on from CP139507.1 coordinate 203,221,083, forward strand.
CACTGCAACTCATCTTGGCCATTGAAATTGCTTTTGGTGCCAAAAGTCGAAGTGGTAACATGAAGCTGATTTTGAGCAATTAAAGAAGTTTGGAAGGTTATGTTGGTGGAGGGGACAAATGAGATAGTAGGTAGTGAGCTGGGGGTGAGGTGGTAGAGAAAACCAGAGATGTGGAGGGTGGTATGGTTTTAGTTTAGGCGGCAAGTGTGGTATTGGGGGAGACGGGTTTGACCAGAGTCAAACTCTGGTATTAGTTTAGGGATAAAACAGGCCGGGTTATTTGGGGTTGGGCTTGGGTTATTAAATAGGATGGGTTGGGTTTTTGGTTGGATTGGGTTAGGATTATTTGTAGTTGGGTTTAATTTTAGGATTTAATTGGATTTAGGTTTAATCTTTGAGGACCAATGTTGTCTTGTTCTGAAAATCCAAGGACCATAACTGCCAAAAATCAAAACTATTTCCAGGGACCATTTGTGAATTTCCATTTTTGAATGCCCAGGGACTATTTTTGCCATTTATGAAACTTTGCTCATTTTTCATCTGTTTTTTATCCTTTTGCACATGAAACAGATAAAAACACAATTCAAGGATATTTTCTGTATTTTGAAGCATTTCTGAGTGTTTTTAAATGTTTTTGCAGTTCAGATGGGACAAAAATGATGAGTATTTACACACTCATCAATCCCCCACACTAAACTATTGCTAGTCCCTAGCAATCCTTTTTGAAAATTTAATGGATTTTATGTCTCTTTACCAGATAGCCATTACTTCTAGAGTAGCCAATGTTTTAGTATGATACTATGGTACATTGATAACCAAATGATTTTAAGCAAATCATCAGCTGTCAACGGATTTGATTTGTCTTTACCAAAAGCCGTTTGCTTTTGGACTAGCCAACTCTTTGATAGAATACAGTTATCATCTTGGTGAGCTGATTACCAATTATGGTTTTCTACTGCCTTAACCACAAGCCATAACCTTGTGGGCTAGCCAACTCTTCGCTATCAAAGATATGGTGAGTTGAATACCATGCAATTTTCGGCAAATTGTCAGCCATAAACGGATTTGAGATATCTTTACCAAGAGCCGTTTGCTCTCGGATTAGCCAGTCTTTATGTGGGTTAGACATGGTGGACTGATAACCATTTGTTGTGTTTGTGCAAAGCACTTCCACCAAATGAAAAAATTTTAAAATTTTGGCCAAAACGGGGGAATTAGGGCACTAGAAGGTACAATTGTGACAAAATTCGAGAGAATTCCCCCCCCCCCACTTAGAATTGAATATTGCTCTCAATATTCAAAGCACCGGCTATTATGCCGAGACTTAGAATGTAAAAAGGTAATACTACTAGCCAAGAGTGGAAGCACAACAATTATTATTTATTTTATTTATTTATTTAATTATTTATTTATTAATTTATTTTTTTGATATGATATACAACAGCAGGGGCAACTCCCCTACACTTAGTTGTTAGAAAAGAGAAAGAAGACAGAAATATGGGTGAAAACCCATATGGTGTGCTAATATTTTTGTTCACCGAGTCACTTAGTTTGACTCGACCCCGCATTCATTGGTTCATGGGGAAGCAAGTGGAAGAAACAATCTCCATCGGACTTTCATTCAATATGTTTAGATAAACATTGAGTTTCTTGAAAGTTCCACTCCGATGAGATATATGCCCGGCTCACAAAGAATGGTAAATGGAAATGCCGGGGTCAAAGATAGTATCCTCACTCCCGAAAGAGTGAAGAACAGGAGATGTCACCGTGTAGGTGAAGAAAAGAAAGAAAGTCATGATAAAAATCATGACAAGATGTTCATCCTCAAAAGGAGAATTCATGATTTCCACATCATGAATCTCATCATTTAAGCTTGGCTGATCAAGTCATATTCTTAGTGTTGAGAATATTTCCCTCCGGGACATAAAGATAATCTTTGTTAAGATCAAAGTAGAAGTTATCATACTCTGGTGGAGATATGATATGAGTGAGTTCATCGGAGAACTCCTCGAAGGCAAATGATTCATAATCGGGGAGAGAAATATGAGAATGAGAAGTGGCACTGCCACTAATCTTCTCTCCCATATGATCAAAATGGAAGGTTTCAAATTCCGGTATAGAGTCATCGGAAAACAGGTCACTATCCTTTATGGGGATAGGAGATGAAATGGATTTTTCATTGAAAGCCTCGATTTTAGAAATGAGAAGATTAACATTTAATAATGTTTCACGAAGAGTTTCGTCTTTGATTATTTCTTCATCATTCTCTTCTTCTAAGCTGACAAGCTCAGAAGGTAATTCCTCCATATAAATGATGTCTCCACATGATAAAGTATCGTCATTAGTGGAATCGGAGAACATCACAACATAATCTTTTGAACACTCAAGAGGAGGAGGGATATCACACACATGATCAAAAATTCCCCGTGACTCACTTGGGATTGGGACAAGGTTCTCAGCACTAGACTTTATGAATTCGTCCGATTCTTTTTTAGGAACAGTGCTAAGAAGCTCATCCCTCATGCTCAGAGAGTTAATGGGAACTTTGGGTGTGATAACAGCTGACTGAGGGAGTTGAGAAGGACTAGCATACATGGATTTTACAAATTCCATTTGTTCTTCTGCTAGTAATTCCATCATGCTCTTTTCTCCCTGAAAATTCATGGAAGGAGTCTCAACTAATGAACTTGATGAATCATCATCAAAGATATCTTCATCATCACTGTCATCAGGAATGAAATAGAATCGAGAGCTAGATTTGGCTGCTTTTTCTTTTGCAATTGTTTCCCTAACAGATTTTTCAAAGGCATCTTGGGAATTTATTTTAGCAGCCTGCTCTTCAACTAACAATTCTTCCATGGATTTCTCATGAGGATTTTCTTGGGCATTTTTAACAGCCAAATCATTAAGTGCATTCCTCACATCTTGAAATTCTTGGAATACATCTTTGAGAGCCAAATCCAAGGAGATGGCTGAGCTGAGGTTGAATCGTTGATACTGTGAGGTTGGTCATGATAAGAATAATCAAATTGTTACAAGGACGTGCTCATAGACAAGCGAGTTCCTCTTTGACAATCAGAATTATAATGTGGACCTCCACAGTACTCACAACAATATGTTTGCTGTGACTGATTCGGTGAATTATATGGATAATGGTCATACCAAAATTTTGACTGTTACAAGAAACCTGCTCGTAGACAAGCATGTTACTTGTTTGACACTCAAAACTTGGTGAGACTCAATCTCACAAGGATCATTGCATATTTTGAAATAATGTATCATGAAGTTGATAACACGGCTTTGCCAAAATGAATCTTGAGAATGGGTATGATTTCAGTTTGAAAATCTGGATATCAAGTGTATTTTGGATTTCAGAAGTGCAGCATATGCAAAGTCCAGAGAAACCACATCCTTTTGCAAAACAACGTTCACACTGTGAATCATCCCCAACGATCTCAATATAAAACAATTATCTGAGTGAAGGGTGTATGTTCGGGAATTTGAGGTATATCGAGTGAAGCCTTGAGTATTTCGAGAATTAAGTCTCTTTTGAGGTCTACTTCAACGAAGAAATCAAACAACTTTTGTGCATGATTTCCACATCGCTCACACTTACACTTGAACAAAGAAGACTGTCAAATCAAGGGTTTTTACAATCAACATGATAGCCAGTGACGACATGAGAATTAAATATTAATTAGGGTTTAAGAAGATAGAATTAAACGGTTTAAGAGGATGAGGAAAAATATGTTTGGATTTTTCGTTTTTCAATTTTTTTTGGATTTTTAGAAAAATATTCACAAGATAAAAACGTAACTTCACGAAGAAGATCGAAGCAAAACACAAGGAACTTAAACCTTAAATCAAAAAGCGTACGGTAGCTCTCTGACTGAAAAACGCACAGAGTGGCGGAGAAACAAAGGTGGGCAATAAATGCTCCTTAAAAACCCGCTTCTTTCGTTTCGACAATTTAATGTCAAACCCTCCTTAAACCTCCGTTAGAGTTTGTTTGTCAATCAAAGGTGAGCCGAATTCGCAAGCGACACAAAGGCAAGTTTTAATCTGATGTTTGGGAACTTATTATGATAATACCCAAGTTGAGGAATATTATTTTGATTTTGCTTTTATCTTTTATTTTACAATAAAACAGAAAATGTTTTTGGGTTTTTTATTTTTTATATGATATTATATATATAAAAGAAAAGAAAAATATTTTTGTATTTTATATGGTTTATGAAAGTGGAAACTTCTGAAAGAAGGATCTCAAGTCACTAATCGCTAAAAATCTCAACGATATTGTCGCAACACAACCTCCCCGGCAGCGGCGCCAAAATTTGATCCGTGCTAAATAGTATATATAAATATTATGCAGACGGATACGCGTGAATAAAGAAAAATCAACCCTTTAGGAAAAAGGTTAATTCGCAAAAACTCACGTTTGTGTGTGTGATACCAGGCAAGTGATTACCCGGGTCGTGTCCCAGCGAGGATGGAATGGGCAACCGTTTGAGGTTCGAGATTAAAGTGACTGATGATATGAAATTTTTGCTTGCTTAATTCTAATTGATAAATGAGAAAAAAATTCTCATAAGAAAATTAAGATTAACACAAATTATATTTAAAAACGCGAAACTGAAAATCTAAAAACGGGATAAAAACTGAAATATTAGAAAACTAATCCTACAAGTACTAAATTATTTTTCTTAAATCCTAAATAATAAAAGAAAATTTTAGAAAAAAGATTTATATTTTTCTGATTTTTATTTTATTTAATATGAATTAAAAACTATTAGAAACTAATTAAAAGGATTAAAAATAGTAAATGACTTAGGAAAAATCTGAAAAATTCAAGATAAGTCTAAAATATTATTCTTAATCTAGGAAAAATACTATCAAAAGTTATCTAAGCCCTAATAAGCAAATGGGCTAAAAAGCAGTTTGGCAATAAGCACAAAAATAAGCTAAAAAGCTCTAAAAATTACCAAAAGCTCAGAAATAGTTTAAACAACTTAATTAAGCATAAAACAACTTAAATCAAACAGCTTAACCCATAGAATAAGCAATTAAGCACTTTGGCAGTTTCAAATTTAAGACAAAAAAGGCAGGGAAATCCCCAACTTGCAGATCAATTTAAGCTGATGAATAAGCAGAGAAGTGGGAACTTAAGGGGGGCAAAACCTTGCTAGTACTACTGGCTATACTAAAATACCAAAAGCCCTAATTTCAACAAGCCAATTGAACCCTAATTAACCACTAGATCAGATACTGCTTGTCAAACTGAATTTGATCTAGGTTTGAATCAGTGCACAAGGGTTTATTGCAGACTAGGATTAAGCTAGGAAATGAGACCTAAAGTGAAATACCAGATGATAACTTAAAAGCTAGTACTATGAACTAATTGAAAACCAAAAATCAAGGCATGGGCACAGGGGAATAAGCAGATAAAAAGCTGAGAACAACAGCTTAAAAAGCTCAAACTGCTCAGTGTATACTGAGTCTGTGTGTGCAGACTTGTGTGCAGATGGTTCAAATCAAAGGAGAGTTATCTAAGCTATTGGGAATACTCTATATGGACCTAATAGAACTCATAAATGACAATGAAAAGGCCAAAATAAGCTTCAATCTTATTTTTGCTTATTTGGACTACTAATGGACTGAAAATACCACAGCCACCTCAAATCCATATTTTCTATCTTATTGGCTAATTAGAATTCAAAAATAGCTTCTATGGAACATGAAAAGCTGAATCAAAGTTGGACAAGTGGTAATGGTACAGTAACAGCTTAATTTGACCTTTTTGACTTCCTATGCCAAACAGCCCTTTCAAAGGGACTGTGTTGGTTTTGAACTAGCAAACTCTAATTTAACTTATAAATTCTGATTATTACTATTGTATTAGCTTATTTTAACTATAATAAGATTCTTTTAAAATTGAAATAAGCAGTATAATAAGCTATACTATTTTTAGCTATTTTTGACTTTTTTTAACTGATTTTAAGCAAAATAAAGAACAAGCTATTTAAAACTGATAAAACAGATCAAATACACTTAAAAACTATTAATAAGCCAAAAATTACAACAATAAGCTAAAATTAAGCACTAGTACAGTAATGGAAATAATTCAAAAATAGGAAAATGACTTACAACTGTTTGAAGCAATAAAGCAAAGGAAAACTGATCAGGACTACCTTGAGTTGTCAATAGCAAGCTAAACCCCTACTCAGCTTATTCCATAACTGCTTATCCACCCAGAACAGCTTATTTGACCACAGAGTTAACTTATGTTGACTTTTCTGGTTTTTCTAAATTAAACTACTAGAGTCTAATACAGGCTCATGAAAAGCTACAATAAGCTTATCTGAGCTTGTATGAAGGGTAAAAGAGCTTGTGTGACTTTTAATCAGTGTATATGACTTAATACGAATTAACAAGAAACATGAAAACTTGAAATCTTATAAAACTTGGAATGATTACAATACAGAAGTGATAGTTAACTTGAAATAAACTTGAAATTACAATGAGAACTTAAATTTAAACTGGAACAGACATTAAATAAATTTTACACTATGAAATGGTCTAAATCTGGTGACACCCATCTTTGTGGCTTCTTCTCTCCTTCTTTATAGACTTTTTGAGTCCCACTTGAGTCTCTGAGCAAATCCCATCAATAATCTGAGCCTTTGAATCACTGCAACTCATCTTGGCCATTGAAATTGCTTTTGGCGCCAAAAGTCCAAGTGGTAACGTGAAGCAGATTTTGAGCAATTAAAGAAGTTTGGAAGGTTATGTTGGTGGAGGGGACAAATGAGATAGTAGGTAGTGAGCTGGGGGTGAGGTGGTAGAGAAAACCAAAGATGTGGAGGGTGGTATGGTTTTAGTTTAGGCGGCAAGTGTGGTATTGGGGGAGACGGGTTTGACCAGAGTCAAACTCTGGTATTAGTTTAGGGATAAAACAGGCCGGGTTATTTGGGGTTGGGCTTGGGTTATTAAATAGGATGGGTTGGGTTTTTGGTTGGATTGGGTTAGGATTATTTGTAGCTGGGTTTAATTTTAGGATTTAATTGGATTTAGGTTTAATCTTTGAGGACCAATGTTGTCTTGTTCTGAAAATCCAAGGACCATAACTGCCAAAAATCAAAACTATTTCCAGGGACCATTTGTGAATTTCCATTTTTGAATGCCCAGGGACTATTTTTGCCATTTATGAAACTTTGCTCATTTTTCATCTGTTTTTTATCCTTTTGCACATGAAACAGATAAAAACACAATTCAAGGATATTTTCTGTATTTTGAAGCATTTCTGAGTGTTTTTAAATGTTTTTGCAGTTCAGATGGGACAAAAATGATGAGTATTTACACACTCATCAATCCTCCACACTAAACTATTGCTAGTTCCTAGCAATCCTTTTTGAAAATTTAATGGATTTTATGTCTCTTTCCCAGATAGCCATTACTTTTAGAGTAGCCAATGTTTTAGTATGATACTATGGTACATTGATAACCAAATGATTTTAAGCAAATCGTCAGCTGTCAACGGATTTGATTTGTCTTTACCAAAAGCCGTTTGCTTTTGGACTTGCCAACTCTTTGATAGAATACAGTTATCATCTTGGTGAGCTGATTACCAATTATGGTTTTCTACTGCCTTAACCACAAGCCATAACCTTGTGGGCTAGCCAACTCTTCGCTATCAAAGATATGGTGAGTTGAATAGCATGCAATTTTCGGCAAATTGTCAGCCATAAACGGATTTGAGATATCTTTACCAAGAGCCGTTTGCTCTCGGATTAGCCAATCCTTATGTGGGTTAGACATGGTGGACTGATAACCATTTGTTGTGTTAGTGCAAAGCACTTCCACCAAATGAAAAATTTTTAAAATTTTGGCCAAAACGGGGGAATTAGGGCACTAGAAGGTACAATTGTGACAAAATTCTAGAGAATTCCCCCCCACACTTAGAATTGAATATTGCCCTCAATATTCAAAGCACCGGCTATTATGCCGAGACTTAGAACGTAAAAAGGTAATACTACTAGCCAAGAGTGGAAACACAACAATTATTATTTATTTTATTTATTTATTTATTTATTTTTTATTTATTATTTTTTTTGATATGATATACAACAGCAGGGGCAACTCCCCCACACTTAGGTGTTAGAAAAGAGAAAGAAGACAGAAATATGGGTGAAAACCCATATGGTGTGCTAATATTTTTGTTCACCGAGTCACTTAGCTTGACTCGACCCCGCATTCATTGGTTCATGGGGAAGCAAGTGGAAGAAACAATCTCCATCGGACTTTCATTCAATATGTTTAGATAAACATTGAATTTCTTGAAAGTTCCACTCCGATGAGATATATGCCCGGCTCACAAAGAATGGTAAATGGAAATGCCGGGGTCAAAGATAGTATCCTCACTCCCGAAAGAGTGAAGAACAGGAGATGTAACCGTGTAGGTGAAGAAAAGAAAGAAAGTCATGATAAAAATCATGACAAGATGTTCATCCTCAAAAGGAGAATTCATGATTTCCACATCATGAATCTCATCATTTAAGCTTGGCTGATCAAGACATATTCTGGGTGGGAGGGATGGGATTTTGATATCAAGCAAATTCTTAGTGTTGAGAATATTTCCCTCCGGGACATAAAGATAATCTTTGTTAAGATCAAAGTAGAAGTTATCATACTCTGGTGGAGATATGATATGAGTGAGTTCATCGGAGAACTCCTCGAAGGCAAATGATTCATAATAGGGGAGAGAAATATGAGAATGAGAAGTGGCACTGCCACTAATCTTCTCTCCCATATGATCAAAATGGAAGGTTTCAAATTCTGGTATAGAGTCATCAGAAAACAGGTCACTATCCTTTATGGGGATAGGAGATGAAATGGATTTTTCATTGAAAGCCTCGATTTTAGAAATGAGAAGATTAACATTTAATAATGTTTCACGAAGAGTTTCGTCTTTGATTATTTCTTCATCATTCTCTTCTTCTAAGCTGACAAGCTCAGAAGGTAATTCCTCCATATAAATGATGTCTCCACATGATAAAGTATCGTCATTAGTGGAATCGGAGAACATCACAACATAATCTTTTGAACACTCAAAAGGAGGAGGGATATCACACACATGATCAAAAATTCCCCGTGACTCACTTGGGATTGGGACAAGGTTCTCAGCACTAGACTTTATGAATTCGTCCGATTCCTTTTCAGGAACAGTGCTAAGAAGCTCATCCCTCATGCTCAGAGAGTTAATGGGAACTTTGGGTGTGATAACAGCTGACTGAGGGAGTTGAGAAGGACTAGCATACATGGATTTTACAAATTCCATTTGTTCTTCTGCTAGTAATTCCATCATGCTCTTTTCTCCCTGAAAATTCATGGAAGGAGTCTCAACTGATGAACTTGATGAATCATCATCAAAGATATCTTCATCATCACTGTCATCAGGAATGAAACAGAATCGAGAGCTAGATTTGGCTGCTTTTTCTTTTGCAATTGTTTCCCTAACAGATTTTCAAAGGCATCTTGGGAATTTATTTTAGCAGCCTGCTCTTCAACTAACAATTCTTCCATGGATTTCTCATGAGGATTTTCTTGGGCATTTTTAACAGCCAAATCATTAAGTGCATTCCTCACATCTTGAAATTCTTGGAATACATCTTTGAGAGCCAAATCCAGAGGAGATGGCTGAGGCTGAGGTTGAATCGTTTGATACTGTGGAGGTTGGTCATGATAAGAATAATCAAAATTGTTACAAGGACTGTGTGCTCATAGACAAGCGAGTTCCTCGTTTGACAATCAGAATTATAATGTTGATAACGCTCAAATCTAACATGTTTTTAGGAGCGTTATTGTGAATTTTATGCATATATATTGGTCACTTTTATGAACTTATGGTACTTAATTGAGTATAATTTATGTTTTAGGTTCATGGAAGCTCAAGTACAAGAAAATGAAGAAAAAGACGCAAAAATGATCAATAATCGAAGATTTATGCATGTACGAGGAGTTCCCGACAAATGAGAGTCTCTTGGAGTATGTTCGAGAAGATAAAGTCATGAAGATTGTCACTCCAAAGACTCAAGAATAAAGCACAAGAGGGAAAACGAGGAAAGAAATGAAGAAAAGAAGCTCAAACGAAGAATTATTGGAAGACTCGTTGTTCCCGACACACCTTCACCATTTTGGCCATAACTCGAGCATACGAACTCGGATTTCGATGATTCAAGCGGCCACGGAAAGCTAACAAAAAGTTCTACAACACAAAAGGATCCATCCGATCGGTAGGAGCCCGCATCCGAATCGGATGGAGCAAAAACCGATCGGATGGATTGCATACCGATCGGATGGAGGTGACTGCTATGCTAAAACTTCACTACTAAGATTCCAAACGTGTACAAACCAATTCTAGATCCTTCCCAAGTGTATTCTAGGCCATTCCACTCTCCTTGGAGGCCAAGTTGAGCATTAATACCCCTGGCTTTGGTTCTAGTATAAATAGGACTCATTTGTAAGAGTTTTACACACAACTCAAAATTACCTATCTCATCTATCATGTAAACTCTCTAGAAATAGTTCTCTATCCGCCCCTCACCTTTTCCAAAGGTGTTGGGTGGTTGGTTAGGTCGTTTGGCTATGGAGCAATTTAGGATTCATGTATTTCATCTTACAAACTTTGGTATGATTTCTCTTTTAATAATATTAATGTTTGGTTTCTATGATTATGTTGATGTAACTTCTTAATACTTGTTTGGTTTATATGATAACTTGTGATAATAGGATGTTTGGATAATATTAGTGTTTGTTTGATAACATCATATTTGGTTAAGTTGGAACTTGTCTTGTTTATTGTTTTGATTAATCATTGTTGGGTCTAAATGTCGAAAGGATTCTTAATAGTGGTTGATTTCAATTCATTAGTCGACAAATGTTTTGGTCTTGTACTTTGTGACGATTGTATGAGAAACTTAATAAACATGACAAGTGAAGGTTTAATTTGGATTAAAGGTCGAAGGACATCTTTTGAATATGTGTTCATCAAGTAAATGGAACTTCACAAATTAATAACATCAAAGTTATGGGATCGAAAGAACATCTTTGTTTGTTGTTGGTTTAGGCATGAGTTTTATGACATGACCAATTGATTAAGACTTATGTATATTTGATTTATAAAATGCTAAATTATTGGTTCTAGAGGCCGAAAGGAATACCAATGATAATATGTTTTCCAAACTAGTAAAGGCTTACACCAAGTCCTTACGCCAAGTCCTAGTTAAGGCTCACACCAAGTTCTTACTAACTTGTTATCATTGCCAAACATGTATGTTCTTTGTGTGCTTGTTCTCATATTGCTTTTCTTGTTGGTTTGATCCGTGACAATCATAACCATCAACTTGTTACTTGCTTAAACAAACAAACGACACTTGAGTACAACCAAGTCTCTTGGGACGATCTTGACTTACCCACCTTTACTACAACGGACGAGTATACTTGCTCGTATGTGTTCCTAATTAATCGGTAATTCATGTTTATAAATTTTAAAACCTCGTGTGAACGTATCAAGTCTTTATGCACGATCCGAACGCATCAAGTTTTTGGCGCCGCTGCCGGGGACTTGCGTTTGTATTTTTGTGTTCGTTTGTTTGTTGAAATGTTTGCTTGAAATGTTTGATCGATTGCTTGTTTGCTTGTTTTCTCATGATTGCGCTTCTTGCTCTTTGTCTAATAATTTTTCTCATTGCTCATAATTGCTAAAGCCAAATCCCAACATCATCAAAATTTGGTTTCATGTGTTCTAAAAATGCTCATTCAAATGTTTGCTTCATAAGATTGCTCAAAAGTTTTGCGAAAAAAAACCACCCAAACAATCCCAACCGAATCGGATGGATTTCCATCCGATCGGATGGAGCTCTCGGTAAAAAAAAAAAAAAAAAAAAAAAAAAAAAAAAAAAAAATTTAAGTTTTGTTATTTTTCATTTTCTTTAGTATTTAATGTTTGGTTTATGTTAGTTAAAGTTTATAAATAAAACTTATATAAATAAAATATTAAAAAAAAATATATATATATTACCGAGCCTTCTATCCGATCGGTTTGACATTCAACCGTTCGGCTGGACCACCCAAACCATCTCAACCGATCGGTCACAACCCGTAACCGATTCGGTTGGAGGCTTCTGTCCCATTTTTTTTTAGTTTGTGTTTTTCTTGTTTTGTGAGTTTTAGATGTGATCTCTTGCATGTTTTTGTGTTTCTTTTTGTTTTAAGTGTCGTATTATGTTCTTGTACATATGTGTTTATGTGTTTTATTTACTTGTGTTTATTTTTGTGTTCGTTACGTTATCTGTTCCTGTTTTATTTTGTCAATAAAAAGTTTTTAGTAAAACTTGGTTTCGAAAAAAAAAAAAAAAAAGGTTTTTACGATCTGTTCAACCGATCGGATGTGCGAGTATCCGATTCGGTTGGCGAGTTGCATGTTTTACGAATTGTCCAACCGATCGGTTAGATACTCTTACCGATCGGATGGTCGTCTCGGTAAAAATTGAACAAACCCAACCGATCGGTTAGATACTCTTATCGATCGGATGTGGCTCTCGGTAAACTTTGTTAACTTCCAACCGATCGGATGGTCAGTTCGGTAAAAAAAAAAAAAAAAAGAGTTATTTTCATTTTTCGTATTGTGTTCCTGTGTGTTTGTGTTTAGATCGAGTTCATGTTTATGTTTGCCATGAGTGTCTAGTCCTTTTGTGCACTTGCTTAGATGATGTTTATTGCTTAGTGATTTGCGTATGATTGTGATAACATGTTTTAATTCAATTTCAAGTCAATTCTAAGATCCAATTGTGGTTAAGTTTCATAGTGGCATTTGTTGGTCAAGTTTGACTAGTTAGTAATAATGAAAGTTCGAAGATTTATTGTTATTTAACTAGTTATAATCATTTGTCTATGAATGATTGCTTTGTAACTATTGTTCTTGGTTAAACAAAAGAAACTTAATTGTGATTGTAATAAGAATACTTTTTGTCTATCAAATTGGATTGATTGAAAACCACCTAAGCGTATTTGATAAACAAAAGACTATTTTTGTGTTTAAGTTTGTTATCTCAAGCTTATGAACCCTGAGTTGATCTTGAATTGATTGGTTAGTCTTAATGCTTGTTTTTATAAACTAAAATCTTGACGAAGGTTTAACTTGTAAAAACAATAGATTAGTTTATCAAACTAATTATCACAACCAACATGCTAGCAAAGTTATCACAATCATGCTTATCAAGAGTTGTATACTAGTCTAAGCAGGTGTAGTTATTTTATCTTAAATGTCTTTTGGTTTTTGCAAGAGTATCATTTCTTTTATTCTACTTAAATTTGTTTTCATTTTATTTTAAATTTTGTTAATTTAGTACATTGTGAATAAATAAGTACTTGTTTTTTTTAAAAAAAAAATGTTTTGAACTTTGTGGGTATGTTCACTGGAAACCCTCACGAGACTTCACTCATCCACTCGGGCCACCGAGGGGTTTAAAAGGCTTGTTGCATACGCTAAATGCAATCGTGATGCCTACGAAAGTGAGTTTTTAGGATTTTACGCATTTTTTGTAGTTTAGTTTATTTTTGCAGATTTAATAAGCTCTTGGAGATTGGATTATTGGTGATATTACACTTGGTGTGGAGATGTTTTGTGGAAGAGAAATTGATTGATCTCACAAGCTTATGCTAGCATTTGCTTAGCACCTTATCATTTGGAGTTCGATCGCAATTTTCTTGGCCCGGGAAGTTTCGTTTCTCTTGGATTATTTATTTACTTATTTATTTTCCCTATTTTCATTACATGCTTTGAAGTTTATTTTTCACAATGAGTATAATGCGTAACTTAAGTGTGGGGGAAAGTTAGATAGTGGAAGAGCGAAACTAATTTTCAAATTTATAATTTTTTTGGGCCAATTTAAATTTTGTATGCTTGTTTGCCCTTGTGATCTAATTGTTTTTACGCTTTTAGGATTATATATAAGAATAACTGGATAATTCCACTGGTGAAATATGTATTTTTGAAAAATCTGAGATGTGTCCTGATTAATATTGCAATCCATTCTTGGATCGATAACATTTGCTAGCACATATTATAGCCCTTTCCACTAAATTGTGAGGATTTGAGCCTGTTCTATATATATAGCATACATCTTTTATGCTTGATTCTTTTGCTATGAGTGTGCCGGTGATCTTATTTATTCTAGAACTTGTACTTGTAAATCATTACCAGACCGCAGTAAGATCGCATTCGTGTGATATAAGTGTATTCGTGTGATAAAGAGGCACCCTTAGGAATAAAACCAAATGGCCTTCCTTTTTGCATCTAATGATATATTAGCTAGCCAAATCGGTTAGTTAACCTCCCATATGGACCCATTTGTTAGCGTTTATCTTTAACGCTAGATACCCCTAGTTAAACCTTCGAGCCATCCTCTTCATTTTTGATTAAATCCAGAAAAATACAAAAATATTTTACACTTTAAACCTTAGCCTAACCCTTAGTCGAAGTCTAAATGGTTGGTTGCTAGTTGCTTGGTATGTTGGATTATTTTTGATGATTAATAGTTTGGTTACACTTCGTTATTTGAATGTGCCGTTCCGACAAAGACGAAGGTTGCATACTTCTTATTTGTATTTTTGTGGTGTATGCTTATGCGAAGTGTGGGGGAGATGTGATGTATGGAAGAGAGGTGTTGAAAAAAAAAATGTGAAAAGCAAAAAAAAAAAAAAATGAATAAGTCATCAAAGAAAAAGAAAAAAAAAAAAATATATATATATATATATATGTGATGACAATTATAGCCAATGCGCTATATTATTATGAAGATGAAGGAAGATGAAGTATGTTTGAGATATCGATTAGCCAATGTGCTAAGACGTGATAAACATATATATTTGGTGATCGATATGTGAAGAGGAGAAGATCGTAACTATAATCATTTACGGGTTTGCGGTTTGTTTAGTAACTAGCAACATGGGTATTAGACTTGACTTTATTTTTTTTATTTTTTTTTTCTTTTAAAACCAATTTCATAAATACTCCCATGCCTTATCCCTACCCTTTTGACTTTGTGAAATTATCAAGTGTATTGACATGTAGTGACCAT
Organism: Artemisia tridentata subsp. tridentata; assembly: GCA_021014915.2. Lineage (NCBI taxonomy): Eukaryota > Viridiplantae > Streptophyta > Magnoliopsida > Asterales > Asteraceae > Artemisia > Artemisia tridentata. The sequence goes on from CP139507.1 coordinate 203,236,220, forward strand.
CCGATTTCTTGAAGAATTAGGTAGCGTTGTTAGCGATCTAAGGTTAATCCTTAGTGATCATCCGTTATTTGGTGATGCAAGAATTCGTTGTTAGCGAGCTATTATGTTTTGCACAAGATAGTTGCACGTAAGTCTGATATAACCCTTTAAGCCTTAAACCCGAATAAAAGTCCTCTTTAGATGTTTACACTTGGTGCTTACGCCTCGTCGGTGGAGTTTTGTTTCTTGTACAAGCTTATGGTAATAAACGAATCATGACTGAGCGATGAGTGTGATTTCTCTTATATTTACTCCACTACCTAAATAAATGAGTGATTGAGTGAATTATACTTCGTTTCTTTTTTGTGAGGTGTTTAGAAATGTTACTCAAGCAAGAAAATCTTCGTACATCTCAGGCTTTTCACCATAAGCTTTAAAACGATGAATCTTATCTCGTACTTGTACTTGGTAGATTTGCATCATAATTTTTATAATCATTTTTCATGCACCATGTGGGATTTATTTTTCTTTATATTTGCTTGAGGGCAAGCAAACCCTTAAGTGTGGGGGAGTTGCGCTCATTTTTCGCTCATTTTCTCTTAATTTTCTCTATTATTAAAAAAAATAATAATAATAAAAAATAAAAAAAAAAAATAAATAAAAAAATAAAAAAAGTAAAAAATTATGATCTGTCCAACCGATCGGATGTGTGAGCATCCGATTTGGTTGGCATGCTGCATGTTTCTACGAATTGTCCATCCGATCGGATGGAAGTGCAAACCGATCGGATGGGTGCCTCGTTAAAGTTTTTAAATTTTTTTAATTTTTCTTTTCGTTTTGTCATTTAGATATGCATTTTAATTTTTCTTTTCTTAGATTTGCTTGAGGGCAAGCAAAGTTCAAGTGTGGGGGATTTGATAACGCTCAAATCTAACATGTTTTTAGGAGCGTTATTGTGAATTTTATGCATATATATTGGTCACTTTTATGAACTTATGGTACTTAATTGAGTATAATTTATGTTTTAGGTTCATGGAAGCTCAAGTACAAGAAAATGAAGAAAAAGACGCAAAAATGATCAATAATCGAAGATTTATGCATGTACGAGGAGTTCCCGACAAATGAGAGTCTCTTGGAGTATGTTCGAGAAGATAAAGTCATGAAGATTGTCACTCCAAAGACTCAAGAATAAAGCACAAGAGGGAAAACGAGGAAAGAAATGAAGAAAAGAAGCTCAAACGAAGAATTATTGGAAGACTCGTTGTTCCCGACACACCTTCACCATTTTGGCCATAACTCGAGCATACGAACTCGGATTTCGATGATTCAAGCGGCCATGGAAAGCTAACAAAAAGTTCTACAACACAGAAGGATCCATCCGATCGGTAGGAGCCCGCATCCGAATCGGATGGAGCAAAAACCGATCAGATGGATTGCATACCGATCGGATGGAGGTGACTGCTATGCTAAAACTTCACTACTAAGATTCCAAACGTGTACAAACCAATTCTAGATCCTTCCCAAGTGTATTCTAGGCCATTCCACTCTCCTTGGAGGCCAAGTTGAGCATTAATACCCCTGGCTTTGGTTCTAGTATAAATAGGACTCATTTGTAAGAGTTTTACACACAACTCAAAATTACCTATCTCATCTATCATGTAAACTCTCTAGAAATAGTTCTCTATCCGCCCCTCACCTTTTTCAAAGGTGTTGGGTGGTTGGTTAGGTCGTTTGGCTATGGAGCAATTTAGGATTCATTTATTTCATCTTACAAACTTTGGTATGATTTCTCTTTTAATAATATTAATGTTTGGTTTCTATGATTATGTTGATGTAACTTCTTAATACTTGTTTGGTTTATATGATAACTTGTGATAATAGGATGTTTGGATAATATTAGTGTTTGTTTGATAACATCATATTTGGTTAAGTTGGAACTTGTCTTGTTTATTGTTTTGATTAATCATTGTTGGGTCTAAATGTCGAAAGGATTCTTAATAGTGGTTGATTTCAATTCATTAGTCGACAAATGTTTTGGTCTTGTACTTTGTGACGATTGTATGAGAAACTTAATAAACATGACAAGTGAAGGTTTAATTTGGATTAAAGGTCGAAGGACATCTTTTGAATATGTGTTCATCAAGTAAATGGAACTTCACAAATTAATAACATCAAAGTTATGGGATCGAAAGAACATCTTTGTTTGTTGTTGGTTTAGGCATGAGTTTTATGACATGACCAATTGATTAAGACTTATGTATATTTGATTTATAAAATGCTAAATTATTGGTTCTAGAGGCCGAAAGGAATACCAATGATAATATGTTTTCCAAACTAGTAAAGGCTTACACCAAGTCCTTACGCCAAGTCCTAGTTAAGGCTCACACCAAGTTCTTACTAACTTGTTATCATTGCCAAACATGTATGTTCTTTGTGTGCTTGTTCTCATATTGCTTTTCTTGTTGGTTTGATCCGTGACAATCATAACCATCAACTTGTTACTTGCTTAAACAAACAAACGACACTTGAGTACAACCAAGTCTCTTGGGACGATCTTGACTTACCCACCTTTACTACAACGGACGAGTATACTTGCTCGTATGTGTTCCTAATTAATCGGTAATTCATGTTTATAAATTTTAAAACCTCGTGTGAACGTATCAAGACTTTATGCACGATCCGAACGCATCAAATGTGGACCTCCACAGTACTCACAACAATATGTTTGCTGTGACTGATTCGGTGAATTATATGGATAATGGTCATTCCCGAAATTTTGACTGTTACAAGAAACCTGCTCATAGACAAGCATGTTATTTGTTTGACACTCAAAACTTTGGTGAGGACCTCCACAATACTCACAAGGATCATTTGGCATATTTTGAAATAATGTATCATTGAAGTTTTGATAACACGGCTCTTGCCAAAATGAATCTTGAGAATGGGTACTGAATTCGTTGTGAAAATCTGGATAATCAAGTGTATTTTGGATTTCAGAAGTGCAACATATGCAAAGTCCATGAGTAAACCCACATCCTTTGCAAAAACATCGTTCACACTGTGAATCATCCCCCAACGGATCTCCACATATAAAACAATTATGCTGAGTGAGTGAAGATGGTTGGGGTTGTGGAGGGTGTTCGGGAAGACTTTGAGTATTATCGATGGAGTTAAGCTCTCTTTTGAGGGCTACTTCACACCAATAACAAGATCCTTTTGGTGCATGATTTCCACATCGCTCACACTTACACTTCGAACAAAGAAGACTGTCAATCAACGGGTTTTTACAATCAAAACAGTGATAGCCCAGTGACGACATGAGAATTAAATATTAATTAGGGTTTAAGAAGATAGAATTAAACGGTTTAAGAGGATGAGGAAAAATATGTTTGGATTTTTGGTTTTTCAAATTTTTTTGGATTTTTAGAAAAATATTCACAAGATAAAAACGTAACTTCACGAAGAAGATCGAAGCAAAACACAAGGAACTTAAACCTTAAATCAACAAGCGTACGGTAGCTCTCTGACTGAAAAACGCACAGAGTGGCGGAGAAACAAAGGTGGGCAATAAATGCTCCTTAAAAACCCGTTTCTTTCGGTTCGACAATTTAATGTCAAACCCTCCTTAAACCTCCGTTAGAGTTTGTTTGTCAATCAAAGGTGAGCCGAATTCGCAAGCGACACAAAGGCAAGTTTTAATCTGATGTTTGGGAACTTATTATGATAATACCCAAGTTGAGGAATATTATTTTGATTTTGCTTTTATCTTTTATTTTACAATAAAACAGAAAATGTTTTTGGGTTTTTTATTTTTTATATGATATTATATATATAAAAGAAAAGAAAAATATTTTTGTATTTTATATGGTTTATGAAAGTGGAAACTTCTGAAAGAAGGATCTCAAGTCACTAATCGCTAAAAATCTCAACGATATTGTCGCAACACAACCTCCCCGGCAGCGGCGCCAAAATTTGATCCGTGCTAAATAGTATATATAAATATTATGCAGACGGATACGCGTGAATAAAGACAAATCAACCCTTTAGGAAAAAGGTTAATTCGCAAAAACTCACGTTTGTGTGTGTGATACCAGGCAAGTGATTACCCGGGTCGTGTCCCAGCGAGGATGGAATGGACAACCGTTTGAGGTTCGAGATTAAAGTGACTGATGATATGAAATTTTTTCTTGCTTAATTCTAATTGATAAATGAGAAAAAAAATTCTCATAAGAAAATTAAGATTAACACAAATTATATTTAAAAACGCGAAACTGAAAATCTAAAAACGGGATGAAAACTGAAATATTAGAAAACTAATCCTACAAGTACTAAATTATTTTTATTAAATCCTAATTAATAAAAGAAAATTTTAGAAAAAAGATTTATATTTTTCTGATTTTTATTTTATTTAATACGAATTAAAAACTATTAGAAACTAATTAAAAGGATTAAAAATAGTAAATGACTTAGGAAAAATCTGAAAAATTCAAGATAAGTCTAAAATATTATTCTTAATCTAGGAAAAATACTATCAAAAGTTATCTAAGCCCTAATAAGCAAATGGGCTAAAAAGCAGTTTGGCAATAAGCACAAAAATAAGCTAAAAAGCTCTAAAAATTACCAAAAGCTCAGAAATAGTTCAAACAACTTAATTAAGCATAAAACAACTTAAATCAAACAGCTTAACCCATAGAATAAGCAATTAAGCACTTTGGCAATTTCAAATTTAAGACAAAAAAGGCAGGGAAATCCCCAACTTGCAGAACAATTTAAGCTAATGAATAAGCAGAGAAGTGGGAACTTAAGGGGGGCAAAACCTTGCTAGTACTACTGGCTATACTAAAATACCAAAAGCCCTAATTTCAACAAGCCAATTGAACCCTAATTAAGCACTAGATCAGATACTGCTTGTCAAACTGAATTTGATCTAGGTTTGAATCAGTGCACAAGGGTTTATTGCAGACTAGGATTAAGATATGAAATGAGCCCTAAAGTGAAATACCAGATGATAACTTAAAAGCTAGTACTATGAACTAATTGAAAACCAAAAATCAAGGCATGGGCACAGGGGAATAAGCAGATAAAAAGCTGAGAACAGCAGCTTAAAAATCTCAAACTGCTCAGTGTATACTGAGTCTGTGTGTGCAGACTTGTGTGCAGATGGTTCAAATCAAAGGAGAGTTATCTAAGCTATTGGGAATACTCTATATGGACCTAATAGAACTCAGAAATGCCAATGAAAAGGCCAAAATAAGCTTCAAGCTTATTTTGGCTTATTTGGACTACTAATGGACTGAAAATACCACAGCCACCTCAAATCTATATTTTCTATCTTATTGGCTAATTAGAATTCAAAAATAGCTTCTATGGAACATGAAAAGCTGAATCAAAGTTGGACAAGTGGTAATGGTACAGTAACAGCTTAATTTGACCTTTTTGACTTCCTATGCCAAACAGCCCTTTCAAAGGGACTGTGTTGGTTTTGAACTAGCAAACTCTAATTTAACTTATAAATTCTGATTATTACTATTGTATTAGCTTATTTTAACTATAATAAGATTCTTTTAAAATTGAAATAAGCAGTATAATAAGCTATACTATTTTTAGCTATTTTTGACTTTTTTTAACTGATTTTAAGCAAAATAAAGAACAAGCTATTTAAAACTGATAAAACAGATCAAATACACTTAAAAACTATTAATAAGCCAAAAATTACAACAATAAGCTAAAATTAAGCACTAGTACAGTAATGGAAATAATTCAAAAATAGGAAAATGACTTACAACTGTTTGAAGCAATAAAGCAAAGGAAAACTGATCAGGACTACCTTGAGTTGTCAATAGCAAGCTAAACCCCTACTCAGCTTATTCCATAACTGCTTATCCACCCAGAACAGCTTATTTGACCACAGAGTTAACTTATGTTGACTTTTCTGGTTTTTCTAAATTAAACTACTAGAGTCTAATACAGGCTCATGAAAAGCTACAATAAGCTTATCTGAGCTTGTATGAAGGGTAAAAGAGCTTGTGTGACTTTTAATCAGTGTATATGACTTAATACGAATTAACAAGAAACATGAAAACTTGAAATCTTATAAAACTTGGAATGATTACAATACAGAAGTGATAGTTAACTTGAAATAAACTTGAAATTACAATGAGAACTTAAATTTAAACTGGAACAGACATTAAATAAATTTTACACTATGAAATGGTCTAAAACTGGTGACACCCTTTTCTGTGGCTTCTTCTCTCCTTCTTTATAGAATTTTTGAGTCCCACTTGAGTCTCTGAGCAAATCCCATCAATAATCTGAGCCTTTGAATCACTGCAACTCATCTTAGCCATTGAAATTGCTTTTGGCGCCAAAAGTCCAAGTGGTAACGTGAAGCAGATTTTGAGCAATTAAAGAAGTTTGGAAGGTTATGTTGGTGGAGGGGACAAATGAGATAGTAGGTAGTGAGCTGAGGGTGAGGTGGTAGAGAAAACCAGAGATGTGGAGGGTGGTATGGTTTTAGTTTAGGCGGCAAGTGTGGTATTGGGGGAGACGGGTTTGACCAGAGTCAAACTCTGGTATTAGTTTAGGGATAAAACAGGCCGGGTTATTTGGGGTTGGGCTTGGGTTATTAAATAGGATGGGTTGGGTTTTTGGTTGGATTGGGTTAGGATTATTTGTAGCTGGGTTTAATTTTAGGATTTAATTGGATTTAGGTTTAATCTTTGAGGACCAATGTTGTCTTGTTCTGAAAATCCAAGGACCATAACTGCCAAAAATCAAAACTATTTCCAGGGACCATTTGTGAATTTCCATTTTTGAATGCCCAGGGACTATTTTTGCCATTTATGAAACTTTGCTCATTTTTCATCTGTTTTTTATCCTTTTGCACATGAAACAGATAAAAACACAATTCAAGGATATTTTCTGTATTTTGAAGCATTTCTGAGTGTTTTTAATTGTTTTTGCAGTTCAGATGGGACAAAAATGATGAGTATTTACACACTCATCAAGCGTTTTGCTCCTGCTTCTTCCTTTTTGCTTCCAATACTTTATCATCGGGCACCTCGACCTTCTTCAGCTCGTCGGTCTTCTCTGGAATGTCAGCATTGGAGGTGGCGAGAGTGGTCAGATGCGTCTCATGGGATTGACCCTCCCGATATTGATCCCTCCGTGCCATAGACGCACCCTTCCGGATTTTTGGCTTCTTCAGATATTCAGAAATTGTGATAGCTGCGGAAAATAAGAACGTCAGGCAGTTAGAAATAAACAGGCAAGTACATCAACCAAAGAAAACAAAAAAAAGAGAGAAAAGAAGAAGGTCGGAAACAAAGGCTGTAAGGCTATACCCTTTCCCTCGGCATCCCTTATTGCCGCCCGGTAGCCGGGATGGTCCCAATGTGAAGTAAGCCCAACGGCGTAGAGAAAACCCCGAGGAATCTGGATGAGATCGATTACATTCTTGGCCAATCGGTCGGCATCCGCAACATTGAATTCCCCCTTCGGTTAAGGATCCGATATATCCGAGTCATGATGCCTCCAAGGCATGGCAAATGGAATAGCCCGTCTGTCTATCATAAAGAAGTCGCGCTTCCAACCTTTCAAGCCGGTAAGGATTTCTCGGAAGCAGACCCTTTTCTCCCGACCACCCCTTTTTTCAAAAGTGTTGGGTCCATCAGTACCCAAGAATATTTAAAACAAGATTTGGACACAAATTAACTAAGTGTAAATTAAACCGAGAAAAATTCAAGTCACTGAGTGAACAGTCTCTCAGTGAGTCATCTTCAGGATGCTTAAGGCGAATTCAAAAAGAAGGATTCACTACTCAGGAAGGCGGTACTCCTTGAGTAGGACTTAAGCCAAAGAAGAAGATGATGGTTCAGTGAGTGTTGGACAAGAACTCACTGAACCCCAGTCTCCTCAACAACATTAAGTGATTGAAGACTGAAGAACTCAACGCCTGAAAGAAAGGCGGGAAGATCTGGGAAGAGTTTAAGATAAGATCAAATCTTATCTTGTCAGGAAGAAACTTTCCCTAAGACGGCTAAAAGTCATGGAGTGTCAGACCAACCACTCCTAAAGACTTTATAGTCCATTCCCATTGGTTCTTGGAAATGACAATTACTGTTGTAATTGTCAGACACGCTTGCTTCAACAAGTTGTAGTTTTTTTAATCACTTTTACTCTTTTATACTTGTGTATAAATAGGTTCAAAAGGAGAGAAGTTGTGTGGGTTTTGTACATTGAAAGCTTAGACTTTTACAAAGCAACTTCTCTCCTACAAAGAGTAACCAGTCCCTGAGATAGCTCAGTGAGGCATATTGTTACCACTCAAAGCAAAGCTTGAGTTTAGATAGGAGACACCACCATACCTTATCTGTTCAATCCCAAGTGTTTGTTCCGCAAAACACTTGGGTAATAGATTCTTTGATTCATTTCTAATAAGAATTTAAACGTTGAAAAATACTTATGTGTTTTTACTTTTACGTTTTCATTAATCTGTTAGAATCAATCATAACATTGTATTAGTCATAAACACGAATAGATTAACTTTCTAGTTAACTCTAAGCGTGTTAAGGGAACAACAAGTGGTATCAGAGCCTCTGGTTTATAAAATCTTTCAAAACTAACCAAGAGTGCTCAAGGTTTTTAAAACCAAGATCCTACTATGGCTGATATTAATGTACCCCAGCTGGTCGGTAAAAAAGGTGGCAGCTATTCTGCTGTTGCACCCAGACTAGAAGCTGGAAAATTTAGCAAATGGAAAAAACGTATGATTTGCTATTTAACTGGTATGGAACCTTACTACATCACCTGTATCAGGGATGGCCCATTTGTCCCTAAGACTGCTGAAGGGCTAAACAAGCCTGAGGCACAATGGACCATTGATGAGAGGAGGGTGGTCAATCAAGACCAACGCCTTAAAAGCATCCTTATATCCTGTCTTCCTGACGATATAATAGAATCCGTCATCAACTGTTTAACAGCCAAGCAAACTTGGGATGACTTGGTTAATAGCTTTGAGGGCCCCTCAGATACCAAGGAAAACAGGGTCATGGACCTGAAACTTGAGTATAATACTTTCAGGGCAAAAGACTCTGAAAGTCTCTCTCAGACTTATACCAGATACAAGACTTTGATAAACGAACTATCAAATGATGGTGTAGTATTATCTAAGCATGAGACAAATGTTGGCTTTGTCAACAGTCCCCCTGAGAAGTGGCTAAACTTCTCACAAGGCCTGAGGAATGCTAATCACATTCAGACCCTTGAGCTCCCTGAAATCTATGGGAAATTTTTCTATGAGGACAACTTGATCTCAAGGAGATATCCTGACTCAAAAGCTCTTGAGTCCAAAAAGGCCTTAACCTCCACACCCATTTCAACTGCTTTCTATACTAATGGTGTTGTGCAGGATTTCCAAGAAGATTCTGAGGATGAAATTGATGAAAGGACTAGTGATGCGTACCTAAAAGATTTAAACTTGGAATTCCAAGAGAGGACACTGATGAAGCGAAAAGTGTACCGCTTTTAGGGGGTCATTTAAGCCCTAAATCGTATTTATTTGATCAAATATTGCCCTAAATCGTTCCTTTTGTCATTTTAGGTACTTTGGAGAAGAAATCTGGAAAAGGAAGCATTTTGGACGTTTTTGGAGCATAAAAGTGAAGAAAACGACAAAGTCTCAAAATCGGCTGGAAAAGTACCTTTGACGACGTCAGGGATTGTTCCAGACGGCGTCATGGCTTGGCAAAAGAGGTGGATATGAAAAATACACATGATAAGCCAGGGAGTTTTACAAAGGAATTCTGACGGCGTCACCCTTTGAAGTGATCAAGGTCGTCACGGTTTAAGCTAAAGAGAGACGGCGTCAAGCTTTATTCTGACGGCGTCAAGCCTTGATAAGCCAGGGAGGATTTTGGAGGACTAAAGAGGGACGGCGTCAGGAAGACCATCCGGGAACCCTAGACACGGCGAGGTGACGGCGTCAAGATCTACAACGTAACGCCGTCAGCCACTAAGTTCTATATATAGTTTTGCAATTTTTTGTCATTAGTGTGCAACTTTGTGAGGAGAAACCCTAAGACGAATATCTGCCATTTTTAAGGGTTTTCATACCCTTGGATCTCCCATGTTTAATTGAAGATAAGTAATCGTTTAATCAATCAATATGTCTATGTGTTGTTTGATTATATCTTGTTCTTGTCTTTTAATTAACATGCTAGGCTAGATTTATCTTGTGTTTGCTTAGATCTAATGAAACCTAACTATTGATTATCGGTTGTTAATGTGTTATTAATTGTATTGGATGATTGTTTATCGATGTTAGGCTTAAGAAAACTGGCTAACTTCCTATACGGTAACTTGCTTGAACGTCTTAAGAAACATGAACCAATGCGTACTAGGTTTATATGGTTGTATTTAATGCATGAGCGAATTCTAGTGATCCCATGTTAGGAGCTTCCTAGCCGGCTCGACATAGGAGTGAAGTAGGAGCTTGTAGAGTTGGGGAAGTACGTACGCCACCCCACGATTGGTATTAAGGAATACACCCGTCATCCACGCAATTAATACACACTAATCAACCGGTAAAAGATAGTTAGGGAGTAAGGAAATCTAAGTAAACACATTTCTCTCCACATAAGTTTCACAACCTTTTCATTTTCAGTTATTTTATTTTATTTGCAATTGTAGTTATTTGGGTTAGTTGACTAGCAACTAATTCCGCCCACTCCTTCAAACCCGAGATTTTATTTGCTTTCATAAAATATAAAAATACAAAAAGAATCTTCCCTCACCCTTAGACCTATTAGAGTAGTTTTTTCAATCCTAACGACACTATTCCCCAAGAAAATGATCAATCCCCCAGTACTTGCCACTTCACTATACAACATCGGTCAGGTACACTGCCTGGTGGGGATTGCAAGCCTCTTGAGATCCCTCGAGAGGTAAAACCTGTTATAAGGTCGCAAAACCACGCATCAAGTTTTTGGCGCCGCTGCCGGGGAATAGTTATTGTTTAGGTTGAATTTTTATTTTATTAGGTCTACTCACTAGATTCTTTTCTAGTGAGATTTTTATTTTATTTTTCTAGATTTTCTTTAGTCTATCTTTTTTCTTCGTTTCTTTGTTCGTAACCGTTACCATCCGACGTCATAGAAGGTGGTAATATCCTCGATCCCAACAACCCACCACCACAACAACACCCACCTCCTAGAGCCCGTACCTTAGGAGACTACTCCCGTCCTAGCCACCATGGCTATCGAAACACCATTGAGCTCACTCAAGGAGCCAATGTCACTCCCTTGCGATCCGACACCATCCGGTTGGTGCAAAGCGGATGCGCATTCCATGGACTTCGTTCCGAAGATCCTAATCAACATCTCAAGGACTTTCTCAAAATCGTTGATTCCATAGACCTTGATGTTGCCACTCGAGAGACGACCCGACTGCGTCTCTTTCAATTCTCTCTGCGGGACCAAGCTAGTCAATGGCTAGAGCGTCTACCCGCAGGATCCATCACCTCTTGGGATGATCTCACCACTCGCTTCCTTGCTCAATTTTTCCCACCAGGAAGAACTACCAAGTTAAGGAAGGATATCTTGATGTTAGTGCGAAAAGACGTTGAAGTTCCCAACACTAATTGTGTTAATGCCATCTCCGTCGTCAAAGGAGGCGTAAATGAAGAAAGAGGGAAGTTGATAACTATGAAAGTTAACAAGATTGATCTCATCCCACTTAATGACGGAAACACCAATGCCTACAAATGCGATTCCGACATGGGAAAGGAGGCGCCCTCTGAGGAGCACCAATTGGTAGAACCGCCAAAGTCACAACAAGTGAGGCATTACTTAAAGCACGAAATAAACAAGGAGACCATAAACGATTGGGTGAGAAACTATCGACGTACTCATCTACCCAACAAGGAGTCCAAGAGGATGGAACCGGATGATGAATCTGACACATTACCCGGAGGGCAATTGTATGAGAGCCTCATAAGACAAAAGTTAGTGGAAAAGCAGGAATTCTACGGGGTCTTCGAAATACCATGCAGCATTGGAAAACTCAAGTATCTGGATGCGGTAGCTGACCAAGGTTCCGACGTAAATTTGATGCCTTTATCTGTTTATGTCCAGTTAACCGACGAACTACCATCCATCACCCGTACTAAACTCTCCTTTGCAAAACATTCTTATGAGTACCCGTTAGGAATTGCAGAAGATGTGTTGGTCAATGTTGCCGGATTCCTGTATCCGGTCGACTTCATGATTATTGAAAGAAATGATATGAATATGCCAATAATCCTTGGGGCACCCTTTCTCGTTACCACTAGGGCACAAATCAATTACGAAAATAGTACCATCCAAATGAAGAAGGGGAAGAAAACAATAAACTTCCCAACGATCCCACGACATATACGAGATGTTGCTCTACAAAAGAAGATGGAGGCGAACCCCAATATAATCCGTGGTAATGTTCGTGAGAAAATCCTTGCATGGGAGGCAAGGATTAAGAATTACAATGAAAATGAGATTAGAGAATGTAAGGGTGGAAATAACGATTATATTGAGGCTGATGAGCAGACCAATAACCCCGTTGAATTTACAAAAGGAGACTCAGTACTCCTAAGGCATTCAGAAACAAAAGCACCTATCAATGAACCAAGTCCCTGGTGGTACGGACCATTCACAATTAAAAGTCTACACCAAGATGGGGTAGTAAGCTTGACCAGCAAGGGAGGAGGTGAAGTGACTGCGAATGTCGAGCGATTGAGACACCACCACCCTGGTAACAAGGATTATATCTATCAGGGATACGTCATTATGAATGATGGAATCACGTAATGTATGTGACTTTGAGTCTAGCTACAAGACTCGTTAATAAAGAAAAGCGCTTCTTGGGAGGCAACCCAAGCTTTATTTGCTTTGTGTGTTTATTTTTTTTGTTTGATTTTATTTGCTTCCGTATGTATGTTTAATTTTTATTATTATTGATTCATGTTCAAAACTAAATTGTGAAAATGCTTTATCTTGTTTTTAACTTCGTCTTAACTACATATAAAGGTATTTTGCAAAAGATAAGTGTAAGGGAAATCCAAATCGGTTTATTAGAACACAAAAGAACATGAATCATAACAATATTAAATTAACATACATATTAGTAATTGTTTGAGTCAAATGCTTGTATCGAGTCATAATGATGTTTTGCAGGATTTCCGGGAAGTAAGGTATCGGTTTTTCCAGAAATTTTCCGGAAACTTAACATGAGAATTCTGTCAGATCATTTCTTACGGCGTCAGGCCTTACAACCTAACGGTGTCAGGTTTTAATTTTCTGAAATTTTTGAAAGTTTTGTTTTCATAAAAAGTTTTTATTAAATCTCTAACTTATAAACTCCAGGAATCTGCAAAATAATTATTCCACAAGCATTATATCCTTATATAGAATTTATCCCGCCGATGTTATGCAGGTTTTCGTGTTTGTTTTCTCAGGTTTAACAGGTTATTTTGGACAAGGAGATGTATGTGGAATCTAGCTTATGGCGATGCTTTAGTCTTGAAGCCTCTACATTCTCTTGGAAGAAGATCTAACCATGTTACCTCTTTATCCACCAAACGAATCAGGGGAGTATTTGATTTCATTCTTTTACCTTATTTACTTTTGCATCTTGTTATTTGAACATTGGGGACAATGGTCATCTTAAGTGTAAGGGGGGGGGGGTAAAGTACGATACTTTAGAGAATACAATTGCACTTGATTTTTGTTTGTTTAATGGTAGATGTGTAATAAAACTGAGAGAAATACCTGTTAGGGCAATTTTAGTGCCAAATTTAAAATTTTTTACAACATATAGGAGTGAAACTTTGATCTTAATGAGCGCCTCACGGATAGGAGTTATATGACTAGCACAAAACCGTACAACTAAAAAAATTTTCTACCCCCAAATATGTGAGGTTCGCCCGTAGAATTGGTAAGAAAAGCATTTTTGCAATGATGTTGATGCGTGCGATGTGTCGTTGCGGTTTAGCAGTATTAATGCCAACTCAAGTTTTAAATTTATATTTAGCCGACTTATCAATAACACACACACTTAACGAGCAGTGTACCCGGTCAGTATGAATATAATGGTAAGTAGAGTGTCGATCACTAAGAGTGGAACGTATTATCTCGTTATTCTAATCAGTATTTTAATATATTAAGTTAGCTATACAACCTAATCTAACGCAAGGGGGTTCAGCCTGAGAGACTGGCACGATTTGGTTGCAATTAAATAATAAACTAAACAAATAGGCACGAATCAGCGAATAGCACACACGTACACAGATAAATACTTGAGACAATAAGAAGATCTGTCCTTATGATTAAGTAGATTGTCACTTGTTTTATTGATAGTTTTATATGAAGTGTATGTAGTTAACCCTTTCTCGTTGGTCCTATTCTTATCGGCGAGTAAACCCTTAATGATTACTTATGTCTAAAAGTTATTCCTAAGTGATCAATTTAGTAACAACCGTGGGAGCTACATTCTCTTTCGTAGTCAAATGCGCAGGCCACTAATAAACACAGAGGTTATCAATGCACTAATAAGTAGTAACCAAAGACATCAACATATAAACTTTAATTGATGGGAAAGCAGTTTTTAGGGAGTGCAACCTTTCCGTTGTCACATTACACAAGCCACCAATCCTGATGAATTAAAGTTTACTAACACAATAAAACAAAACTACTTAATGAATTAAACACATGCAGCACCTTCTTATAGCTCTTGTATCTTCGTTCGGGTGTGTCTTGTGCTGCCTATTCGTCTGAATTCGGCCTTAGGTTTCTCTGGTCTTCGTACCTCGTATATAATATATCTCTCGAAATTCGTCTGGTCTTGGGGTATTTATAGTTTCTGTCTGAGGGTAAGATGCGGCGCATCTAGTAAGTAGATGCGGTGCATTGACTTAACTTCGCGTGGGGTCCAAGATTAATATATTCAGGAATATTCGTACACCGCCAGAAGATGCGGCGTAACTCCATAAATAGATGCGGCGCATGTCCTCTTGTATCTTGGATCGTATCTGGTGAAATCTTGATAGTGATGCGCCGTATGTAATAAGTGAGATGCGGCGCATCTGGAGCAGATTTGTCTTGATCTTGTACATTTCAGTAGACTCTTAACTTCTTGCTTGTTTTGCTCCATAATTAGTCCAAAATCGCTAAGTTTCACCAAATGCTTGTTTTTACCTGAGAATTACAAAAGTAAATGATTAAGTATCAATCCTCATACATAATATAATAAAACAAGTCAAATTAATAGGATAAATGATAGTAATAAAATGTACTTATTTGAGTTCATCAAATATCCCCCCACTTGAACTTTACTTGTCCCCAAGTAAACCTTAGAATTAATCTTATGAAAATGTATCCTAAAGAATATTAGGATTTATTTTTATATTCAAGCATGTATTCATTTTTGTCATAATCACACAACCAAACACTTAACGAATTAGAAGTAAAATAAAATATTCTGATTAAAGCAAATCTAATCGTTTAACTGTCCAGTCGTGACAAATATTCTATCATAAGCTTGGCAAGTATACACATCTCCCCCACTAAAGCCAAGGAATAACAAGTCTAAAGCGGTAAAAAGGGTTTTTAGGCTTAAGGGTTAATTATTCTCCTTAATCTCTATCGATCTCAAATTCCAGAAAAGGCGACAAAATCACAAATACATGATCGAATCCATGAACACGATACTTGCAATTTCTCAAATCCTTAACTCGAATAGGCTAAAGATAGGACCAAGTAATCTTCACCAATAATATTATATCAAAAAGGGCGACAAAATCATAAATACATAGCCGAATCCACGACTACGATACTTAAGATTGCTCAAATCCCTAATCTCAATAAATCAAAGGCTTGGATCAAGAATAATACAGGGTATGGATAATATTTGGGATATAAATTGGTGTAAAATGAAAAATAAACAAAACAGATAAATTAAAATCCTAAGTGTGGTTAATCACTATCCCAACCATCCCATGAATAAGACTCATATCATTGAATAACTCACGCTTTAACACTTGAAACACACGCTTTTAGGTAGACACGAATTATACTCAACAAGATCTTAATCAAAGAATAAACCTTAGTTGGCGTTCCCATAACTGCCAACTCCCATTCAATCCATAGATATAATATACAACAACTAGTGGTGATATCGACCACTTAATACAAAACTTTACATAAGTTGGTTAAACAAACATCCAACTCTTCCTTTTTCTTTTTCTTTTCTATTTTTTTTCGATTTTTTTTTTTTTTTTTTTTTTTTTTAAACTACTAACATAAACATAGATGTGTAAAGTTTCACCACATCACTATAATGATAATTCTGGATAATTTTTCCATACTTTTCATGACTTAAGAAATAACTGTAATAGTGAAAGTAGTAAACACACGAAAAATAAACTCAAAGATATACAATATTTACTTTCACTCCAATTGCATTGTGCAATTTCCCGACCTAACCATAGATAATGAATTACGCACGCGAACACAGGTAATGTAAGGAAACACACTTTGCCTAAAGCAATTAACCAACCACGGATTTTAATCTATAGGGTAGGCTAAGGTGTAAGGGTGTAACGAAACATTTTAACAAAGGTGTAAGAAACGAAAGGTATGGCTCTGGTGTTTTTCTAGGGGTATCTTACTCTAAAAATGAGAGTAACAAAAGGGTTTATACGGGGGTTAACTAACCAGTGTAGTTAGTTAATAACAGATAACATATAAAGGCTATTTGGGTGTAATCCTAGAAATTTTACCAATTTAGACAAGTCATTCCAATTATATAAATAATACTTATTATGGTGGTCTCGAATAGTATACAAGCCAAGTTCTAAAGTTTACAAGTCACCGGCACACTCATAGATTTGTGAATTTTGAAAAATCACAATTTTTGAAAATAACGTCATGTGTGCAGCTATGCAACTTAGACTTTAAACAAAAACATGCTAAAAAATTTTAAATTTTTATATATTAAGCGCATTTTAAGCATATTTTGAAAAGTTCAGGACAAGTAAGTGTTAAGTGTTCTAATTCTCCAATCCCCCCACTTAAGTTAAACAACGTCCTCGTTGTTTGTATCAAAGGTTAAAAACTGGAAAATAAAAGAATTAGAACAGAAAAACTCCCCTGAGATTTGCTCGGTATGATCCTCCATTTGTATAAGAGCAAAAATCATCTTTCTTGTGGATTAGAACGTTTAAGCTTCATAATCAATGTATCCACAGGAAATACAGGAATCTATAATACCACCAAGGCTTTAAAACACACCTAAGTTAAGAAAGGTTCAAACTTGCATAATACATTAGTAGTTAGGAAAAATAAAACATAAAAATTAAAATGAAAATCATCAGGTCAGTCGATGCGCCGTATCTTATGGAAGAAGATACGCCGTATCGAGCCTGGAATAATTACGGATCAGAATAGAAGATGCGCCGCATCCTTAACCAGGGATGCGCCGCATTGAAATAAACTGATAAAAAGTTTTAAAGTCGAAATATAAAAAAAATGCAGAAAAATAAAGATATGACCTGTGCAGGAGATGCGTCGCATCTCAGAATTGAGATGCGCCGTATCCTCTGCGGCCTGACTGACTCGACACAAAAACAGAATAATAAAAATTTTCCGGGTAGTCTCCCGGTCAGCACTTGTCTTTATTCCAGAGTCTTCAAGTTAGACTCACGTTCAGCTCATCTTTTAGTCCTTGTCACGGTCCATCCTTCTTCCTTCATCCGAAAGATGTTCCCGTATAGCTTTGCGACATTTTCTTCCGTTCGGCTTAATCTTCTATAACTCTTGGTCTTCGTCGCAACATATTCCTCC
Source organism: Artemisia tridentata subsp. tridentata (assembly GCA_021014915.2). NCBI lineage: Eukaryota > Viridiplantae > Streptophyta > Magnoliopsida > Asterales > Asteraceae > Artemisia > Artemisia tridentata. Next base: position 203,254,069 of record CP139507.1, read on the forward strand.
TCTGGTCCCAAAGAGTATTTGATGATTTTAAATTTTTCAGAAATAATCATGGGTAGCTCATTATAAGGGATCCCAAGTAGTTGACACTTTCTTTTGGTGAATTCTTCCTCGTCTTTATCAACAAACTTAAAATAAGGATCCTTAATCAAATAGTCATCAAGTTCATCAATTAATGACTTATTGTTATCATCATCTTGAATTGCCTCCCACTCTCTTTCCAATTCCCATTGTAGCCGTCGACTAAGCTTCGTGTAATCATCAAATTGTTCATGCACCCATTCCCAGAAAGTAGTATTCGATGTTCCTTTAAGTCCTTTCAAGTATTCAATTCTACCCTTTTCTTGCAAAGCCTCCGCTTTTTGTGGGCAGTCTTCTACATTATCATACCACTCATAGTCTTCAAAGGTTACATCTTTTCCAACCCGTTTCATCCCAATTATACTTCCCCCATTACAGGTTCCGTCACTCTTATAATCACAGGTCGGCCAAACACTACTCCCATCCTTGAAAACGAAAGGTGTACAGGTGTGATTAATGTGCTCAAATTCCCATGGTTTATCCCAAACCCATGGTATTTGGTCATTCCATTCGTAGTACCAGGTGTTTTTGAAATCATCGTAAGTCTTGAATCCTGGTAGATCTCCAGTTAGCACATCATCGTCAACTTGAAGAAGGTAGTTAAATTCCTTGAATTGCTTGCACAAGGGTGTCTCATAATCGAACACATCAATGTCAATTCTGAATAATTCTTCAATGCCCTCATTGACTGTTGAATCATGAAGTGACGACCCATAGTCGCTCTCTACTTCTTCGTCTTCACCTCTCATCCAATATACCCATAATGCATCTTTAGTAGCTCGATCCATGCTCTTATGGTTATTGAACTTACTAGCCAACCACTCTGAAAAATCAACATTGTTAGGATCATGGTCAACGTCAAAGCAAGCTTTTCCAATCATTTTCCTCCTTATCTCCATGAACTCGTTAAATTGCTCCCTAAAACTCCGTGTCAACCATGAAGTCATAATCCGCTTGACTTCATTCGCAGGGGCAAATTTCGGACTACCATATTTAAGTTCAAGCCAATCATTGAGGAAGAGGTCCATCAATCTTACCAACCTGCCATGAAATAGTAACTCTGCCACAGCATAAATTCTTTCATCGTCCAGATAGTTCTCATTTAATCCCCAGTACTGTTCGGAATAAGGCATGTAAGAGATTTGGGTATTGCCTCCACCACAGCTTTTGTTGCTTGAGTCCATGTATGCAAGATAGAATTTCCCATCATCTTCTTCGATAGTAGTCCAAGTCAATCCTTTGGATTCAATGATAGGCCATAAGAGCAACAATTCATCTCCAGTGTATCTCACAAATACATCATAAGAGAATACCCCTTTGTCAATGTTGCATAAACGCATGAATTCCTTAAAAGCAGCTTCAAGAGGGGTCTCCCAAGAGAATAAATCCGTATCAATCTCGAGTACATTGAAGTTGACATTATCATAAACTTCCATGGATGAGTTTGAAAGCAAGAATTCCATAGCAAGATATTCGTTCTTCGACATATCTTCCATAGCAAAATCTGTCATCACAAGTAAAATCATCAGTAGGATTTGTTCGCTATAAAAGAAATTAATGAATTCAGAAACGGATATAAGAATACAAATAGCTGATATCTGCAGACGATGCGCCGTATCCAAAAAGTTGGATACGCCGTATCTTATAATCGTTAAAATTTAATCAGACTTTATTCAAAAAATAGATACGCCGCTTAGAAATTAGAATGCGCCGTATCAATTTTAATAATCAAAAATCGATATTTATTTAAAATTAAATGCGTCGTATTAACAAAAGTTAATGCGCCGTATTTTCGTTACGTTTCAAAAATAAGATTTTTGATTCAGAAGATACGCCGTATCGATAGAGATCGATGCGCCGTATCTGTTTAATAATTCGAAAACTGTTTTTAATTAAAATAATAGATACGCCGTATCTGCCAAAGCAGATGCGTCGTATGGCGTTAACGTTTAGAAAAAATTATTTCCTTTAAAACAGATACGCCGTATCTTGGGGAAAAGATGCGTCGTATCGAATTAATTAAACGCGTTGTATTTTATAAAAATTAAACGCAATACGCCGTATCTGAGAAATCAGATGCGCCGTATTGTTCGATTTAGCTCAGTACAACGATAGCAGAATACAAAAAATACAAAAAATAAAAACAAATAAAAACACAAACGAAAATAAACACAAAGAAAACAAATAGCACACAAAAACAGAAAATATGCAAAATAATACAATGAATGCAAATTAATCTAATACACAACAGAATTAGCGGTTAGATAAAAAAATAAAATTAAAAACCTAATTAAAATACTAATCAAATTAACAGATAATAACAATTCACTCCCCGGCAGCGGCGCCAAAAACTTGATGCGTGCGATGTGTCGTTGCGGTTTAGCAGTATTAATGCCTACTCAAGTTTTAAATTTATATTTAGCCGACTTATCAATAACACACACACTTAACGAGCAGTGTACCCGGTCAGTATGAATATAATGGTAAGTAGAGTGTCGATCACTAAGAGTGGAACGTATTATCTCGTTATTCTAATCAGTATTTTAATATATTAAGTTAGCTATACAACCTAATCTAACGCAAGGGGTTTCAGCCTGAGAGACTGGCACGATTTGGTTGCAATTAAATAATAAACTAAACAAATAGGCACGAATCAGCGAATAGCACACACGTACACAGATAAATACTTGAGACAATAAGAAGATCTGTCCTTATGATTAAGTAGATTGTCACTTGTTTTATTGATAGTTTTATATGAAGTGTATGTAGTTAACCCTTTCTCGTTGGTCCTATTCTTATCGGCGAGTAAACCCTTAATGATTACTTATGTCTAAAAGTTATTCCTAAGTGATCAATTTAGTAACAACCGTGGGAGCTACATTCTCTTTCGTAGTCAAATGCGCAGGCCACTAATAAACACAGAGGTTATCAATGCACTAATAAGTAGTAACCAAAGACATCAACATATAAACTTTAATTGATGGGAAAGCAGTTTTTAGGGAGTGCAACCTTTCCGTTGTCACATTACACAAGCCACCAATCCTGATGAATTAAAGTTTACTAACACAATAAAACAAAACTACTTAATGAATTAAACACATGCAGCACCTTCTTACAGCTCTTGTATCTTCGTTCGGGTGTGTCTTGTGCTGCCTATTCGTCTGAATTCGGCCTTAGGTTTCTCTGGTCTTCGTACCTCGTATATAATATATCTCTCGAAATTCGTCTGGTCTTGGGGTATTTATAGTTTCTGTCTGAGGGTAAGATGCGGCGCATCTAGTAAGTAGATGCGGTGCATTGACTTAACTTCGCGTGGGGTCCAAGATTAATATATTCAGGAATATTCGTACACCGCCAGAAGATGCGGCGTAACTCCATAAATAGATGCGGCGCATGTCCTCTTGTATCTTGGATCGTATCTGGTGAAATCTTGATAGTGATGCGCCGTATGTAATAAGTGAGATGCGGCGCATCTGGAGCAGATTTGTCTTGATCTTGTACATTTCAGTAGACTCTTAACTTCTTGCTTGTTTTGCTCCATAATTAGTCCAAAATCGCTAAGTTTCACCAAATGCTTGTTTTTACATGAGAATTACAAAAGTAAACGATTAAGTATCAATCCTCATACATAATATAATAAAACAAGTCAAATTAATAGGATAAATGATAGTAATAAAATGTACATAAATTTTTTTTCTACCCCCAAATATGTGAGGTTCGCCCCTAGAATTGGTAGGAAAAGCATTTATGCTATGATGTGTGTACCGGTAGCACTTAGATTCTAGAACTTGCGTTAGGACCATTCCGAGGCCACAAGTGAGACTACATTCGTGTAGTTAGATTTACTACATGATAAGAGGCATTAGGATTAACACATTGTTTTACACCTGTGTTTTTGTTATAATTACTTTGGCTACATTGGTCAAGTAATTCTCCCACACCCTTTGCGTTGTACTCATTTTTAGTACACGATACCCCTAGTACACCCCTCAGAGCCTATCTTTTCGTTTCGACCTTTAAGCATTTTACTTAAAGGAAGAATTTGTTACACCCCACTTAAATGTACACCCAAATCGCCTTAGCCTACCTTGTATGCACTCAACTTTAGTGCATTATTGTGACAACATTTGTTTAAACCCTAAGTTAATTATCTAATTGATTACATGGTTGCTAAGTCGAGTCATATCTTTGTACATATTGTTTTGGGACGATTGGGACTCATGGGTAAAGTACTAGTGTAATGGAGTAATGGGGAAGAACAACATTATTACCCCCATATGTGCTAAATATTTTAAAAAAGTACTCCAAGTGTTTCGATTATCTTAATTCGAGTCATTAGAATAGTTATTTGTAAAGTTATGTAAAAGTTCAAGTGTAAGGGGATGCAACGCCCCTATGATGTATTATTTCGGATGGTAGGGCAAGAGTGTATGAATATGAAAAAAAAAATGAGAAAAAGAAAAGTAAAAAAAAAAAAAAAAAAAAAAAAAAAAAAAAAAAAAAAAAAAAAAAAAAAAAAAAACATACGGACTACCATCCCGTTTCATTTTATGTTTATTTTATGTTTTTGTTATTTTGTTTTTAGCTTAAGTCGAGTCTAGTCTTGGCTTAGCAACACCATATTGTACATGTAATTAATCAAGATCTTTAACTCGCCACCAGTAAAATATCCCTTATCCAACAAAACCGTGTTTATCATATCCCTACACCTCACGTTATAACCCATGTAAAAGCCCTCTTTGATAGTTTATCTTAGGTGCTTACGCCTAGTGGAGGAGGTTTTTGATCCTTTCCCAAGCCTATGGTAATCTATTTGCTATGACAGGTAGTGAGAGATTTTATCCGTTTTCATTTATGAGATTTATTTTTATGACACCTGAGAGATGTGAGTATCTAAACACTACTTGTGAGGTGCTAGTTTGTAATCTCCGTGCTTATTATGATTAAAGTGGAACGACTATTTGTTGTAATTACTTTTATATTAGCATTAAATGACCCCTAACTTGTATTTTGATTAGAATAAAAGCGCATTTGCTTGAGGACAAGCAAATCTCAAGTGTAAGGGTATTTGATGAAGCGAAAAGTGTACCGCTTTTAGGGGGTCATTTAAGCCCTAAATCGTATTTATTTGATCAAATATTGCCCTAAATCGTTCCTTTTGTCATTTTAGGTACTTTGGAGAAGAAATCTGGAAAAGGAAGCATTTTGAACGTTTTTGGAGCATAAAAGTGAAGAAAACGACAAAGTCTCAAAATCGGCTGGAAAAGTACCTTTGACGACGTCAGGGATTGTTCCAGACGGCGTCATGGCTTGGCAAAAGAGGTGGATATGAAAAATACACATGATAAGCCAGGGAGTTTTACAAAGGAATTCTGACGGCGTCACCCTTTGAAGTGATCAAGGTCGTCACGGTTTAAGCTAAAGAGAGACGGCGTCAAGCTTTATTCTGACGGCGTCAAGCCTTGATAAGCCAGGGAGGATTTTGGAGGACTAAAGAGGGACGGCGTCAGGAAGACCATCCGAGAACCCTAGACACGGCGAGGTGACGGCGTCAAGATCTACAACGTGACGCCGTCAGCCACTAAATTCTATATATAGTTTTGCAATTTTTTGTCATTAGTGTGCAACTTTGTGAGGAGAAACCCTAAGACGAATTTCTGCCATTTTTAAGGGTTTTCATACCCTTGGATCTCCCATGTTTAATTGAAGATAAGTAATCGTTTAATCAATCAATATGTCTATGTGTTGTTTGATTATATCTTGTTCTTGTCTTTTAATTAACATGCTAGGCTAGATTTATCTTGTGTTTGCTTAGATCTAATGAAACCTAACTATTGATTATCGGTTGTTAATGTGTTATTAATTGTATTGGATGATTGTTTATCGATGTTAGGCTTAAGAAAACTGGCTAACTTCCTATACGGTAACTTGCTTGAACGTCTTAAGAAACATGAACCAATGCGTACTAGGTTTATATAGTTGTATTTAATGCATGAGCGAATTCTAGTGATCCCATGTTAGGAGCTTCCTAGCCGGCTCGACATAGGAGTGAAGTAGGAGCTTGTAGAGTTGGGGAAGTACGTACGCCACCCCACGATTGGTATTAAGGAATACACCCGTCATCCACGCAATTAATACACACTAATCAACCGGTAAAAGATAGTTAGGGAGTAAGGAAATCTAAGTAAACACATTTCTCTCCACATAAGTTTCACAACCTTTTCATTTTCAGTTATTTTATTTTATTTGCAATTGTAGTTATTTGGGTTAGTTGACTAGCAACTAATTCCGCCCACTCCTTCAAACCCGAGATTTTATTTGCTTTCATAAAATATAAAAATTCAAAAAGAATCTTCCCTCACCCTTAGACCTATTAAAGTAGTTTTTTCAATCCTAACGACACTATTCCCCTAGAGAACGATCAATCCCCCGGTACTTGCCACTTCACTATACTACATCGGTCAGGTACACTGCCTGGTGGGGATTGCAAGCCTCTTGAGATCCCTCGAGAGGTAAAAGCTGTTGTAAGGTCGCAAAACCACGCATCAGACACTCCTTACTAGTTCAAAATGTTTCATCAAAAGAAACCAGTCCAACTTTTCTAAAGGAAAAGCAAATGAAACCACTGAATGTTTTAACTGTGGTAAAAAGGGTCATTTTGCTAGGGACTGCTCTTCTAAAACTACCTCAGAACCTTCTTACAAATTTTCAGGAAATAGTTCCTCAGGAACTAACAAGTTTCAACCTAAAATGTTTCAGTCGACCCAACAATTTCAAAACAAGGGTCAAAAAGACTTCGATGCAAAATATAGGAAAGCCATGGCTAAACTTGCAATTCTTGAAACTATTCCCTCTATGTCTCAGGCTGCTCAAACATCCAAACCTGTTCAGGAAAAGAATAAGGTTTTAGTAGCTGATGCTTATGACTGAGATGATGAAGAGGTCTCCTCAGATGAGGAAATAAGAGTGAGTGCACTGATGACACTCTCTGAAGGTGATCAGGTGGCTGTTGGGAAAAGTCATGCAAGGAATGGAGAGTGGGTAAACATCACCATGAAGAAGGTAAACATTTTACTTTCTATGGATGATGATTCTGATTGGCGGTCTTACATGAATTATATTTGTGTAGATCTTAAATTTGTTGAGGAACAAAGGCTTAACATGTGTTCAAAATATAACAACATAGTGTCAGAATTGAATAAATGTAGAGATGAATTGCTTGTACTGAAGCAAGCCAAATTAGAAACAATAACTCTACAAATTCAGAACACTGAAATTTTGAAACAAAACCAAGCCCTACAAACTGAACTTAACAAAGAAAAGGCTGGACCAAAAAGAACCCCAAAGTCTTTGACACTGTGGGATTAAGCTCTAAGAACACCATTGGAATTGATCCTCTTATGGTTGATCCCAATGTGAGTCACAGTGAATTAACCTTTGTTCCAGCTGGCATATCTTTTGAGCAAGAAATGCTTCCCAAGTCGAATGACTGGATTGTCAGGGACAACCCAGTCAGTAAGTTACCAAACTTTGAGACTGGAAAGATCTTGCTTCCTGAAAGTCAGGCTTTGAAAAATATGCTTGGACTTACTGAACAACTCAGTAAGCTTGAACTCACTGAACAAGTCAGTAATACTGAGTCTGTGAATGAGTCTGAATCAGAATCATATCCACCACTTCCTCCACTGAATACCCTTCAGGGTGCTGCACCAAACTCAGGCCTCCCACCAATGGTCTTCTCACCACACTCTCCAAAAGAGAGATCAGGAATGGGAACAACCATCCTGAAGAGACCAACCCTTGAAGTCTCAGTAAATACTGATGACTCATCAACTTCAGTCCCTTCTGAAGTAAAAATCCAAAGCCCTGACTCAAAATTTGATCAGTTGGCTGAAATGGTCAGGAAGCTTGGTGAGAATATTGCATCTTCAGAGAAATCTTCTCAATCCAAGAAGGAACAAAAACCAACTTCCTCAAAAACCAAACCCAAACCCTCAAAACCCCTGAAAAGATGTGAACTGTGTAACTATACCAATCATATCACTGACGATTGCTATAGAATCCTTTATTGTATGGTTTGCAAAAAGGATGATCACAGGACCTCTGATCACAAAACACATTCAGTCAAATCAAACATGGCAAGTCTTAAAGCTCAGTCTTTAAACTATCCTTCTGATTCTAAACAGAAACAGAAACAAAAGGCAAAGCCTTTTGCACCTTGCCCTTACTGTGGGTTCAATGACCACCATCCTAAGGATTGTCAAATTGATAATTGTTGTGAAAATAGTGGAAATTCCACTCATAACACCTCAGGACGTGGTAAGGCCATTCAGGCTAGTAGAGGTCTGACAAAGTCAGCCTCTCAGTCCACTGAGTCTACATCAGCAATCAAATGCATAACATGTGGTAGCTCAGTCCACTCCACCACTGACCATAAATCACTTGAAAATGTTAATAAGACCCTCAACGCTAAGCCCTCCAAGAAGTGGAGTCCTAGAAAGAACTAACCTAGTTTACTATTTGTGCAAAAACATGCCAGGGATCCTGTTTGGCATCTACATAGTGGATGTTCAAGGAGCATGACTCGTGTGAAGGAGTATCTGCACAAGTATGTGGATGAATCAGGACCCAAAGTGATATTTGCTGATAACTCATCATGTCTCATTGAAGGTTATGGTTCAGTAAACTGCAATGGTATAGTCTTTACTAGGATAGCTTATGTAAATGGTCTAAAATACAATTTGATAAGTGTCAGTCAACTATGCGATGCGAAATACATAGTTCAGTTTGATGATAAACAAGGAATCATCTTCAATGCTAATAAGGAAGTTGTCCTTATTGCACCAAGAAGACATGATGTTTATGTGTTAGACATGTCCAGTCTGACTCAGAATGGAACTTGTCTCTTTACCAAGGCCACTGATACTCTCAACTGGCTTTGGCATAAGAGACTCTCCCACCTGAACTTCAAAAACATAAACAACCTTGTAAAACAAAACAAGGTCCTTGGCTTACCATCTCTTGTGTTTTCAAAGGACAAACCATGCTCAGCTTGTGAAAAAGGTAAACATCACAGAGCATCCTTTAAAACCAAAACCAACTAGTCCTAGATCCATTAACCATGAGAAGTATACTCTGGTCATTGTGGATGAATACTCAAGATACACTTGGGTATACTTCCTGATCAAAAAGAGTCAGGCAGCTGAAACAATTATGTCCTTTGTCAGGAACATTGAAAATCAGAATGACATCAAAGTCAAACAGATTAGGACTGACAATGGAACAGAGTTCAAAAATTATGAACTTGAATGTTTCTGTGATGAGAAAGGCATTTCACAAAAATTTTCCTCACCCTACACACCTGAACAAAATGGGGTGGCTGAAAGGAAAAATAGAACACTCATTGAAGCAGCTAGGACAATGCTAAATGGATCAGTCCTTTCCATACACTTTTGGACTGAAGCAGTAAAGACTGCCTGTTACACACAAAACAGATCCATCATTGTCAAGAGACATAGCAAAACTCCTTATGAGTTATTCAAGGGAAGAATCCCTGACATCAGCGACTTTCATGTCTTTGGGTGTCCTGTGTTTATTCATAATAACAAGGATCACTTAGGAAAATTTGATGCCAAAGCTGATGATGGATACTTCCTAGGATACTCCCTTGTCTCAAAGGCCTTCAGGGTGTTCAACACTAGGAGACAACATGCTGAGGAAACATTTCATGTTACCTTTGATGAGAGCACTAATGCAATCAGTGTCTCTAACAACTCAGTGGAAGAGATAGGTATTGATGAATCATCAAGATACCCTCCTGATGAACATCATGCTGATAATGGTCCTTCCACTCAGTACCATGCAAATGTTGATATCTCCTATTACATCATTCCCCACAACCTTCCTTACCCAACCATCACTGAGTTTATTGAAGCATAAAATACTGATAAATTCATTCAGTCAGTACAAAGTGCTCAGGTTCTAAACAATCACAGTGATGAGTCAACCCGCTCAGACACTCATGATGCTGAAGAACATCATGTTTCTGATCCTGATCCTACCCATCAGGCCTCTACAAGTTCTAATTAGTTTCCAAGACCTCAGGACAGTTGGACTAGGTCTCAGGATATAGAACTTGTCAATATAATTGGTGAGCCTACTGAAGGCATGCTCACAAGAAGCATGGCTACTGAACTGAGAGCAGCCTCAGCCAATGAATGCCTATTTGTGGACTTCATTTCCACAATTGAACCCAAAAGTGTTAAGGAAGCACCAAAACATCCAAGTTGGGTTCAAGCCAAGAATGATGAACTGGAACAAGTTGACAGAAACAAGGTAATGACCTTGGTCAAATGTCCTGAAGATGTTTCAGTCATTGGCATGAAATGGGTATTTAAAAACAAATCTGATGAAAATGGCATAGTCATTAAAAACAAAGCCAGACTTGTAGCTAAACGCTATAATCAACAAGAAGGCTTTGACTATGAAGAAACATTTGCACTAGTAGCAAGGATGGAAGCCATCAGGATCTTCCTTGCTTTTGCTACATACATGAACTGCAAGGTGTACCAAATGGATGTTAAAAGGGCATTCTTAAATGGCTCACTGAAAGAAGAAGTTTATGTTCAGCAACCTCCTGGATTTGAAAGCCATGAGTTTCCTGACCATGTCTGCAAGCTTAACAAAGCCCTTTATGGACTGAAACAAGCTCCCAGGGCATGGTATGAGACTCTTTCAGCCTTCCTGATCCAAAACAAATTTGTCAGAGGCAAGATAGACAACACATTGTTTATCTACAAGACAGATAATGATGTCATACTTGTACAAGTGTATGTTGATGACATCATCTTTGGCTCAACAAATTATAAACTTTGCAAACAGTTTGAAAAACTAATGGCAAAGAAATTTGAAATGAGCATGATGGGAGAATTGACTTACTTCCTTGGTCTACAAATCAAGCAGACTGATAAAGGAACCTCTATCAGTCAACAGAAGTATGTCAAAAGCCTACTGAAGAAGTATGAGCTCAGTGACTGTGCCTCAGTCAAGACTCCCATGGTACCCCCAAACAACCTTGGTCCTGATCTTACTGGAAAACCAGTGAATCAAACTCTTTTTAGAGGAATGATAGGATCACTGATGTATTTACTTGCATCAAGGCCTGATATCCAATTCTCAGTCTGCTTATGTGCCAGATATCAATCTGACCCAAGAGAGACTCATATCACTGCTGTGAAAAGGATATTCAGGTACCTGAAAGGTACTCCAAACCTTGGATTATATTATCCAAAATGTTCAGGCCTTGATCTTAAAGGATACTCAGATTCTGACTATGCTGGATGCAACATGGACAGGAAAAGTACCTCAGGCTCCTGCCAAATTCTTGGTGGAAAACTAGTCTGTTGGAGTGCTAAGAAGCAACAATCAGTTGCCATGTACTCAACTGAAGCTGAATATGTTGCAGCAGCAAGTTGTTGTGCAAATGTACTCTGGATGAAAAGTCAACTCAGTGACTATGGAATTCAGTACAAGATGGTTCCTATCTTTTGTGATAACACAAGTGAAATTGCCATTTCAAATAACCCAGTTCTTCATCAGAGAACAAAACACATTGATATTAGATATCACTTCATCAGAGACCATGTCATGAATGGTGACATAGAATTACACTTCATTCCTACTGAATATCAGCTAGCTGATATATTCACCAAGCCATTGGATGAACCAACTTTCACCTGACTGAAAGCTGAACTAGGAATGTTGGATATTGAGAATCAGTCCACTGATTGACTCCATCCAAATATGTGTAAATTCTGATAAACCCAAGTCCCTGACTCAATGTGTTCTTCAGTGAGAAAGGTCACTGAACTTCAGGAACTAAACCCAAGTTCCTGAACCCTTAATCCTCAGGAATTAAACCCAAGTTCCTGAATTCTTGGTCCTCAGGAACTAGACCCAAGTTCCTGAACTCTTGAACCTCAGGAATTAAACCCAAATTCCTGAACATTAGAACCATCAGTGACTAAACCCAAGTCCTGACTATCAGGTTCACTGAATGAAATGTCATTCAGGGTCCTCAAGAGACATTAAATACTAACTTAAATGCTCTAAGTATCTAGTTAGTAAATATACGAGGTTGGTAACTGAACTCATATTTAATTTAAGAATATTTGTTCTTTTGCCTTTCTGGCTTCCACCTCTGGGCCCCCACATTCCCACTTGGCATTAAATGCCTCTCCAATCACATTACAGATATGTGATGACTCATCTCTGCAAATTACACTTTTGCAGAACTTCTCAACTGTTCACCTTGACTGTTGCGCCAAACCAAGGAAAGTGGAGTGGTGGCATTAAATGCGGATACCAAAACATTTTATTCAAAACAGTTTCCAACAAATTCTTTTTGAATAAATAAAATCCGCTTAATGCCTAAAACACCCTCCACTTCACTTCCCTATAAATACCCCAACCAAAATAACAACACACACGTCTATTAGAAATCTTAAGCAAATTCTGCCCATTTTTTCTCTCAAAACTAATAGTGTGTGTGTTCTTAGCTTTAAGAAATCCTAACCATCTTTGTTACCCAGGCTTACCAACAAATATGGCTTCCTCTAAAGCTGTGACATACGCCCCCAATGTGGAATTCCTCTTGGGGGACGTAGACCTCACAAAGAACAATGTGGTGGGAAACTTTTCCTATCCACAAAAGTTCTATGCTTACAAGAATGTGATGAAATATCTTCAAAACTGTTTTCTTGCTAAAGCATTTACCAAGACCCCCTCAGTCATCTACCATGACTACTTGAGGGAATTATGGTGTACTGCTGTGGCTACTAGCCCAAAAGACACCAAAGAATCCATCATCACTTTCACAGTGATGAATGGGAGAAGGACCCTCTCCCTGGGTTACAATGACTTCATCAAGGCCACTGGTCTTGATTTTGCTGAGGCTTTTGAGCCCAATCCAACTGACCAAGAGGTCAGGGGAGAGTTGATCTTCTTAGGACCTCATGACCCTAAACGTCCTAAGGAGTCCGCTGGAGCCTTATTAGAAAAGGCTCCAATTGTCAAAACCTGGTTCCACCCAGTCTGGAGGATCCTGATGACATTCGTCATTCAGGTCCTTGGGGGGGAATAAATCCTCCACTGAGCAATTGAACTCATCACAACAATTGATGTTGTTTAGTCTATTGGAGGGTAGAAAAATAGATATCGGAGGTATTATCTTCTGTGACCTTGTTGCTAAGCTCTCAGGAAAATCTAGGCAAAAACACTTGTCTTATCCTGGGTTTATTTCCTATGTGCTTCAGGACCTTCTTGGTTCTGACTATGTGAGGCCTGATGTCGTAGGTATGAAACCTGACGTCTTACATAAGACCAATTTCACTAGTGGCATCACTGAGGTACAACCCATTGCCCTGACTAACTACATGATGGAGGTTATTCAGGGGGAGAACGCTGTTTCTCTAGTACCTTCACCAACAAAGAAGGTGAAGAAGACAAAGAAGGGTCAGTCCAGTAAGGTGGTTAAACCCAAACCACTCGCCACTGAGACTAATGCCCAGAACCAACTTAACCTTAAAAAAGGGTTGAGTGTGGCCCAGACCTCTGAGACACCCACTACAGAGACCCTCCTGACCACAAAACAAAGGCCAACGGAGGGCACTGAGCAATCATCCTCAGTGTCCTCGGGCAAACCTCCTCTTTCTCATGATTCCACTAACATGAACAAGTCATTGGAGTCAGGAACCTCAACCCATTCACATCCCGATGAAGGCACTGATAAATCACAATTAGAGCCTGAGGGAGGAAAGGGTCCTATATCCTCGGTTGGGCAGCAGTACTCAACTGAGAAGGGGACCCACACCCAATCACATCCCGATGAAGGTACTGACAAATCACAGTCAGGACCCAAGGGAGTCAAGAACCTTAAATCCCCAAAAGGGCAGTACAACCCTGATGGGAAGGGGGACCACCAACCATCACAAAAAGTGCCTAGTGATACTACTGGAAAACACCCGTCATAGTTAAAGGCGCTCAGGGGGACAAAGACTCAGAGGGATATAAACCACCCGCTGATACGGAACCCACAACCACGTCAGGCGGATCCCTTCTCTCAGGAACTGCCCCCAAAAGTCAGGCTGAGAAATCAGTTATTATGACTAGCCAGGCTGATAAAACCAAATCAGTTATTATGGTGGGCTCAGGACCTGGCCAAAACCAAGGCAAGTCCTTTTATGAGGAGGAGCCGGTTAACCTTTTGGAGTTCGAGTCTATGGGGGATGTTCAGGCTCTTCTTGATTATGAAGATTCTGATAATGAGCTCAAGGAAGAGAGTGAGGAAGAAATCTTTGAGGCTGGTGAGGATATGGAAACTGATGTACAACCTGAACAATCACATCAGTCATCTCCACATCCAAGTGAAGAATCAGAATCTCAAGCTGCTGGTTCTTCGGATACTAACAACATCCTCAGCAAGTATGACAACATTCTTCCTCTCACTGAGAGACAATTGGTCAAGTTCCTGCTAAAGACCAACAAGGCTCTCTTCCAAGGTCTGACTGAAGAAATGTTTGACCAGCACACTGAAGCAGCTGTTCATTATGTCAATCTGAAGGAATCAGTGGAATCCTATCATGATGATGTAAATGAACACAAGTCATCTATCTCCTTCTCCCTGACAAATCTTGATTACAACGTTAAAATGTTCAATGAGTCTCTCACCAACTTACAAAAGAGCGTTGATACTATTTAAGAGTCAGTGAAAGATGACCCTGAGCTAAACAAGAAAATTCTTCAGGCTTCAGAAACTTACCAGCAACAAACTTCTCAGTTGGCTGAGCTGGTAACTGTGCTGAGATCCTCCAATCTTCAGTGACTCAACTCTTCAGTGGACTCCATCCGATCTTCCCTGGGTCTTATGGAGTCCCACATGGCATCTTTGGCATATTCTTCTTCCTCCCTGGCTTGGACTCTTGGGCCAAGGATGACAGAATTCGAGGCTTCTCAGGCTTCTCTTGAGACTCAGGTCTCAACTCTTCAGAAGGACACCTCAGACATCAAGTCCATGATGACTGAGATCTATCAGGCCTTCAAAGGTCAAGCTCCCTCAACTTCAGTGAGCGAACCAACTCTTGCTCTCACTATGGGTCAAGCAACAGTTGAGGGGGAGAAAGTCACTGAAGACGAACCTCCATAACCTGAACAAGAACAACCTCCTTCTCACACTGAGGGGGAGAATCTTGAAGCCACCTCATCTTCATCCCACCAAGACAAAGGCAAGGGCATTCTCACAACCATTGAGCCCACAATCTTGGTACCTGCCTCCAAGGAAAGAAGGCCAGACCCTGATGAACCAGTCAGGGTTCCTTATGAAATCAATGGGGTGATGGAACTTCTCACTGAAAAGGAAATTCAGGATCATATGGAGAAAGAGGAGGCAGTGAAGAAAGCTGCTGAAGATGAAAGGCAGAACAAGCTTGCTCTCATTCAGGTTGCAAGAGAAGAGGCTGAGAAGATTGGGATTGAGGCAAAAGACCTTTCTAAAAGGGAAGGTGGTAAGAGCTTTGTGGAAGCTCAGAATGCTGAAATGACTGCCCTCAGGCAGAGAAGGGAAGAAAGAATGAAAAGGACTGAAGATATTAGGCAGAACAGGATTGCAAGATATCAGTGGGTCATGACAAACAGGTTAAAGCCAGAACCAATCACTGATGTCAAGATTCATAAAAACTCCAGGCCTGCAATTCTAACTGTCTACAGAAGTAATGACAAGAGGGTCTTTGAGGTTCATGACCCTTTCAGATTCGCAAACTTTGGGATCTCAGAACTGGATGAACTGGGTCCACTAATTGAGAAAAGGCAAAATGTTTTTGTGCCAAACCTGATGAAATCCCTCAGTCTGAGGTATAAAAAGTTGGCTGCAACACCTCAGGAACTTGACATTCCCTCTCTTCTTCCTGCTTCAGCCGAATAGCCTGCCCCTTCTCAGTCTTCTTCAAGAAAAAGAAAGAAGGTTAAAGCAGAGCCTGAGATCAAGGTCCCTGGTCTGAACTGCAACGGAGCCCTCCCTGAAGGTGTTCCATTCAGGAGGAATGTAGTCATCGAACAACCTGAAAGAGGGTTGTTCTTCACTGATGAGTTTGGAGACCCAGCCTTCCAGAGGTGGAATGATATTGATCTATCAGGGATCAAGGCAATGATGGGTTTCCTCATGATGGCCTCTCCAATCAAGAGTCCTGAGAATGTGAGGTTTTGTCAAGATCTGAAAAGAAAAATCCGAGAGCACCCTGACCAACATGAGCTGCAGTCAAAGAAGCCTAAGCTTGAAGCCCTTGGTATTAAGTTGAACTGATGAATCTGCCTGAATACCACCACTACCTTTTTCTACTTAGTTTTGATAGGACTTGTAATGATATTAATAAGATGATGTTTTTATTATTTCAGTGTCCTTATTTATATTCTAGTACATTCAGTATGAGTAGAAGTCATTAGCTCACTCATAACTGATCAAAACACTTAGGAATAATTTATATCCAAATAGGGGGAGATTGTTGGGTCCATCAGTACCCAAGAATACTTAAAACAAGATTTGGACACAAATTAACTAAGTGTAAATTAAATCGAGAACAATTTAAGTCACTGAGTGAACAGTCTCTCAGTGAGTCATCTTCAGGATGCTTAAGGCGAATTCAAGAAAAAGGATTCACTACTCAGGAAGGCGGTACTCCCTGAGTAGGACTTAATCCAATGAAGAAGATGATGGTTCAGTGAGTGTTGGACAATAACTCACTGAACCCCAGTCTCCTCAACAATATTAAGTGATTGAAGACTGAAGAACTCAACGCCTGAAAGAAAGGCGGGAAGATCTGGGAAGAGTTTAAGATAAGATCAAATCTTATCTTGTCAGGAAGAAACTTTCCCTAAGACGGCTAAAAGTCATGGAGTGATGTTACTATCAATTATCACACAAGCTACCTAGATTAACCACTAATAAGCCCTAGATCTAGAGAGAGATAGTTAGAGAGAGAAAGAGTGTGTGGAAGATGATTAACAATAATATGGAAATGTTTAGTTCATTCATCAACCAACCCTCTCCCTTGAATGGGAGGAGGTATTTATAGTTTTTACATGTGCATGGGCTTGTAGCCCTAATTAACATACATAAACATAATTAAATAAATAAACGACACAGCCCATGGGCCTTCTACATGGGCTGGGCCTAATAACAAACCTAAAGGCCAAAGCAACCTATTACAATATGATCAATACTTGAATTAATACAAAACGTGTTCCCAACAATCTCCCCCTAAGTATTGGTCATTAAGGTTGCTTGACGTCGTCTTTGTTTCTTGTGGCTTTGACGTCTTCTGAATCTTTGTTCTTTGTTCTTGATAGTGATGTGATATGATATGGTACTGATCTGCCGTTCTCCGATGGTCTCTGCTTCTGGTGTCTTCACGCCTTCTCTACCATGCTCATATGTCTTTTGACTTTGGTTCTTTAACTTGTTCTTACTTCTTCAATCTTTAACTTGTGAAAGGTTGTAGTGCTTGAACTTTGACTTTTCTTTAACATATTCTGAACTTTTGATATTTCTGAGTCTTTATGAGAACTTAACTTCAGGATATGAGCATGATGGAGTCTTGATGATGGTTGAAGTCCAGGTCTTCAAGCTCCTCCTCCGCAGCAGCAACAACACGAACCAACCGGCACTTACAGGCTCAGACTTCGAGATCGTCAACAGCATAGTGTGAAGACTTTCCCTAATCCTTGCCCAGGACGTTCTGAATTGGATACTCCCGAAAGGGCTAACACGGACACACCGAAGTGCACCCACGATTCAGTGAGTCGCTGGAGATCACCCCACAACTGTAGACCATTTTTGAAACAAACACTACGCGTAACCCACAAGGAGTTACCGAAGTGACCTGCTGTCAGGGTTGTTTGATGTTATCCTGGCAGGATTTCCATTCTATCACTGAGAATCACAATTGTGAATTCTCTCAAGAATGTTCTCGGTAGATTGCTAAGATCTGCGAAGGACTCTTCTTAATTTTACAACTGCTGCCCATGATGTAGAACAAAAGTGTAATACTAAGTGTTACTAAGAGATATTTGATGAATCTCATGGCTCTAGACTCGATTAGTGCACATTTGTTTGGTCGTCGGAGGCATGGAGCAGATTGCCTCCTTTTCAATATCAACACATCTCGTAGTGAGAGGTCGATAGATGATGAAGGGTTCTCCGTGTGAAATGAAACAAGTGCCTTTTGAGAGACACCTGAGTGGCTAGAAGGTTTAGTGCAGTGCGTCACTGGGTCCATGACGTCTTTTGTCTTCAATACCGGTGATGCTCAGTCAACCAGTAGATTATGTATTGAACCCGGTGTCTGCCCTAAGGTTGAACAAATGGAGGGCTATTTCTTTTCACCCTTTTCTTTGCTTTTCTTTTTAATTCTTCAACCCCTTCTTTCTCCTTACATTTCATATCTCCTTTTCCAATCATACCTAGGACTTTCTAGTTCTAAACTATTGGTATTGTCCTTGGGTAGATCCCTCCGGCTCTAGCGGATCATAGGACGGTTATTCCTAACCTTAGTCACCTTATGATTCAATGACTATCCTATTGTTTCCATAACCAAACCTTTTGAAAAATCTCTCAAAGTGTTTATGATTGTGAAAACATATTTTGTTAACACTTTAAGAGTTTTGTGATTTTTAGAAAGACTCCCCCTTAACATGTGCTCATATGTAGTTAAAGTAAATTTACACATGCCGGGTAGAGTTGGCACTTTTGAATTGATTGATTTTCAATGAACATGATCTTCGCGAGACACGCTTACATCACTAGTAAACTAGCTTGAAATTATTACCCGTCCAGATCACATTCAAGGAAAATCGCTCGAAATCGGTACATTCTACTCAGACACGTCCGTTGCGAGACACGTTTACATCACCAGATAAACTGGCTTGAAATTATTACCCGTCCGGGATATGTCCTTTCGACTACTGACTTTTCCTATCATCAATTCGAGGGTCAATTCTGAGTCGAGCACTTATGAGATTCCATCTTTCCTTTATCATATTTTAATCATCAGTTATTCTCCCCCTCAAAAATAGCATACTCATGATGTTTTTAAAAAAACTTTATGATTAAAATATGCTGTTTTTGAGTTTTAGGGAAGAATTTCAAGAACTTTTTTTTCTTTTCAGAACAAAGATTATTTTTCAAATACTCCCCCTTGATGAGGGAATACTTGTCCTTATGAGCAGAATGTTTTGAAAAACTTAGAAAACATTTAGGTTTCATTCTACTCATAAGAAAGAAGCTTTCGCTCCTTTGATCAGGATTGATGCACTGAAGCGTACCTTAGGGTCCTTTCCTTACAGATACGGGTTGTGCACTGTTATGTGTACACAAACCATAGTCGGTGATGAAAAATGATGAAATTATGGAAATGATGAAACAATGAAATGGTACAAATGGTTATTACTCAGGACGACGAACGTGAGGATGTTAGGGATTCGTGCACGTCCTCCAATGTAACTTTCTAGTCGTCGCATCTGCATCCGGAACTTGATCTTATTGTCAATCCTTTTCACGAACTTCACCGCTTGCTTAGCATCATTCTTGCTCCATTTTATGACTCGTGACCATCCTGTGAACAACCCCTTGCTCCGTTTTTCCAAAATATCCTCAAGTTCAGTTTTGACCATTAGAAGAGTTTCGTCACTGAACTTGCGGAGCTCTTCAAAACCCATGAATCTTGGTGACGATCTGTCCCTTGTATAATACACCCCAAACGGTCTATCCCCAAACGTGTACGGCTGCTTGTCACCATATCCTGGAGGTTTGAAATCTGGCTTGACGAGATTTAACTGTGTTTGATAGCTTTCTACCCCAAGATGGACATCCTCAACTCGCGTTCTGATTACTATGCTGCGGATGTAGATGAGGATCGAGTTGATGATATCTTATTGAAGGCGTCCAGGGAGATGTTCAAGTTTCCCCTGAACTTTCAGTAGATACATATCTTCGATATCATTGAGGTTCAGGGAGGGATATTCAGCTTCACTGAAGGTGTACTCTTGATCATCCGATCTTCTCACAGTAATCTTCTTCAGAAAGTTGTACCCAAACATTGATTCGGTTTCTACACTGGTAATTGACAGAATCCTATAATTGCTCAAAACATCAGTATTAGTTGTTCTTATGGTGATCATAAACTTGTAGAACAACCTTCGCAGATTTGGCCAATGGTAGACCCCAAGAGCAGCATCTTCATTGTATTCTTGAACTTTGTCGATCCATAGACTGCCAACTTGTTGTTCTAAGCCTTCTATGGCATATGAGGCTGCTGGATATTTGGTAATTGACGTCGCATATCGTTTCTCAGGATTCGTGTTTCCATAGATGAGATAGGCTAAATCGTTGTTGAAGAAGTATGCTTTGGGTAACTTGGGATTGTTTGGATGACCAATGAGTGGTAAGGGATGGGTGTAATCATGGAGATGTAATTGTTCTTTTGGATTGGAGGCTTGTGCATCTTCCCAGTTGATGTTTTCTCCCAGAGCTCTTGCAACTTGTTCAATGTTGTATTCAAACTCCAGCTCTGTAGTTGTAGCTGTCTTGAACTCTGTGAATCCACTCTTGCGAACTCGGATGATGTCAGGTAACCCCAACTTTTGGACTTTAATTTCCTTTTTCAACCATTTTGTAAAGTCCACAATCGATCCTTCAACAAGTTCATCATTGTCATCTTTAGGATATGCATCAACCATCTTCTCAAACCAATCAAACTTTGGAGCTGGTGGATTGACCCATTCAGGTAGTGGTACGGCTTTTTCAGTAGCAGATGGAGCACGGACTTTTTGAACTTTTGTTGGAGCAATTGGAACTTCATGATCAGAACTTACATCATCATAAGATTCAGGTTCCTCGAATGCGCCGCCTTCAAGAGGGAAGAATACCGGTTGACTTGATTGTTTAGTTGTGCCGGAAGAATGTGCTGTGGAAGCACGACCAGTTGAAGAAGAATGTCTCCTCCTTTTCTTCCCTTGATCCTCCGGGTCTTCCCAATGGCGCTTGACTGGTTTGTCGAACTTGCACCCTTCTTTTGGAAGACTGGCTTCCTTGTCATCCTCTTTCATGGATTTGAATAGTACTTCTTGAAGTTCTCGTTCTTTTGGATCATCCATGATTTCCTCTAGTAATAACCCTTTGAGGTCAGATCTGGATGGTTTAGGTGGCATTGTTCGAATAGTGATTGGTGTTGTCTGCATTATTTTGGCCACCGTTTTTTCCAGATTTCTTTGGACAAATGTGTTGAGAATTCCTTGAAGATTGTCATGAAGATATTGAGTGACCTCTTAAGTAACTTGAGAACTGATTGTCTGCGGGACATGAGTTTTCAAATATTCTTCAGTTGTCTTTTCCAAGTCGAATTTATTAAACTGGGAAATTTGGTTATCCACCTTCTTTTCTACATTTTTGATCTGTTGTTTTATCTTTGTGTGCTCTTGTTCTTTTGCTTTGAATTTCTCTGACACATGCTCTTGAAGTATGGTAACCTTCTCCTTGAGTTCACTATATTCATTTGTGGATTGACCAACAGATGACGGTTGTGGTGATGGTGATTTGTCATCCTGTTTGTCATCTGACTTATCTTTTTCTTCATCATCCTCATTATTACTTTCATCTTCATCACTTTGACTTTCATCTTCATCACTTTTGCTTTCTCCTTCTCCTTCTTCATCATCTTCTTTATTTTTTTTGTTTTCAGATTCTTCAGACCCAGACCCAGATATTGATTCATTCTCAGACTTTCCAGATTCACTCTCTGATTCACCAAATGTTTCAGACCTTGCAGGTTCAGACTCCTCCTGTTCTTCCTCAGGAATTGATGTTGTACCTTCACCTCTTCTTATTTTCTCACGTCTTTTTTCATCCTCTTTATGTTTCAATAAGCTTTCTTTTGAGGCTTGCTTCATTTGTTCTCTTTCTTCTTTGTCAGTCAATGGTGGTTCAATTGGTGAAAATTGTTTATCTGAAAACTTGATCTGCTTTCCTTTGCCTGGTTTCAATCCCTTGTCTGATTCTGACAATGTAGATTTGAACTTTTCAATATCTTTCTTATTCTTGCCTTTCCTGAGGTCTACATTTTCACCTTCCTCCTCCTCACTTGATTCATCATGAAGTTGCATTGCTGATGAGGCTTTGGGAACTACTTTTCTTTTCTCAACTGTAGTGGCTTTCTTTGAACGAGAAACAGTGGCTCGAGCTGGGATTGATTTACTCTTTCCTTTTGATGATTTTGCCCCTTTGGGTACAATTCCCACTTTTTTGGCTTTCACAGCTTCGTCATACTTCTGATATGCCTCAGTATCCATCAGTTCTTTAGATAAAAAGTTTTGTGGAATTCTGGCACCTTGCTTTTCTGTGTGAGACTGCTGTGTTCTGATTCTGGTAAGAATGTAGTCTTTGTCTTCAGTGTGCATTTTCTCATTTACGGGTCGATTGAGTTCAGAATGTATTTGCATGAAACGTGAGATCAGGAGTTTGGTGAATCGGGGAAAAGGTATTTTGTAATCTTTATTTTGATGAAATTTGGTACTTAGAAAGATCATGTCTTTCCAGATGTATTTGGCGAAGTCTAGATGTTTTAGATTGATAACACCACAGAAGAATTGAAGGTGCTCTTGTCGAGGGTTTTCTAGTCCAGTGTTTTTTCCAGTTATACAATGAATGATGATTGAATACATGGTTTGCCATGGTTGTGGAAAGTACTTTCTTTCGACTTTGTAGAGTGATGTGAGTGGTTCTGTTTCATCATATCCCAGAAGCTGAAGTGTTTTGGCCATATCTTCAAATGTTGGATCATCGTGAAACTTCGTTAGTTTTCCCGTTACTTCTTTTGGAAGTTGCAATACATTCCTTAGTGTTTCAACCTTGAATGTGATCTCTGTATTATCCAAAGTGATGGTCATGCTCTCTTCGTCTTCACTAATGATCAGAGAATGCTAGAACTGGTTGAGATATATTTCAGGTACACTTGCTATGTTTGTCAAAGTGGGTCTGATGAAATGTCTGTCAAGGATTTCCACAATGATCTGGCAAGTTTCATGACATCATAACTTCTTGAAGTCTACTCTTGAGTTAGAGTGGCCGATCTTTCGTTCATCCCCTTCTGGAATTATTTGTTTTCGAGTAACAGATGCTTGAGACATGGTTCGAGACATGGTTCACCTGATCATCATAAACACCAACAACAATACACAATGGACATAGTATATATATGTTAGTGAATGACAGTGGTTTCATGAAATTATCCTTCATAATATGATGCATCACATTGAACAGAGATCTCATGAGGGGCATACACATATCATTCAATCAAATCATTTTCTAAACAAATCAGTTTTTATAAATAATTTTATTTCATGTTCGAGTTTGTAAAGATTTTAAGTTTGAAACAAGTTTTATAAGTTTGTTAAACTTGAAAAACATAGAAACAAACTTAGAAGTTTTAGAAACTTGATAACATGAGATCATCTTTATAAAACCTAGATAAGTTTAAGAAGAATGATTAGATCAGAAACTAGATCAGCATAGAACCTTAATTATCATAGTTACTCGATTAGCATAGAACCATGACTATCAAAGTTACTCGATCATCTTATGCATTTAGAAACTCGATCAGCTTACTTGACTAGAATAGTTACTCGATTAGCATAGTTACTCGACTATCACAGTTACTTAATCATCTTATTCTTTTAGAAACTCGATCAGCTTAAGTCTAACAAGAGAGACTAGACTAGGAGAAGTTCGACTAGTGTAGAAGCTCGACTAGTAGAGTTGCTCGACTAGTTGAGTTCCTCGACTAGTTGAGTTGCTCGACTAGTTGAGTTGCTCGACTAGTTGAGTTCCTCGACTAGGTTGACTGTTGTCTCCTAACTCGGAGACAAAGTCGATCATCTTGCACAAACTTGATCACCTTAACATACTTGGGTAAGATACTTGACTATCATAACAAACTTTGAACAAACACATTCAGCAAGAAACTTGATATGTTGCACGATTACACACACAGATACATGATATTCAACAAATTTTATGTATATCTGCGTATCTAATCATTTATCTCATGATCTATCATTGAAAAAAAAACAAGCATCCAACAATAATCTAACAAACACAACGCATCACTGTACTTCACAGTCTCACAAATACGACTGCCTTAAACCCTAAAACACTCAATCAATCCTACTGGGGTTATGAAACTAATTAAACATGTGCAATATCTACATAAACATATAGTAAATCGTTTACACATACACAATTAGATCAAATAACTTCCAACAAGAAACGCCCAAATCGGTTCTATAAACCCTAATTCGCAAATCTTAAAATTCAATCACAAAAGCAACCATAGAATGATCATAGTGCCTAACGGATTAAATTAAAACACTTACAGATTATCAGAAATGAAAAAACTTTAATTCTTGAGACTTATGCGTTTTTGGCGGGCTGGGAGGATTTTAGAGTGAGTGTGAATAACTGTGTGTGTTGTGTGTTTGACTAAAGTCAATCCGTTTCTTTTATTTAAGTTTGTTTGTGCTTTAGACAATTTTGGTCCTCAAACTTATGTCCAAATATATCTCAAGTCCTCAAGCAAATAATACTTCACATTATGACATGTTTAATCCTTTGCTAGAATCCTGGTTCACTTATGGTCCTTTTGATACATCTTTTAACAGCATGACACTTTCAGTCCTGTGATTTTTATGATGAAGATATTGATGAAGATAAGAGAAGGATAAATGTGAAAAAATTTCTCCCCCTCAAAATATGTTTGTGATTTGAAATTAATAAAAATTTGAAAGGACGAGAACATATTTTGATGCGGTTTCACTTTTGCACACTTATAGATCTTTTTTTTTTTTTTTTTTTTTTTTTTTTTTTTTTTTTTTTAATAAAAAAAATGAAAAATCTTTTTGTGTTTTTCAATAATTATTTACAAAGATAGTTTGATGTTTGACTCTTTTTAATTTTGAAGTAGAAAAGTATTTAAGTCATCCGGATTCAAACACCTCATGCCAATTTGGTGAACCAGTTCCACAAATTTTGCATGGGGCAAGGCTTTGGTAAACAAGTCCGCCAATTGGTGTTCAGTACCCACAAAGTATAATTCAACAGTACCCATTTCCACATGCTCCTTGATGAAATGATAGCGTAGAGCAATATGCTTGGACTTGGAATGTTGGACCGTGTTGCAGGAAATAGCGATGGCACTCTTGGAATCACAGTACATAGGAATCTTGTTGAAGACGTATCCATAGTCCATCAGCTGAGATCGCATCCAAATGACTTGAGCGCAGCATGCTGACATGGCGACGTATTCCGATTCTGTAGACGACAGTGATGTGCAGTCTTGCTTCTTTGATTGCCAAGAGACAAGCTTGTCACCTAAAAACTGTACTCCCCCTGATGTACTTTTGCGTGTGTCTAAGCACCCTGCATGGTCAGCGTCTGAAAATGCAACAAGTTCAAATCCAGAATCCTTTGGATACCAGATCCCCAAATTAATGGTTCCCTTTATGTATCTAAGGATTCTTTTAACGGCTGATAAATGCCGCTCAGTTGGTCTTGACTGATATCGGGAGAAAAGGTACGTGGCAAATACAACATCCGGTCTGCTAGCTGTGAGATACATGATCGACCCAATTATACTACGATATTTTGTAGGATCAATGGCTGTCCCATGTATGTCAGCATCTAGCTTCGGGGATGAGGAAGACATAGGGGTGTTATAGGTGTCACAGCTGGTCATACCATGCTTTTTCAGGATTTCCTGAGCATACTTGGACTGACTAAGGAATATACCACGGGGTGATTGATGAACTTGCAGTCCTAAGAAGAACTTCAGTTCACCCATCATGGACATCTCAAAGTTATTTTTAATTAATTTTGCGAAAGCATTTGAGTACTTTTTATGTGTTGATCCAAAAATGATATCGTCGACATAAATTTATACGATGAGAATGTCCTCCCCGTGTTTTTGTATAAACAAAGTCGGGTCCACATTTCCTTTAGTAAAATGGTTTGCAAGTAAGAAAGCAGATAACTTGTCGTACCAGGCCCTTGGGGCTTGTTTAAGGCCGTAAAGGGCTTTCTTTAGCCGATATACGTGATTCGGATGTTCTTGGTCCACGAAGCCTTCTGGTTGAGAAACGTACACCTCTTCCCGGAGTTGGCCGTTGAGAAATGCAGTCTTCATATCCATTTGGTAGACAGTAATGTTCTTGTGAGCCGCGTAAGCCAGGAACATGCGAACAGCCTCAAGCCTTGCGACTGGAGCAAACAATTCTTCGAAGTTGATTCCCTCTTCTTGACTGAATCCTTTTGCGACTAGCCGAGACTTGTTACGAATGACAGTACCATCTGCATCTAACTTGTTTTTCCAGATCCATTTCAATCCAACGACATAAACCCCATCTGGTCTCTCTACCAGTTCCCAAACTTCTAACCGCTTGAATTGTTCCAATTCTTCTTGCATGGATTCAATCCAGTTGTCATAGATAAGGGCTTCCTTAATGTTTTTGGGTTCGGCTTGACAAACGGTGAGAGCATAAATGCTGGTTTCACCGTCTGTATGGAGTCTTTGTCTTGTCATGACTGGGTTTTCTGGATTACCACTGATGTTTACTAAGGGATGGTCCTTTGTCCATTTATGAGTGGATGGATAGTGTTGATAATTATGGTGCAGGTTTGACGGTTCCAAATTGCGTGTAGAAGATTCTGCAATATCAGGAAAGGTTGGTGCAGGAGCAAATGGATTAAAGAATGCATCTCCGTCATAACCTGATGGTGTGGGTACTTCAGCAGAGTTGTGGGGGGAATCTTCAGCTGTGGGTGTAGAAGTGGAAGGTGTTTGATCTACTGACGATGATGGTTCTGGTTGAGGTGCGTCGTCAGCAACTGCTGTGGAAGTAGTTGCTGGTGTATCAGGTGCTTGATTGTTTACGGTTTGAGCAGCGGAATTGGTGGATACAGTAGAGGCACGATTAACTAGAGAGTCATCGAACAGAGGAGCAAACAAGTCTTTTATATCCTTTCTGTTGAACGGTAATGGTTCAGCTGAAGATTCAGGAAAGTTGAGACGGTTGTGTGCGGGTTCTAAGCTATTTTGCTCAGAAGCCATTTTTGTGAGCTCATCAAAATTAGCATGGATTGTCTCTTGAATTTCCCGAGTACGGCGATTCCAAATTATGAATCCTTTCGAATTCTCACAATAGCCAACAAATACTCCTATGTCTGCTTTGGCTTTCAGTTTACCAAGATCATCACGATCATTCTTTGGATAACAGAGAGCTCCAAAGACATGAAAGTAATTGATATTTGGTTTTCGACCATGAATAAGCTCATATGGTGTTTTGTCATGGCGTTTGGTGATCATGCATCGGTTCTGGGTATAACAAGCAGTTGAGACAGCTTCAGCCCATAGGTAGTCTGGTAATTGGGCATTAATCAACATAGTTCTTGCTGCCTCCACTAACGTACGGTTGCGTCTTTCGACTACTCCATTTTGTTCAGGGGTGCGAGCAATTGACGTTTGATGAACAATACCATTTTTCTCAGTGAACTCCCGAAGAGTTTGATTCTTAAATTCAGTACCATTGTCTGTTCTGATGATTCTGACAGTGTTACGAACCTGAACTTGAATCTTTATGAGAAAAGTAATGATCATCGAAGGAGCTTGGTCTTTGGTACGAAGAAAGTAGACCCAAGTCCACCTCGAGTAATCATCCACTATTACCAAAATGTACTGTTTCCCGTTTATGGTTTGAACACGCATAGGACCACACAAATCCATATGAAGCAGTTGTAGGACATGATCTGTGCTGTGATATGCTTTTGGAGTAAAGTGGGCACGATGACTCTTTCCTTGTTCGCAAGCAGGACACAAGTGATCTTTGGCATATCTGAATTTGGGAAGACCGTCGACCAACTTTTTCTTAGCAAGATCGGTCCTCGTCTTGAAGTTCAAATGAGACATCCGTTTGTGCCATAGCCATGCCTTTGTGGGATGTGCCTTTGAAAGTAAGCATATGGGAGAGGAAGCTGTCATGCTTTCAAAAGAAATGGTATATAGACTGGTGCCACGTTTTCCTTTCATCAGATCATTTCCTTGAAGATCCCGAATAAAACAAGTTTTCTCTCTGAATGCCACCTCCAAATCACCATCACAAAATTGTCCGACTGAGAAAAGATTGTGACTTAGGCCTTCAACGTAATAAACCCTGCTAATTTCGATGTTCCCATTTACATAGTCTCCATAATCCATAATAGCAGCGAAGTGATCATTCCCGAATCTGACCGTTCCAATGAACTTTGCAACAAAGTTTACAAGAAGCTTGAGATTGCCGGTCATATGTCGGGAACTGCCGCTATCAACAATCCATAGAACAATTTGGACCACCTGCATCACAAGAAGTTGACACAGAGGCAAGTTTGGTAATGGTGGATCCCGTTTGGTTAGTAACACATGTATTAAGCATTTTAGGTACCCATTTAAAGCTAGATGTGTTTTGCAACCAACGCTGCCACGTCCAATGATGAACTCAAATAAGTACATTTTATTATCATCATTTATCCTATTTATTTGACTTGTTTTATTATATTATATATGAGAATTGATACGTTAATGTTTACTTTTGTAATTCTCAGGTAAAAACAAGTATTATGTGAAACTTGGCGATTTTGGACTAATTATGGAGCAAAACAAGCAAGATGTTAAGAGTCTACTGAAATGTACAAGATCAAGATCATTCTACTCCAGATACGCCGCATCCTACTTCTAACATACGGCGTATCACTATCAAGATTTCACAAGTTACGATCCAAGTACATGCGCCGCATACAAGAATCAAGATACGCCGCATCTGAAGACGGTGTACGAATATTCCTGAATATATTAATCTTGGACCCCACGCGAAGTTAAGTCAATGCGCCGCATCTATCAACTAGATGCGCCGCATCTAACCCTCAGACAGAAACTATAAATACCCCAAAGTCAGACAAATTTTGTGTGCAAGATACCATACGTACGAGTACCAAACCAAAGACGAATTCAGACGTATTAGCAGCACAAGACACACCCTGAACGAAGATACAAGAGCTGTAAGAAGGTCCTGCATGTATTCAATTCATTAAGTAGTTTTGTTTTATTGTATTAGTACACTTTAATTCATCAGGATTGATGGGCTGATGTCATGTGACTACGGAATATCATGCGCACCCCTTAAAATTGCTTTCCCATTAATTAAAGTTTATATGTTGATGTCTTTGGTGACTTTTATTAGTACATTGATAACCTCTGTGTCTAGCTGAGCATTGCTTGGGTCGCCATGCCCCTTCCTCGCCTATTTGTTTCAGCGTCTCTTTAATAAATAGGATAGACATAAGTAATCATTAAGGGTTTACTCGCCGATAAGATTAGAGCCAACGAGAAAGGTTTAATTATATACACTTCTTATAAAACTAGCAATAAAACAAGTGACAAGCTACTTAACTATCAGGACAGGTCTTCTTATTGTCTCGAGTATCTATCTGTGTACGTGTGTGCTAATCGCTGATTCGTGCTCATTAGTTTAGTTTTTATTTAATCATAACCAAACCGTGCCAGTCTCTCAGGCTAAACCCCCTTGCGTTAGATTAGGTTGTACAGCTAACTTAAGATATTAAAATACTGATTAGAATAACTAGATAATACGTTCCACTCTTAGTGATCGACACTCTACTTACCATTATATTCATACTGACCGGGTACACTGCTAGTTAAGTGTGTGTGTTATTGATAAGTTGACTAAATATAAATTTAAAACTTGAGTAGGCATTAATACTGCTAAACCGCAACGACACGCGCACGTACATCAAGTTTTTGGCGCCGTTGCCGGGGAGTGAATTGTTATGATCTGTTAATTTGATTAGTATTTTAATTAGGTTTTTTATTTTATTTTTTATTTATTTATTTATTTATTTATTTTTTATTTTTAGATTCTAACCACTAACTCTTTTATATATTAGATAAATTGCATTCATTGTATTATTTGCATATTTTCTGTTTTTGTGTGTTTTTATTTTCTTTAATTTTTGTTTCTTTTTGTTTGTTTTTATTTTTTGTTTTTCTTTTTCTATTTTTTTGCATTCTGCTATCGTTGTATTGTGCTGATACAAACGATACGGCGCATCTGGTTTCACAGATACGGCGTATTGCGTTTAATTTTTATAAAATACAACGCGTTTAATAAATTCGAGTACGACGCATCTTTTCCCAAGATACGGCGTATTCTGTTTTTAATAAGAAATTTTTCTAAACCTTAACGCCATACGACGCATCTGTTTTAACAGATATGGCGTATTTTCGATTTAAATTAAAAACAGTTTTCGAATTATTAAACAGATATGACGCATCGATCTCTATCGATACGGATCATCTTCTAAATCAAAAATCTTGTATTTTGAAAAGTAACGAAAATATGGTGCATTAGCTTTTGTTAATACGACGCATTTAATTTTAATAAATATAAACGATTTTTGATAATTTAATCTGGATACGGCGCATTCTAAAATTATAAGCGGCGTATCAGTTTTCTGAATAAAAGTCTGATTAAATTTTAACGAAATAAGATACGGCGTATCCAACTTTCTGGATACGGCGCATCGTCAGCAGATATCATCAACTTTTTCTTATTTCCGAACGGAAAATATTCTAACCTTTACACTAGGAAGTTTTTACTTTGAAATCTACCTATTTTAACTTTCAGGAACAATGTTCGATATTTTCCCCAACTGGTTCGGAAGACCCCAAAGAAACCCTACCATGGAAGAGTTTGCACTACTGATCGCTCAAGCAAATGAAAAAGAACATTATGAAGCAAGAAACCTTATCAATGAATTCAAAGGCAGTCATGAGCTGTTACTAAAGGAACAAAACAACATGATTAATGGATTGGCAATTGAAGTGCACCAATTGTGAACGGTGCTTAACAAGGTTCTTTTGGTAAGACACGATCTGAAAGGAATTACAACTAGAGGCGGAAAGTCAACCTTTCAAATCGGAGAGACACCCGAGGATAACAGTACAAACAAGATTTCCCCTGAATCTATATCATCTGAGCAAGTGCAACCAAAAGAGACTAATCCAGAACATGTGATTAGAGAAGAACCTTCTGTTGAACTTAAACAATCAGCGCTACCTTTTCCACATAGAGTAAGGAAGGAGAAAGAAGATGCCTATCAAAGGAAGTTCTTGGAAAATCTCAAGCAGCTGCAGCTAAGCATACCATTTATGGAAGCCCTAGTGCAAATGCCAAAATATGCTAAATATCTGAAGAGCTTGCTTACAAACAAGTCCAAACTTGAAGAGGCTTGCACTGTAACAATGGGGGAAAGAAGCTCAGCAGCATTGCTCAACAAACTTCCATCTAAGGAGAAAGATCCAGGGAGTTTCACTATTCCTTGTCAAATTAAAAATTTACATATTGGAAATGCTTTAGCCGACCTAGGAGCTAGTATAAGTCTTATGCCCTCTTCTATGTATGAAAAATTAGGCCTTGGTGAACCAAAACCTACTAGGATGTGCTTAGAGCTAGCTGATAGGTCCATACAATACCCATTAGGAATAGCTGAAAATATATTAATAAAAGTTGATAAATTTGAATTACCTTTTGACTTTGTTATCCTCGATATGCCTGAAAATTCTAGAACTCCTATAATATTAGGACGACCATTTTTAGCCACTGCTAGGGCCATGATTGATGTTTTTAATAAAAAGATAACTCTTACCATAGGAAAAGATGAGGTTGAATTTAATATGGAACAATCTATGAGTAAAACTAATTATGAAGATGATGAATGCTATAATATCGATGTTTCTGATGACACGATTAATCAATTTACTCAGAAATTGTTAAAAAGTAATTTGCTTGATTCTTTTCTGCTTAAAAATTTAGAAAACACAATTGCTATAGAAGATCAAGTTGATGAAAATACTATTGATAATAATTTCGCTGTTGATTCCGCTGTTTGTAACTCCATACGGCGCATCGAACAAGTTTATTCCGCTAGTGCTAATAAAATTGATGATGTTAAACCTGTGCTTAAGGATCTCCCTTCTACTTTGGAATATGCTTATTTAAATGGGAACACTAATTCACCCGTTATTATTGCATCTGACTTAACGCCAAAAGAAAAAGAATCCCTTTTGCAGGTACTATATAAACGAAGAGGAGCATTAGCATGGAGTATGTCTGATATTAAGGGAATTAGCCCGTCATTCTGTACACATAAAATCCTTATGGAAGATGAATTCAAACCAACTATCCAACCCCAAAGGCGTTTGAATCCAAAAGTCCAAGACGTGGTGAAGAATGAAATTGTAAAATTACTTGACTCTGGACTTATCTACCCAATTTCCAACAGCTCGTGGGTCAGTCCTATCCACGTTGTACCAAAAAAGGGAGGAATGACGGTAGTACTCAATGAAGACAATGAGCTAATCCCTTCAAGAACTGTTACTGGATGGAGAGTTTGCATCGACTACCGCAAACTCAATGATGCTACGCGAAAAGATCACTTCCCTCTTCCATTTATTGATCAAATGTTAGAAAGACTGTCAGGATATGATTATTATTGTTTTTTAGATGGTTTTTCAGGTTTCTTCCAAATACCTATTGCCCCCGAGGATCAAGAGAAGACGACTTTCACCTACCCTTATGGAACCTTCGCCTATAGGAGAATGCCGTTCGGACTATGCAACGCCCCTGCTACTTTCCAACGTTGTATGACAGCTATCTTCCATGATATGGTAGAAGACTTTATGGAAGTCTTTGATGTGTTGCGTGTGTCGTTGCGGTTTAGCAGTTTTAATTCCTACTCAAGTTTTAAATTTATATTTAGCCGACTTATCAATAACACACACACTTAACGAGCAGTGTACCCGGTCAGTATGAATATAATGGTAAGTAGAGTGTCGATCACTAAGAGTGGAACGTATTATCTCGTTATTCTAATCAGTATTTTAATATCCTAACGCAAGGGGGTTTCAGCCTGAGAGACTGGCACGATTTGTTTGCAATTAAATAGTAAAATAAACCAATAGGCACGAATCAGCAAGTAGCACACACGTACACAGATAAATACTCGAGACAATAAGAGGGCTGTCCTTATGATTAAGTAGATTGTCACTTGTTTTATTGATAGCTTTATATGAAGTGTATGTAGTTAACCCTTTCTCGTTGGTCCTATTCTTATCGGCGAGTAAACCCTTAATGATTACTTATGTCTAAAAGTTATTCCTAAGTGATCAATTTAGTAATAACCGTGGGAGCCACATTATTTTCCGCAGTCAAATGCCCGCAAGCCACTAATAAACACAGAGGTTATCAATGCACTAATAAGTAGTAACCAAAGACATCAACATATAAACTTTAATTGATGGGAAAGCAAGTATTAAAGGGAGTGCAATCTTTCGTTGTCACATTACACAAGCCACCAATCCTGATGAATTAAAGTTTGCTAACACAATAAAACAAAACTACTTAATGAATTAAACACATGCAGCACCGTCTTACAGCTCTTGTATCTTCGTTTGGTGTGTCTTGTGCTGCCTCCTTGACTGAATTCGTCCTAGGGTTCTGCTGCTTCGGTCTTCGAATCTAATATAATGCACCGACCAAAAGCTCTGGAATTCGTCTGGTCTTGGGGTATTTATAGTTTCTGTCTGAGGGAAGATGCGGCGCATCTTGTAAGTAGATGCGGCGCATGTACTTAACTTCGCGTGGGGTCCAAGATTATAATATTCAGGAATATTCGTACACCGCCAGAAGATGCGGCGTAGCTCCATGATTAGATGCGGCGCATGTCCTCTTGTATCTTGGATCGTATCCGGTGAAATATTGATATCGATGCGGCGCATGTCATGAGTGAGATGCGGCGCATCTGGAGCAGATTTAACTTGATCATGTCCATTTCAGTAGACTCTTCACTTTATGCATGTTTTGCTCCATTATTAGTCCAAAATCGCCAAGTTTCACCAAATGCTTGTTTTTACCTGAGAATTACAAAAGTAAACGATTAAGTATCAATCCTCATACATAATATAGTAAAACAAGTCAAATTAATAGGATAAATGATAGTAATAAAATGTACTTATTTGAGTTCATCAAATATCCCCCCACTTGAACTTTACTTGTCCCTAAGTAAACCTTAGAATTTCTCTTATGAAAATGTATCCTAAAAGATGTTAGGATTTATTTTTATATCAAGCATGTATTCGGTTAATTCATAATCACACAACTAAACACTTTAACGAATTAGAAGTATAATAAAATAATTTGATAAAAGCAAATCTAATCGTTTAACTGTCCAGTCATGACGAATATTCTATCATAAGCTTGGCAAGTATACACATCTCCCCCACTAAAGCCAAGGAATAACAAGTCTAAAGCGGTAAAAAGGGTTTGTAGGCTTAAGGGTTAATTATTCTCTTTCACTATCGATCTCAAATTCCAGAAAAGGCGACAAAATCACAAATACATGATCGAATCCACGAACACGATACTTGCAATTGCTCAAATCCTTAACTCGAATAGGCTAAAGATAGGTCCAAACTTCACCAATAATAATATATCAAAAAGGGCGACAAAATCATAAATACATAGCCGAATCCACGACTACGATACTTAAGATTGCTCAAATCCCTAATCTCAATAAATCAAAGGTTTGGTTGGATAAAGAATATTATAGGGTATGGATAATATTTGGGATATAAATTGGTGTAAAAATAAAAATAAACAAAACAAATAAATTAAAATCCTAAGTGTGGTTAATCACTATCCCAACCATCCCATGAATAAGACTCATATCATTGAATAACTCACGCTTTAACACTTGAAACACACGCTTTAGGTAGACACGAATTATACTCAACAAGATCTTAATCAAAGAATAAACCTTAATTGGCGTTCATAACTGCCAATTCCCATTCAATCCATAGATATAATATATAACAAATAGTGGTGATATCGACCACTTACATAACTTTACATAAGTTGGTTAAAACAAACTTCCAACTTTTCTTTCTTTCCTTTTTTTTTTTTTTTTTTTTTTCGATTTTTTTTTTTTTTCAAACTACTAACATAAACATAGATGTGTAAAATTTCACCACATCACTAAAACGATAACTCTGGATAATTTTTCCATACTTTTCATGACTTCAGAAATAACGGTAATAGTGAAAGTAGTAAACACACGAAAAATAAACTCAAAGATATACAATATTTACTTTCACTCCAATTGCATTGTGCAATTTCCCGACCTAACCATAGATAATGAATTACGCACGTGAACACAGGTAATGTAAGGAAACACACTTTGCCTATAGCAATTAACTAACCACGGATTCTAATCTACAGGGTAGGCTAAGGTGTAAGGGTGTAACGAAACATTTTAAACATAGGTGTAAGAAACGAAAGGAATGGCTCTGAGTGTTTTTCTAGGGGTATCTTACTCTAAAAATGAGAGTAACAAAAGGGTTTATACGGGGGTTAACTAACCAGTGTAGTTAGTTAATAACACATAACATATAATAGGCTATTTGGGTGTAATCCTAGAAATTTACCAATTTAGACAAGTCATTCCAATTATATAAATAATACTCATTATGGTGGTCTCGAATAGTATACAAGCCAAGTTCTAAAGTTTATAAGTCACCGGCACACTCATAGATTTGTGAATTTTGAAAAATCACAATTTTTGAAAATAACGTCATGTGTGCAGCTATGCAACTTAGATCTTAAACAAAAACATGCTAAAAATTTTTAAGTTTGATATATTAAGCACATTTTAAGCATAATTTTTGAAAAAGTTTAGGACAAGTAATTGTTAAGTGTTCTAATTCTCCAATCCCCCCACTTAAGTTAAACAACGTCCTCGTTGTTTGTATAAAAGGTTAAAAACTGGAAAATAAAAGAATTAGAACAGGAAAACTCCCCTGAGATTTGCTCGGTATGATCCTCCATTTGATAAGAGCAAAAATCATCTTTCTTGTGGATTAGAACGTTTAAGCTTCATACTTGATGTATCCACAGGAAATCCAGGAAACTATAATACCACCAACACTTTAAAACACACCTAAGATAAGAAAGGTTCAAACTTGCATAATACATTAGTAGTTAGATAAAAATAAAACTTAAAAAATTAAAACTGAAAATCATCAGGTCAGTCGATGCGCCGTATCTTATGGAAGAAGATACGCCGTATCGAGCCTGGAATTAATACGGATCAGAATAAAAGATGCGCCGCATCCTTAACCAGGGATGCGCCGCATTAAAATAAACTGATAAATAGTTTTAAAGTCGAAAATAAAAATGCAGAAAAATAAAATAGGATATGACCATTGCAGGAGATGCGTCGCATCTCAGGATTGAGATGCGCCGTATCCTCATGCGGGCCTGACTGACTCGACACAGAAAACAGAATAATAAAAATTCTCCGGGTTGTCTCCCGGTAAGCACTTGTCTTTATTCCAGAGTCTTCAAGTTAGACTCACGTTCAGCTCTTCATTTAGTTCTTGTCACGGTCCATTCTTCTTCCTTCATCCGAAAGATTTTCCCGTATATCTCTGCGACGTTTTCTTCCGTTCGACTTAATCTAATATAACTCTTTGTCTTCGCCGCAGTATACTCTTCATCAGGACCTAAAGAATATTTGATGATTTTAAATTTTTCAGAAATAATCATGGGTGGCTCATTGTAAGGAATCCCAAGTAGTCGACACTTCCTTTTGGTAAACTCTTCATTGTCTTTATCAACGAACTCGAAATAAGGATCCTTAATCAAATAATCATCTAGTTCTTCAATTAATGACTTATTATCTTGAATCGCCTCCCATTCTCTTTCCAAATCCCATTGTAACCGTCGACTAAGCTTCGTAAAATCATCAAATTGTTCATGCACCCATTCCCAGAAAGTAGTATCCGATGTCCCCTTAAGTCCTTTCAAGCGTTCAATTCTACCCTTTTCTTGCAAAGCCTCCGCTTTTTGTGGGCAGTCTTCAACATTATCGTACCACTCATAATCTTCAAAGGTTACATCGTTTCCAACCCGTTTCATCCCAATTATACTTCCCCCATTACAGGTTCCGTCACTCTTATAATCACAGGTCGGCCAAACACTACTTCCGTCCTTGAAAACGAAGGGTGTACAGGTGTGATTAATGTGCTCAGATTCCCATGGTTTATCCCAAACCCATGGTACTTGGTCATTCCATTCGTAGCACCAGGTGTTTTTGAAATCATCATAAGTCTTAAATCCTGGAGATCTCCAGTTAGCACATCATCGTCGACTCGAAGAAGGTAGTTAAATTCCTTGAACTGCTTGCACAAGGGTGTCTCATAATCGAACACATCAATGTCAATTCTGAAAAGTTCTTCAATGCCCTCATTGATTGTTGAATCATGAAGTGACGACCCATAATCGCTTTCTACTTCTTCGTCTTCTCCTCTCATCCAATATACCCATAATGCATCCTTAGTAGCTCGATCCATACTCTTATGGTTATTAAACTTACTAGCCAACCACTCTGAAAAATCAACATCGTTAGGATCGTGGTTAACGTCAAAGCAAGCCTTCCCAATCATATTCTTTTTATTCTCCATGAACTCGTTAAATTGCTTCTTAAAACTCCGAGTCAACCATGAAGTCATAATCTGCTTGACTTCATTTGCAGGGGCAAATTCCGGACTACCATATTTGAGTTCTAGCCAATCATTGAGGGAGAGGTCTATCAATCTTACCAATCTGCCATGAAATAGTAATTCCGCCAAAGCATAATTTCTGTCATTATCCAGATAGTTCTCATTTAATCCCCAGTACTGCTCGGAATATGGCATGTAAGAGTTTTGGGTATTGCCTCCACCACAGCTTTCGTTGCTTGAATCCATGTATGCAAGATAGAATTTCCCATCATCTTCTTCGATAGTAGTCCAGTTCAATCCTTCGGCTTCAATGATAGGCCATAAGAGCGACAATTCTTCTCCAGTGTACCTCACAAATACATCATAAGAGAATACCTCTTTGTCAATGTTGCATAAACGCATGAATTCCTTAAAAGCAGCTTCAAGAGGAGTCTCCCAAGAGAATAAATCTGCATTGATCATGAGCACATTGAATGAATCTGAAAACAAGCATTCCTTAGCAAGATATCCGTTAACTGACATGTCTTCCATAGCAAAATCTGTCATCCAAGGTAAAATCATCAGTAGGATTTGTTCGCTAGAAGAGAAATTAATGAATATAGAAACGGATATATGAATACAAATAGCTGATATCTGCAGACGATGCGCCGTATCCAAATAGTTGGATACGCCGTATCTTATAATCGTTAAAATTAAATCAGACTTTTATTCAGGAAAATAGATACGCCGCTTAGAATTTATGAATGCGCCGTATCGAATTAATTAATCAAAAATCGATATTTATTTAAAATTAAATACGTCGTATTAACGAAAGTTAATGCGCCGTATTTTCGTTACGTTTAAAAATACGAGATTTTAGATTCAGAGGATACGCCGTATCGACAGGGATCGATGCGCCGTATCTGTTTAATAATTCGCAAACTGTTTTTAATTAAAATAATAGATACGCCGTATCTGCTAAAGCAGATGCGTCGTATGGCGTTAACGTTTAGAAATTTTTTTTTTATTAAAAACAGATACGCCGTATCTGCTAAAGCAGATGCGTTGTATTACTTTATCGCTTAGAAAAATTTTCTTATTAAAAACAGATACGCCGTATCTTGGGGAAAAGATGCGTCGTATCGAATTAATTAAACGCGTTGTATTTAAAAAAAATTAAACGCAATACGCCGTATCTGAGAGATCAGATGCGCCGTATCGTTTGATTTAGCACAGTACAACGATAGCAGAACAGAAAAAATACGAAAAATAAAAACAAAAATTAAAACACACAAACAAAAATAAACACAAAAACCAAAAATAAAAGCAAACAAATAACACACAAAACAACAAATATGCAAAATAATACAATGATGCAATTAATCTAATAAAAAGAAAAACCTAATTAAAATACTAATCAAATTAACAGATAATAACAATTCACTCCCCGGCGACGACGCCAAAAACTTGATGTGCTGCGTGTGTCGTTGCGGTTTAGCAGTTTTAATGCCTACTCAAGTTTTAAATTTATATTTAGCCGACTTATCAATAACACACACACTTAACGAGCAGTGTACCCGGTCAGTATGAATATAATGGTAAGTAGAGTGTCGATCACTAAGAGTGGAACGTATTATCTCGTTATTCTAATCAGTATTTTAATATCCTAACGCAAGGGGGTTTCAGCCTCAGAGACTGGCACGATTTGTTTGCAATTAAATAGTAAAATAATACAATAGGCACGAATCAGCAAGTAGCACACACGTACACAGATAAATACTCGAGACAATAAGAGGGCTGTCCTTATGATTAAGTAGATTGTCACTTGTTTTATTGATAGCTTTATATGAAGTGTATGTAGTTAACCCTTTCTCGTTGGTCCTATTCTTATCGGCGAGTAAACCCTTAATGATTACTTATGTCTAAAAGTTATTCCTAAGTGATCAATTTAGTAATAACCGTGGGAGCCACATTATTTTCCGCAGTCAAATGCCCGCAAGCCACTAATAAACACAGAGGTTATCAATGCACTAATAAGTAGTAACCAAAGATATCAACATATAAACTTTAATTGATGGGAAAGCAAGTATTAAAGGGAGTGCAATCTTTCGTTGTCACATTACACAAGCCACCAATCCTGATGAATTAAAGTTTGCTAACACAATAAAACAAAACTACTTAATGAATTAAACACATGCAGCACCTTCTTACAGCTCTTGTATCTTCGTTTGGTGTGTCTTGTGCTGCCTCCTTGACTGAATTCGTCCTAGGGTTCTGCTGCTTCGGTCTTCGAATCTAATATAATCCCCTGACCAAAAGCTCTGGAATTCGTCTGGTCTTGGGGTATTTATAGTTTCTGTCTGAGGGAAGATGCGGCGCATCTTGTAAGTAGATGCGGCGCATGTACTTAACTTCGCGTGGGGTCCAAGATTATAATATTCAGGAATATTCGTACACCGCCAGAAGATGCGGCGTAACTCCATGATTAGATGCGGCGCATGTCCTCTTGTATCTTGGATCGTATCCGGTGAAATATTGATATCGATGCGGCGCATGTCATGAGTGAGATGCGGCGCATCTGGAGCAGATTTAATTTGATCATGTCCATTTCAATAGACTCTTCACTTTATGCATGTTTTGCTCCATTATTAGTCCAAAATCGCCAAGTTTCACCAAATGCTTGTTTTTACCTGAGAATTATAAAAGTAAACGACTAAGTATCAATCCTCATACATAATATAGTAAAACAAGTCAAATTAATAGGATAAATGATAGTAATAAAATGTACTTATGTGAGTTCATCAGTCTTCATGGACGACTTCTCGGTGTTCGGTAACTCATTTAGTGATTGTCTCTTTAAACTTGATAAAATGCTTGCTAGGTGTGAAGAAACTAACCCTGTTCTTAATTGGGAAAAATGTCATTTTATGGTTAGAGAGGGAATTGTGTTAGGACATAAGATTTCTGGGAAAGGTATAGAAGTCGACAAAGCTAAATTTGATGTAATTGCCAAACTACCTTACCCCACTAATGTAAAAGGTGTTAGAAGTTTTTTAGGGCATGCTGGATTTTATCGTAGATTCATAAAGTATTTTTCAATGATATCTAGGCCTATGACCCAATTATTGCTAAAAGATGCGAAGTTTGATTTTTCTGAAGATTGCAAAAAGGCGTTTAATATACTTAAAGAAAAACTAACTTCTGCACCTATAATAATTTCGCCAGATTGGAATCTACCTTTTGAACTAATGTGTGATGCTAGTGATTATGCTGTTGGAGCTGTACTTGGCCAGAAGATAGAAAAGAAATTTAAGCCAATTTATTATGCTAGCAAAACATTAAATAATGCCCAAGAACATTACACCACCACGGAAAAAGAACTTTTAGCAGTAGTTTTTGCATTCGATAAATTTAGGTCATATCTTATATTGTCGAAAACTATGGTTTACACTGACCATTCTGCTTTGAAGTATTTGTTCAATAAACAGGATGCCAAGCCAAGGCTTATTAGATGGGTTTTATTGCTCCAAGGATTCGATATTGAAATTAAAGATAAAAAGGGTGCAGAAAATCTAGCTGCTGATCACTTATCTAGACTTGAAAACCCTGATATGGAGGTGCTTGATGAAAGGGAAATCGCTGATGACTTTCCTGATGAACACCTTATGATGGTAAGAATTAAGAGCAATAATAATAGACCATGGTATGCCGACTATATAAACTTTATTGTTGCAAATGAAATTCCAAAAGGGCTAACATCCGACGAGAAAAGAAGATTTCTAAATCGCGCTAGTGAGTATATTTGGGATGAACCTTATGCCTTTAAATTATGTCCTGACAATATTATACGAAGATGTGTAGATGGAGATGATGTCCCAGAAATATTAGCACATTGCCATTCAGGGCCGACGGGGGGACATCACGGTGCAGTTATTACAAGAAGAAAAATCCTTGATGCAGGATTCTATTGGCCCACTATGTTGGATGATGCAAAAGATTATATAAAAGGATGTGATGCGTGTCAACAATCCGGAAATATTACATCAAGAAACGAAATGCCGCAAAACTATATCCATGTATGTGAAGTTTTCGACATATGGGGATTGGACTTCATGGGACCGTTTCCTGAATCTAAAGGTAATAAGTATATTTTGGTTGCTGTTGATTACGTATCAAAATGGGTCGAAGCGCAAGCGTTACCAACAAACGACAACAGGGTAGTTCTTAAATTTTTGCAAAGTTTGTTCGCTAGGTTTGGAGTTCCTAAAGCATTGATTAGTGATAGGGGAACACACTTTTGTAATCACCATCTAGGAAGAGCTTTGCAGAAATATGGAGTGTATCATAAGGTCTCCACTGCTTACCATCCTCAATCCAATGGGCAAACTGAAGTAACCAATAGGGCTATAAAACGGATTCTAGAAAAAACGACTGGATATAATCCGAAAGGGTGGTCTGACAAGTTAAATGATGCTTTATGGGCATTTCGTACAGCCTATAAGACACCAACGGGATGTACTCCATTTCGTCTTGTATACGGAAAAGCATGCCACCTACCGGTCGAAATAGAACAAAGTGCATATTGGGCTTTAAAGAAATGTAACATGGATATGTGATGAACTCAAATAAGTACATTTTATTACTATCATTTATCCTATTAATTTGACTTGTTTTACTATATTATGTATGAGGATTGATACTTAATCGTTTACT
Organism: Artemisia tridentata subsp. tridentata; assembly: GCA_021014915.2. Lineage (NCBI taxonomy): Eukaryota > Viridiplantae > Streptophyta > Magnoliopsida > Asterales > Asteraceae > Artemisia > Artemisia tridentata. Next base: position 203,296,599 of record CP139507.1, read on the forward strand.
TTTGTAATTCTCAGGTAAAAACAAGCATTTGGTGAAACTTGGCGATTTTGGACTAATAATGGAGCAAAACATGCATAAAGTGAAGAGTCTACTGAAATGGACATGATCAAGTTAAATCTGCTCCAGATGTGCCGCATCTCACTCATGACATGCGCCGCATCGATATCAATATTTCACCGGATACGATCCAAGATACAAGAGGACATGCGCCGCATCTAATCATGGAGCTACGCCGCATCTTCTGGCGGTGTACGAATATTCCTGAATATTATAATCTTAGACCCCACGCGAAGTTAAGTACATGCGCCACATCTACTTACAAGATGCGCCGCATCTTCCCTCAGACAGAAACTATAAATACCCCAAGACCAGACGAATTCCAGAGCTTTTGGTCGGTGCATTATATTAGATTCGAAGACCGAAGCAGCAGAACCCTAGGACGAATTCAGTCAAGGAGGCAGCACAAGACACACCAAACGAAGATACAAGAGCTGTAAGAAGGTGCTGCATGTGTTTAATTCATTAAGTAGTTTTGTTTTATTGTGTTAGCAAACTTTAATTCATCAGGATTGGTGGCTTGTGTAATGTGACAACGAAAGATTGCACTCCCTTTAATACTTGCTTTCCCATCAATTAAAGTTTATATGTTGATATCTTTGGTTACTACTTATTAGTGCATTGATAACCTCTGTGTTTATTAGTGGCTTGCGGGCATTTGACTGCGGAAAATAATGTGGCTCCCACGGTTATTACTAAATTGATCACTTAGGAATAACTTTTAGACATAAGTAATCATTAAGGGTTTACTCGCCGATAAGAATAGGACCAACGAGAAAGGGTTAACTACATACACTTCATATAAAGCTATCAATAAAACAAGTGACAATCTACTTAATCATAAGGACAGCCCTCTTATTGTCTCGAGTATTTATCTGTGTACGTGTGTGCTACTTGCTGATTCGTGCCTATTGGTTTATTTTATTATTTAATTGCAAACAAATCGTGCCAGTCTCTCAGGCTGAAACCCCCTTGCGTTAGGATATTAAAATACTGATTAGAATAACGAGATAATACGTTCCACTCTTAGTGATCGACACTCTACTTACCATTATATTCATACTGACCGGGTACACTGCTCGTTAAGTGTGTGTGTTATTGATAAGTCGGCTAAATATAAATTTAAAACTTGAGTAGGCATTAAAACTGCTAAACCGCAACGACACATGCAGCACATCAAGTTTTTGGCACCGTTGCCGGGGAGTGAATTGTTATTATCTGTTAATTTGATTAGTATTTTAATTAGGTTTTTCTTTTTATTAGATTAATTGCATCATTGTATTATTTTGCATATTTGTTGTTTTGTGTGTTATTTGTTTGCTTTTATTTTTGGTTTTTGTGTTTATTTTTGTTTGTGTGTTTTAATTTTTGTTTTTATTTTTCGTATTTTTTCTGTTCTGCTATCGTTGTACTGTGCTAAATCAAACGATACGGCGCATCTGATCTCCCAGATACGGCGTATTGCGTTTAATTTTTTTAATACAACGCGTTTAATTAATTCGATACGACGCATCTTTTCCCCAAGATACGGCGTATCTGTTTTTAATAAGAAAATTTTTTCTAAGCGATAGAGTAATACGACGCATCTGCTTTAGCAGATACGGCGTATCTTTTACTTTAATTAAAAACAGTTTGCGAATTATTAAACAGATACGACGTATCGATCTCTGTCGATACAGCGCATCTTCTGAATCAAAAATCTTGTATTTTTAAACGTAACGAAAATACGGCGCATTAACTTTCGTTAATACGACGTATTTAATTTTAAATAAATATCGATTTTTGATTAATTAATTCGATACGGCGCATTCATAAATTCTAAGCGGCGTATCTATTTTCCTGAATAAAAGTCTGATTTAATTTTAACGATTATAAGATACGGCGTATCCAACTATTTGGATACGGCGCATCGTCTGCAGATATCAGCTATTTGTATTCATATATCCGTTTCTAAATTCATTAATTTTTCTTCTTAGCGAACAGATCCTACTGATGCTTTTGTGATTATTTCAGAAGGAAAATGGAAGGATTCGGAGAACTAATTGACTTCGACTTCGAAGCCAATTTTATGAACGATGTATTAGTGCATGAAAAATCACCCGAACGTTACAATGGGGACTACATTGAACTTAATGACCTTAATGGACCATTAGAATCCAATGACCTATTCATGGATGATGCGGAATCTGAGTTAGAGGAAGGAGAAATTCTTGACAGTCCAAAAATTAACGTTATTAATACTAGGAATTACGATGAATTTGAGGGGTATGATGGTTCTTTGGACTATGGTAGAAGGATCCACGCCGATTGTGCTTACAATTTGCAATTCACATGCATGATTGGGTACAAGTGTATTGACGCCAATTTCTTTCCTATTTTACCAATCAATGTCATGTCAAGAAGGTTTTACAATTCCATTATGAGAAATAAAGTGGAGTATAAGGGAAAGAATGTAGTTGGTGCCTTCATTAATGTCCTGATCTTCGTGGGACGCTTTACTATTGTAACTGAGTTCGCCGTTGTTGAAGACATGAATGCCTATTGTGACAGCAATATGGGTGACGTGATTGTTGGAAAACCATTTTGTAGGGAGATCACTATTAATGCAAAACGATTTGAAGGAAAGATTACCTTTCAATATGGAAGCGACGTTATCACTTATATGATGCCCCGAACTCATCCTGGATTTAAGCATGCTACTAGTAGGATCTGCTACAAATTTTCTCCATTCCTTTTTATTAGTGATGATGACATGAAGAGAGGGATTGAGTACCCATATCAAACAATGGATGGATTCTACAATGGAGTTTTGAATTTGGGACCTGAATATATACGTGACGATTTAGTTGCTAAATGGATCCTACGTGGCCATGTAGGAATCAATGATCGATATTAAAGAGCTGAACGTGAGTCTAACTTGAAGACTCTGGAATAAAGACAAGTGCTTACCGGGAGACAACCCGGAGAATTTTTATTATTCTGTTTTCTGTGCCGAGTCAGTCAGGCCCGTATGAGGATACGGCGCATCTCAATTCTGAGATGCGACGCATCTCCTGCAATGGTCATATCCTATTTTATTTTTCTGCATTTTTTATTTTCGACTTTAAAACTATTTATCAGTTTATTTTAATGCGGCGCATCCCTGGTTAAGGATGCGGCGCATCTTTATTCTGATCCGTATTAATTCCAGGCTCGATACGGCGTATCTTCTTCCATAAGATACGGCGCATCGACTGACCTGATGATTTTCAGTTTTAATTTTTAAGTTTTATTTTTATCTAACTACTAATGTATTATGCAAGTTTGAACCTTTCTTATCTTAGGTGTGTTTTAAAGTGTTGGTGGTATTATAGTTTCTTGAATTTCCTATGGATACATCAAGTATGAAGCTTAAACGTTCTAATCCACAAGAAAGATGATTTTTGCTCTTATCAAATGGAGGATCATACCGAGCAAATCTCAGGGGAGTTTTCCTGTTCTAATTCTTTTATTTTCCAGTTTTTAACCTTTTATACAAACAACGAGGACGTTGTTTAACTTAAGTGGGGGGATTGGAGAATTAGAACACTTAACAATTACTTGTCCTAAACTTTTTCAAAAATTATGCTTAAAATGTGCTTAATATATCAAACTTAAAAAAATTTTAGCATGTTTTTGTTTAAGATCTAAGTTGCATAACTGCACACAAGACGTTATTTTCAAAAATTGTGATTTTTCAAAATTCACAAATCTATGAGTGTGCCGGTGACTTATAAACTTTAGAACTTGGCTTGTATACTATTCGAGACCACCATAATGAGTATTATTTATATAATTGGAATGACTTGTCTAAATTGGTAAATTTCTAGGATTACACCCAAATAGCCTATTATATGTTATGTGTTATTAACTAACTACACTGGTTAGTTAACCCCCGTATAAACCCTTTTGTTACTCTCATTTTTAGAGTAAGATACCCCTAGAAAAACACTCAGAGCCATTCCTTTCGTTTCTTACACCTATGTTTAAAATGTTTCGTTACACCCTTACACCTTAGCCTACCCTGTAGATTAGAATCCGTGGTTAGTTAATTGCTATAGGCAAAGTGTGTTTCCTTACATTACCTGTGTTCGCGTGCGTAATTCATTATCTATGGTTAGGTCGGGAAATTGCACAATGCAATTGGAGTGAAAGTAAATATTGTATATCTTTGAGTTTATTTTTCGTGTGTTTACTACTTTCACTATTACCGTTATTTCTGAAGTATGAAAAGTATGGAAAAATTATCCAGAATTATCATTATAGTGATGTGGTGAAATTTTACACATCTATGTCTTTGGTTAAAAAAAAAAAAAAAAAAAAAAAAAAAAAAAAAAAAAGAGAAAAGTTGGATGTTTGTTTTTAAACCAACGATGTAAAGTTATGTAAGTGGTTCATATGGCCACTATTTGTTGTACTATATCTATGGATTGAATGGGAATTGGCAGTTATGGGAACGCCAATTAAGGTTTATTCTTTGATTAAGATCTTGTTGAGTATAATTCGTGTCTACCTAAAGCGTGTGTTTCAAGTGTTAAAGCGTGAGTTATTCAATGATATGAGTCTTATTCATGGGATGGTTGGGATAGTGATTAACCACACTTAGGATTTTAATTTATTTGTTTTGTTTATTTTTATTTTTACACCAATTTATATCCCAAATATTATCCATACCCTATAATATTCTTTATCCAACCAAACCTTTGATTTATTGGAATTAGGGATTTGAGCAATCTTAAGTATCGTAGTCGTGGATTCGGCTATGTATTTATGATTTTGTCGCCCTTTTTGATATATTATTATTGGTGAAGTTTGGACCTATCTTTAGCCTATTCGAGTTAAGGATTTGAGCAATTGCAAGTATCGTGTTCATGGATTCGATCATGTATTTGTGATTTTGTCGCCTTTTCTGGAATTTGAGATCGATAGTGAAAGAGAATAATTAACCCTTAAGCCTACAAACCCTTTTTACCGCTTTAGACTTGTTATTCCTTGGCTTTAGTGGGGGAGATGTGTATACTTGCCAAGCTTATGATAGAATATTCGTCGCGACTGGACAGTTAAACGATTAGATTTGCTTTTATCAAATTATTTTATTATACTTCTAATTCGTTAAAGTGTTTAGTTGTGTGATTATGAATTAAACGAATACATGCTTGATATAAAAATAAATCCTAACATCTTTTAGGATACATTTTCATGAGAGAAATTCTAAGGTTTATTTGGGGACAAGTAAAGTTCAAGTGGGGGGATATTTGATGAACTCAAATAAGTACATTTTATTACTATCATTTATCCTATTAATTTGACTTGTTTTACTATATTATGTATGAGGATTGATACTTAATCGTTTACTTTTGTAATTCTCAGGTAAAAACAAGCATTTGGTGAAACTTGGCGATTTTGGACTAATAATGGAGCAAAACATGCATAAAGTGAAGAGTCTACTGAAATGGACATGATCAAGTTAAATTTGCTCCAGATGCGCCGCATCTCACTCATGACATGCGCCGCATCGATATCAATATTTCACCGGATACGATCCAAGATACAAGAGGACATGCGCCGCATCTAATCATGGAGTTACGCCGCATCTTCTGGCGGTGTACGAATATTCCTGAATATTATAATCTTGGACCCCACGCGAAGTTAAGTACATGCGCCGCATCTACTTACAAGATGCGCCGCATCTTCCCTCAGACAGAAACTATAAATACCCCAAGACCAGACGAATTCCAGAGCTTTTGGTCGGTGCATTATATTAGATTCGAAGACCGAAGCAGCAGAACCCTAGGACGAATTCAGTCAAGGAGGCAGCACAAGACACACCAAACGAAGATACAAGAGCTGTAAGAAGGTGCTGCATGTGTTTAATTCATTAAGTAGTTTTGTTTTATTGTGTTAGCAAACTTTAATTCATCAGGATTGGTGGCTTGTGTAATGTGACAACGAAAGATTGCACTCCCTTTAATACTTGCTTTCCCATCAATTAAAGTTTATATGTTGATGTCTTTGGTTACTACTTATTAGTGCATTGATAACCTCTGTGTTTATTAGTGGCTTGCGGGCATTTGACTGCGGAAAATAATGTGGCTCCCACGGTTATTACTAAATTGATCACTTAGGAATAACTTTTAGACATAAGTAATCATTAAGGGTTTACTCGCCGATAAGAATAGGACCAACGAGAAAGGGTTAACTACATACACTTCATATAAAGCTATCAATAAAACAAGTGACAATCTACTTAATCATAAGGACAGCCCTCTTATTGTCTCGAGTATTTATCTGTGTACGTGTGTGCTACTTGCTGATTCGTGCCTATTGGTTTATTTTATTATTTAATTGCAAACAAATCGTGCCAGTCTCTCAGGCTGAAACACCCTTGCGTTAGGATATTAAAATACTGATTAGAATAACGAGATAATACTTTCCACTCTTAGTGATCGACACTCTACTTACCTTTATATTCATACTGACCGGGTACACTGCTCGTTAAGTGTGTGTGTTATTGATAAGTCGGCTAAATATAAATTTAAAACTTGAGTAGGCATTAAAACTGCTAAACCGCAACGACACACGCAGCACATCAATATGGAAGCTGCAACAAAGAACCGTTTCATGGAACTCAATGAACTCTACGAACTAAGAGATGCGGCCTACAGAAATACTAAGATATACAAAGAAAGAACCAAAAGATGGCATGACTCGAGGTTACATGGGGATAAAACGTTTACTATTGGAGAAAAAGTGCTGCTATTTAATTCTCGATTAAAGATGTATCCAGGTAAACTTAAATCAAGATGGACGGGTCCGTTCGTTGTCAAGAAAGTGTATCCATATGGGACTATTGAAATATGCGATAAAAATGGTTATATATTCAAGGTAAACGGGCAACGAGTTAAAAAATACTTTGATAATAAAATTGAGGATACTGAGAACGAGGTGGTGGAGTTTGAACCCGAAGTATTGGAATAAGGAGCTGAACGTGAGTCTAACTTGAAGACTCTGGAATAAAGACAAGTGCTGACCGGGAGACAACCCGGAAGAAAAATTTTTACTTTTCTGTTCTGTGTCGAGTCTGTCAGACCTGCAGAAGATACGGCGCATCTCCATCATAAGATGCGGCGCATCACCTGCACTGGTCATATCTTATTTAATTTTCTGCATTTTTATTTTTGACTTTAAAAACTTTCTATCAGTATTTTAATGCGGCGCATCCCTGGTTAAGGATGCGACGCATCTTTTATTCTGATTCGTATCTATTCCAGGCTCGATACGGCGTATCTTCTTTCATAAGATACGGCGTATCGACTGACCTGATGATTTTCATTTTAATTTTTTTTAAGTTTTATTTTCACTAACTACTAATGTATTATGCAAGTTTGAACCTTCTTAACTCAGGTGTGTTAAAGTCTGAATGGTATTATAGATTCCTGCATTCTTGTAGATACATCATTTTTGAAGCTTAAACATTCTAATCCACAAGAAAGTTGATTTTTGCTCTTTTACGAATAATGGAGGATCATACCGAGCAAATCTCAGGGGAGTTTTTCTGTTCTAATTCTTTTATTTTCCAGTTTTTAATCTTTGATACAAACAACGAGGACGTTGTTTAACTTAAGTGGGGGGATTGGAGAATTAGAACATTTACTTGTCCTAAACTTTTTCAAAATATGCTTAAAATGCGTTTAATATATCAAAATTTAAAATTTTTTAGCATGTTTTTGTTTAAAGTCTAAATTACATAACCGCACACATAACTCTATTCTTTCAAAAATATTAAAACTTTAGTGTGCTGGTGACTTGTAAACTTTAGAACTTGGCTTGTATACTATTCGAGACCACCATAATAAGTATTATCTATATAATTGGAGTGACTTGTCTAAATTGGTGAATTTCTAGGATTACACCCAAATAGCCTTTATATGTTATGTGATATTAACTAACTACACTCGTTAGTTAACCCCCGTATAAACCCTTTGTTACTCTCACTTTTAGAGTAAGATACCCCTAGAAAAACCCTCAGAGCCATTCCTTTCGTTTCTTACACCTTTGTTATAATGTTTCGTTACACCCTTACACCTTAGCCTACCCTGTAGATTAAAATCCGTGGTTAATTGCTTTAGGCAAAGTGTGTTTCCTTACATTACCTGTGTTCGCGTGCGTAATTCATTATCTTTGGTTGAGTCAGGAAATTGCACAATGCAATTGGTATGAAAGTAAATATTGTATATCTTTTAGTTCATTTTTCGTGTGTTTGCTACTTTCGCTATTACAGTTATTTCTGAAAGTATGAAAAGTATGAAAAAATTATCCGGAAAAATAGTGATAGAAAAGTTGTGAAATTTTATATGTTGATGAAAAAAAAAAAAAAAAAAAATCGAAAAAATAAAAAAGAAAAAGAAAAAGGAAAAGTTGGTAGTTTGTTTTAACCAACTTATGTAAAGTTTTGTATTAAGTGGGCGATATCACCACTATTTGTTGTTGTATATTATATTTATGGATTGAATGGGAGTTGGCCGTTATGGGAACGCCAACTAAGGTTATTCTTAGATTAAGATATTGTTGAGCATAATTCGTGTCTACCTAAAGCGTGTGTTTCAAGTGTTAAAGCGTGAGTTATTCAATGATATGAGTCTTATTCATGGGATGGTTGGGATAGTGATTAACCACACTCAGGATTTTAATTTATCTGTTTTGTTTATTTTTTATTTTACACCAATTTGTATCCCAAATATTATCCATACCCTATATCATTCTTCATCCAAACCTTTGATTTATTGAGATTAGGGATTTGAGCAATCTTAAGTATCGTAGTCGTGGATTCGGCTATGTATTTATGATTTTGTCGCCCTTTTGATATAATATTATTGGTGAAGATTACTTGGTCCTATCTTTAGCCTATTCGAGCTAAGGATTTGAGCAATTGCAAGTATCGTGGTCGTGGATTCGATCATGTATTTGTGATTTTGTCGCATTTTCTGGAATATGAGATCGATAGAGATTAAAAAGGATGATCAACCCTTAACTAACAAACCTTTTTTACCGCTTTAGACTTGTTATTCCTTGGCTTTAGTGGGGGAGATGTGTATACTTGCCAAGCCTATGATAGAATATTCGTCACAACTAAGCAACTAAACGATTTAGAATTGTTTTACATTAAAAATTATTTTGGTTTCTACTTCGTTAAGTGTTTGGTTGTGTGATTATGACAAAACGAATACATGCTTAAATATAAAAATAAATCCTAACATCTTTTAGAATACATTTTCATTTGATTTATTCTAAGGTTTACTTGGGGACAAGTAAAGTTCAAGTGGGGGGATATTTGATGAACTCAAATAAGTATATTTTATTATCATCATTTATCCTATTTATTTGACTTGTTTTATTATATTATATATGAGAATTGATACGTTAATGTTTACTTTTGTAATTCTCAGGTAAAAACAAGTATTATGTGAAACTTGGCGATTTTGGACTAATTATGGAGCAAAACAAGCAAGATGTTAAGAGTCTACTGAAATGTACAAGATCAAGATCATTCTACTCCAGATACGCCGCATCCTACTTCTAACATACGGCGTATCACTATCAAGATTTCACAAGTTACTATCCAAGTACATGCGCCGCATACAAGAATCAAGATACGCCGCATCTGAAGACGGTGTACAAATATTCCTGAATATATTAATCTTGGACCCCACGCGAAGTTAAGTCAATGCGCCGCATCTATCAACTAGATGCACCGCATCTAACCCTCAGACAGAAACTATAAATACCCCAAAGTCAGACGAATTTTGTGTGCAAGATACCATACGTACGAGTACCAAACCAGAGACGAATTCAGACGTATTAGCAGCACAAGACACACCCTGAACGAAGATACAAGAGCTGTAAGAAGGTCCTGCATGTATTCAATTCATTAAGTAGTTTTGTTTTATTGTATTAGTACACTTTAATTCATCCGGATTGATGGGCTGATGTCATGTGACTACGGAATATCATGCGCACCCCTTAAAATTGCTTTCCCATTAATTAAAGTTTATATGTTGATGTCTTTGGTGACTTTTATTAGTGCATTGATAACCTCTGTGTCTAGCTGAGCATTGCTTGGGTCGCCATGCCCCTTCCTCACCTATTTGTTTCAGCGTCTCTTTAATAAATAGGATAGACATCAGTAATCATTAAGGGTTTACTCGCCGATAAGATTAGAGCCAACGAGAAAGGTTTAATTATATACACTTCATATAAAACTAGCAATAAAACAAGTGACAAGCTACTTAACTATCAGGACAGGTCTTCTTATTGTCTCGAGTATCTATCTGTGTACGTGTGTGCTAATCGCTGATTCGTGCTCATTAGTTTAGTTTTTATTTAATCATAACCAAACCGTGCCAGTCTCTCAGGCTGAACCCCCTTGCGTTAGATTAGGTTGTACAACTAACTTAAGATATTAAAATACTGATTAGAATAACTAGATAATACGTTCCACTCTTAGTGATCGACACTCTACTTACCATTATATTCATACTGACCGGGTACACTGCTCGTTAAGTGTGTGTGTTATTGATAAGTCGGCTAAATATAAATTTAAAACTTGAGTAGGCATTAATACTACTAAACCGCAACGACACGCGCACACACATCATCCAACTAGTCTCAGCCTTTCTCCTAATAAATGCACTTGGTGTTTTGTTTTTCCTAGGTGTATCTATGGGTTTGGGAACAGATTTTTCAGAAACTACTAGTGGTGGTTTTCCTAATATGGACTTGGCAGCAGTAGTGGGCCTAGAGGAAATGCCACTAGATCGTTTCTTTTTGCGATTCAACAGAGTTTTAGCAATACATTTCTCCTGATTTCCAGATAATATACTAGCATGACAAAATACACAACTTGCATCAACCATAATATCATTCATAACATTCAACGATTTAGCATTCATTACATCAACTATAGAACTAGACTTAGACAAGTTTGATTCTACTTTTGACATATCATGCTTTTTATTCAAACTGCTAACATTAACTACTACTTCTTCAGTCTTAGATAGTCCACTCTTAGGTCGCCATATTCTAAACTTCCTTGGTCTCTTGGTGTTTCTTGATCTGCTAGCCTTAGAGTTGTTTCCTAGTCCTGTGGAAGTGGAAGTATTCACATTGGTTCTTGAAAATGACAATTACTATTGTAATTGTCAGACACGCTTGCTTCAACAAGTTGTAGTTTTTTTAATCACTTTTACTCTTTTATACTTGTGTATAAATAGGTTCAAAAGGAGAGAAGTTGTGTGTGTTTTGTACATTGAAAGCTTAGACTTTTACAAAGCAACTTCTCTCCTACAAAGAGTAACCAGTCCCTGAGATAGCTCAGTGAGGCATATTGTTACCACTCAAAGCAAAGCTAGAGTTTAGATAGGAGACACCACCATACCTTTTCTGTTCAATCCCAAGTGTTTGTTCCGCAAAACACTTGGGTAATAGATTTATTTTATTCATTTCTAATAAGAATTTAAATGTTGAAAAATACTTATGTGTTTTTACTTTTACGTTTTCATTAATCTGTTAGAATCAATCACAACATTGTATTAGTCATAAACACGAATAGATTAACTTTCTAGTTAACTCTAAGCGTGTTAAGGGAACAACAAAAAGAAAACCAATGGCCTTGCTTACTCAGTTTGTAGAAAGCCCGGAACAAAGGAGTAGTAGGATCGATGTGTAAGCTTCGGCAATACACCTCGAAAAGGGTCGCGCGATGCATACCCAGCGGAACCAATTGAGAAATGTGAACTTTATAATATCTGATAACATCCAGCAGAAAAGTAGAGAAAGGCACGCTAAGGCCACCCTCAATAAAATATTCCAAATATAAGCCAATAGCGTCATTCGGAAGCTCATCCATAGTCATACCTTTCAGAGGTAGCCACGGATGTAGGTCTGTCGGTATCCCAAAATCCGTTGTTGCCCTATACACTGCCTCTTCGTCCATCCGAGAGGTATATTTTTGAATATCAAACTTAGGAAGAAATCCCCCAGCCCCTTGGGTATCCTCGTCATAAATTGAAACGGGAGAAACCGACATCTTAACCGAGGAAAAACGGGGTATAGCCGGACAGCAAAAGAAATACAAGATATGTATGATTTGGAACGTACCTTTACAGTCGAAGGACTAATGTGGAAGCCGCTTGGATTGATGCACAATTATCGTTCGGAAAATAATATCGGAAAGCGTCTCAGAGAAATGTATAGAATTACGGTAGTAAAAAAGGACACAAATAAGGCTATTTATAGGTAAAAAGAAAGATACGAAACGTCACACCCAATCAGATACTGATGTGGCAGCGTTCTCGCCCACGCGCTGGACACGTGTTAACACCCTTTGACTAGTCTTTTGCAAAAAAAAAAAAAAAAAAAAAAAAAAAAAAAAAAAAAAGAGAGAAAAAAGAAAAAAAAACGGTACTCCAAAAAAAAAATAAAGCCGAAATAACTCTTGGCGGTTTAAGCATGACATCCAACATTCACAAACCTAACGGATCAAACCCTTCGGAAAAGTTAAAATGGGATTCCATAATTTGCTTAAAGTATCACACTATCGGCACAGCCAATACTATGAGACTGGGGGGGGGGGGGGGGGGGAAGGAGCCCTCCGGATGAAAACCAAAAAATACTTTGACTCACCTGGCTGATGCGGCAGTTATTTTCTGAAAGGAGCAATAACGATTTTCGACAACTCAGGCCCCTCGGAATTGGTAAAATGGGACTTCAAAAATTTTCAAAGTATCACAATATCGGTGAAACCGATACTATGATACTGAGGGAGACATGTTGGCGTATGTGTCCGGACGGACTGACTCGCCCAGCCGTCCGGACGGTACGAAGTCATCAGGTAAATGCCGGAAGGCACCTAGCTTGTCTGGCCAACACAGCTGTAAATAATAGGACAAGTGGCATCACCTTTTTGACAGATGGCAGCAGCAGACACCGCCGCCACCATCCCAGGATTTACGGGATTGTGTCTGCGACATGTTCCCAGAAAATCCGGCGCCGCCATTTCAGGTACCAAGGCTGGGTGCTATAAATACCCAGCTCATTTACTACTCTCAACTTACTTGATTACTCACATTTACTCTCTATTACTGTTTAAAGCCTTTCGGAATATCTAATACTTATTCTCACGCCGGAGGTGGGTCCTGGGATAACACCCGGGGCGAGCCTAACGCGTGTTTTTGTGTGCAGATATCCGAAGGACCCTTGAAAGCTGAATGGATCGGTACACAAGCCTTTCGGAGGAACACTCACCTAGTTTAACCGAAAGGCCTCCTTTATTTGTCCGAAGTGATTGCAGAAAATTACTTCAACATAGGTCAAGAAGTAATCTTTCCAATCTTTTGCAAGTGCCCAACACAAACACAACTCCAGAATCAAGTAAATTATCTCATTTCATATGTTTTTCAACCACTTGACAACATATCTTCTATTGCATCAAGGTTTGGTTCAACAACAAAGGCAATAGTAGACGTAAATGGTGATAATATTCGCCCTTTGGACACTATTTTCGTGCCTGTTTCGCGGCTTCCTGAGCTCACCCAGCCTTCTCCCACTAGCGTTCCGCGTGGCCAAAGGAGTACTGAAAGAAAAGGAAAGGTTATTGGATTAGGAAGTGGACTTGGAGTTTGTGGTATTTTCTTGATTTTGATGGGTGGTTTTTGGGCATATAGAGAGAAGGGTAGGGAAGGACAAGGATATTGATAGATGTAGCAAAAGAAATGATCAAGTGGAAGTTAGTCTTATGGCTGATGTTTCAGATTGTTTAGATAAGTATAAAGTTTATAGAATTGAAGAGTTGAATGAAGCAATAGATAGTTTTGATGAAAGATGTCTGATCCAAGGGCCTGTTTATAAAGGTTATATGGATGGGAAACATTATGCAATTAAGAAAATGTTGATCACTATGATATTGGACGCACTATACAATATATAAAACAATTACAGTATATGACAATGAACAGATATAACTAACTCAAACAATCAATCTTATTATATTCATAAATTGAAAGGGTGGTTGTGTGGTGGTCGTGGTAGAGGGGGTGGTGGTCGAAAGTCAAAAAGAAAATGAATTGTAAACTTCAAAAAATGTTCTTGCAAAAATTGTCCCTTTAGTAGAAGAAGGTAAAATAGCCATTTCATACGCCACTAATGTGAAAAAGTTAACGAGCGTTAGTCTAAAAACTGAATTTGCAGCTACAGTAACGCGACAAGGACATAACTTGCAGAAAATTAAAACTTTAAGGACAATATTTGCATTTTTTTTATCGAAGACATCTTTCGCATTTTTCAGAAAGTTTAGGGATATATTTTGTAGGGGATCGCCCATCCCCAACCCTCCCACCCTCCAAAATTTATTATTCCCACCCCTCTTACTTTTTGCCTTTTTTCTTATTATTATTTTTTTTAAATAATTTTGTTTATATCAAAAAACTATAAACATGAAAGTGCGGAACAAAAAATATAAAGTTTAATAAGTCAAACGCTTAAAACTTTCAGAAATACGGAATAAAAACTAATAAAAAACTGTGTTATACATGAAACAAATAGGGGACAAAAGTAATATAGTACAAAACACATCATAAGAGGATTTGTATAGTGTACCCCATGTTTGCGGTTTACTCAAAAAACTTAGCAGGGAGTTGCATCTTGTATGGATTTTGGTATCTCCTATTTGTTTATTTTATTAGACCAAGAGTAGTGGTAAGGTATGTGGGTTGGGGCAAATGTCGACAAGTGGCAGTGAGAGAATTTGGGTGTTGAAGCTAAATGGGGGTAATGGTTCAACGCCCGTTTTATATATATTGCTTTATTGACTTTGAGAGTTAACTTGTCAGAAGAGAGAGAGAAATAAATGACTTTAACCAATGAGAGAGTTAACTTGTCAGGAGAGAGAGAAATAAATGACTTTAACTCTTGGTAGCAGTGCACTTGTCAGGAGGAAATAAAGAAACGCCCGTTGTTCAATCAACGGGCGTTGATTTTTTTTAGTTTTCAACGGGCTTCAACGGTTGATGGGGGTGGTTCAACGGGTGTTGAAAGGGCAACTGAGGGGATTCAATGCCCCACTACTCTTGGTCTTATGTGGGAGTTTGAACTTTTGTGAATTGATGTTTAATTTGAGATATGAGTTCTATTTTGATCCTTTTATAAGTAATCAATATTTATGCTTTGGGTTTCGTTAATTGGAATCTCAACATCATACTGTGTTATAATTTGTTTTGGCATTCCAACTGTTCGACAATATAGCAAGACAATGATTATAATTTACTCACCCATCTCAAAATAATAGTCCATATTTCTTTTTTGATACTTTTCTAATTAATTTTCCACTTTACATTTTAAGTAAAAAAAAAAAATATTTAGTTAGAGAATTTGACTGGTTGAAAATTGTTATAGTCCTACTTTTATTAATCTGTGTGATTTTCGTCTCCTGACAATAATTATGAGCCGGAGGGAGTAACAAAATATGATGTTCAAATATAATTAAAATAAAGGCAATTACATCTATATCCTTACTAAAGTTCAATATTACATCAATATCCTTCTCACTTTAGTAATTACGTCAATATCTTTCTCAAACTTTTCTAATTACATCAATATCCTTCTCAAACTTTTAAGTTCTCGTATATATCCCAAAATCAACATGTTCTTTCATATATATGTCCAAACTTTTGTAATTACGTCATCATATTCTTTCATCAATCGAAGCCAAAAAATATATACGAATACGATAATTATGATGAATATCATAGATAAATAAGAGATAAATAATTGTTTTTGAATTTAAATTTAATATAATTATAATTTAATTGATTTTTAGATATATATGAGAATTTAAAAGTTCGAAAAAGATATTGATGTAATTACAAAAGTTTGAGAAGGACATTGATATAATTATAAAATTGGAAATGATATTTATGTAAATGAGAAAGATATTTACGTAATATTGAACTTTAAGAAGAATATACATTTAATTCTCCCATTAATAAAATATATAAAATAAAGGAACAAAAACTAATAAATGTGTTATCAAAACATATAGATGTTGAGATGGATATATTTTAGTTAGAAATATACACTTGTAATTATTTGCATCCATATTTACCAATTACTATAGTTTGATTCCGTGTTCATAACAAACGGAAGAATCAATTTTGTAACACATTTAAGCATTTCATTCCCTTCTCATACCAAACAATGGAATACTTTTCTTTTTTCAGAGTCATTCTCTTTCTCTGTCATTTCATTATCTGCTGTAATTTCATTCTTTGTGATTCAGTCGTACCAAACGTGCCCTATATAATATTGACATTCTTTATGTTCTTGGTTAATTGTGTTTAGTGGTTACCTAATTATTCATGAAATGGAGGACTTAATCAAATGCAAGGATCAGTGAGTACTTGCTATTCTACTTTCGTTATGTTAATTGATTAAAAGTGGTTAACTGGCTAATTAGTCATTCTGGTATGCAGATATGTGATATGGTTGCAGTTGCTAGATACTTAAACGTCACCCTTGTAGTTCTAGAACTGGATAAAACATCAGTTTGGGTTGATCCAAGGTAAGTTAATCATCTTTATAATTAAGTTAGCAGAAGAGATTATGAAATCTGATAAAAGATTTGAAATTTATGATCTGCTTTGACTTTGAAGACACCTTTGATGTTGATCATTTCATTAGATCGTTAAGGGACAAGGTTCGTATTTTGAAAGAGCTTCCACCAAGAATTAAAAGGAGAGTAGAACTTGGAAGATTTCAGTCTTTGGCACTGATTAGTTGGTCTGACATGTCATATTATCATAATCAGGTACATTTACATAGAACCGATGCTCGGCTTGCGAATAAAGGGCTTCCAATAGAGATTAAAAAACTGCATTGTCGAGTAAATTTCAGCCCGTTGAGATTCACTCCATAGATTGAGGAATTAGGTAGAAAAGTTGTGAGATTCCTTAGAAAAAACGGGCCATTTCTAGTACTTCATCTTAGATATGAAGTGGATATGTTGGCGTTTTCTAGCTGCACACAAGGCTGCAACAGTGAAGAAGTGGAAGAATTGACAGGAATGATGATTAATTAAACAAGATACGACTGTTATGTATAACGTATTTGTTTTGTCATGTTACTAAAATAGTTGTTTGCATATGGGTTTAGACGATTTTAATTATCTGATGTCTTCGTCAGATAGTGACGAGGTTTCAATGTCTTCTCGTCTTGTGGGTTAGCTCCAGCAGCTTAATAATCGCCCGACGATAGGTTCCGGTGGGATGAAAAATTGGGTTGTTTTGTGATGGAAATATGCTCGTGTGTTTGTATTTTGATTGTGTTTTGTGTGTGATTTATTGTGTTTGGATATTGGAAGTTTGAATTTGTTTTGTTGAAAAGTCATCATAGCAGGAAAACATTCAAGCGATTGTTGGTATGTTTTGATTATACTTGTTGATGAAAGGGTTAGTGGTGGTGGTGGTGCAAACATTATTAAAGGATGGGACTGTTTTAGAGAGTGGAGCAAAAGGTAGAGAGAGAAGCAGATGTTGGTGTGGGAGGGTGGTGCATAGTTGTAATGGTGTTGGGTGGTGGGTGGTGGGTGGTGAGTGAAGATGTAAAGGAAGGGAGGGTGATGGTAGCGTGGGTGAGTAAGCTGATAGTGTTAACTTTTAGAGTAAATACACCGTTTGTCCCTAAGATTGTACTGGATGTACCATCAAAATAATTAACAAAAGTAGAATTGTCTATTATGCCCTCACACTAAAACGGATAACGGGCGTTGACCAAAAAATCACGATAAAATGGACACACCATGATCACAAAGCATGGAATATGGACCTCTGGTGAGAAAAACAAAAAACTGCAATTACGACCCAGCATGATGTTTTTGGACAAGTTTATGGACGAACGGTGTATTTTACTCTTAAAAAACTTCACAAAAAACGTATAAACCCTTTATAAAACCAGTTCTTTCTTCACCTTTTTCAACCATCTTTTGGGTTGGGGGCATTCTCAGTTTTTAGGTGAGGGCACCACTATTAAAGTTTGGAAACCCCCCCTCCCCCCTCTTGTTAAACCTTAAGGGTGTGTTTGGTTTATAAGTGGGTTTGGATTTGGATTTGGATTTTGTGTAAGTTTAGAAAAAATAAATTTATTTATTTTATTATTAAAATAATAAAATGAATGTATCTGACTCATGATCACCCCTAGCAAATTGACCTCTCAAACCATTTGGACAATTCTCCCATGGCCAACATGTACAATCAATGCTTCCTATCATCCCATGATACCCATGCTTTTCCTTGTGACAAGCATATAGCCTTTCAAGGTCAAAATACGCGGGCTTCCGCAAAAGCTCATCACCATATAACTCCATGATAGTCGTACAAAAGTTACGGAGACAATCACGGGCTGTTGTTGCACCCATTCGCAGATACTCGTCAAGAAAATCAGGAACGGCCCCGTATGCCAATTGACGAATTGTCGAAGTACACTTGATCAATGGGGAAATGCCAAGTGTGCCCGTACAATAAGGATTTTGTTAAAAATAAGGAGAATAATCGGCTACCTCTCGAACAATTTGTGTGAATAGTTCTCGGCTCATTCGGAACCGTTGACAGAATCTTCTTTCGTCATACACTGGGTGTTGGGAGAAGTAAGCCGCCACTAACCGATTATGAGCACCGTGATGATCCCTAGCTACACGGATTCGACGGACTTTTGGCAGTGACGCTTGACACTCGGCCCAAGCTGCCTGCGTAAAATCCGCAAGCTCGCTCATAACTTCTTCTTCATCGTCGGAAGATGAAGAATTAAAAAATAGCTCGAAAGACATAATTAAGAGAATGTGTTTGAAGGTGTTGAGAGAATTGTTGTTTGAACTTGTGAATGAAATGAGGAAATAAATGTGGTATTTATAATGTCGTAAAAGTGGTAAAATTAAAAAAATAATAATAAATAAATAAATAAATAAAAATAAAAAAGGTTTTTTTTATCCAACGTTCGAATTTTGTATTAAAAGGTGACCTTAGCTCCACAACGGTCGAATTTTCGGCCGAGGTTTGTGTTTTTGGACTCAGCGACCGACGGCGACCTTAGCTCCACAATGGGACGACCATGGACGACCGATTGGTCGATCGACCTTGACGACCACCGTTGTACATAGCCTTAACCCCCTTCACTTTTACTTTTTGTGGGCCAACCCCACTGTTTTGATGCTAAACCACGAACCAAACAATTAAATGTTGGCATTCAACTGAAACCTTTGTCCAAATAATGGCAAACAAAAGGGCCCTAAATCTTTTAAGTTTACACATCTTAGTATTATTAGTAACTCTTAAACTAAAACTAAAAAATACACTAAATGGAGTAAATGCACATTAGATCATGACATTAATTAGATGTTACAATAATATAGTATAGCTACTATAATGAATTTAATAAAATCAATTACTAGAATAAACACTTCCCAAACAAGAATTACGAAAACCGACACTTATTTTAAAAATTTAGCAAAATCGACACATCGAGCATTTTGATTTTGCTCGCCTTCCCCTTTTGCTCTCCGTTTTCAGAAGAAGACAAACATTTTTCGCTAAAAGATAAAGAACATGGAGAGTAAAATGCTTGTTCGCCCCATGTTTTGCTCGCCGTTCTCGCTAAAAGACAAAGAACATGGTGAGCAAATGCTTTGCTCGCCCAAATATTTTGCTCGCTTCATCGATTTTGGTAAATCCTTTTGAAAGTATTTCTTTTTTGTAATGATTTATGTAAAGTGTTTATTTAAAAAAATGACATAATTTAATATGTTTATTGCTAAAAATAATAATTTTTCAAATTTGCATATAATAATACGACATATCGACTATTCACAATATTTACTATAGTCTGCTATAGGAAACGTCGTTCACCAAAAAAGACATAAAATCAGAAAATTACTACTGGAGTAAATAATATTCGTCGTTGCACTAGTTGCTTTGCATGGTTACCGTGCTAATATTAGGAGGTTGGCAACCAATCACCCACACTGCATCCCATACCACCCTTTCAATCAATCCCTTTATGCCACATCATTCCCTTACTTTTTCATACCACACTTTTAAATTTTGTTAGCATCCCATACCACACTACATTCCATACCTCATTAAAATTAAAATTAAAACACTGCATCCCAACGGTCCATTTTTTCTTCCCTTCTCGTGCGTGATGTGATCCCGTGAAACTCATACCATGCCTCATACTGTGTTGGTGGCGGCGGTGTTCCCGCACGGTATGGGTTTCATACCGTGTCCATAATGTATACGTTGCCAACGCCCTTACTTTAATAAGTGTATTCTTGCATTGCAGTACACCACACAGTAAATATCGTGACTCACTATTAGTTACGGAGTATTAATAGACCCATTCTCGACGATTAATGAGCCCACTACTGGTCATAATCGCAGCCCATATATATTGACATTTTGATTTTTAGCTTTCCCCAAGCTAACACGTTGTTTAAATTTGAGATACTCCGTATTTTTTTTGCTTTAATTGCACACCAAGTAATTAATATGCAAACCATTTAGCACCGTGTATATTTTCCAGTGGTTCAAAATTGAACTTTAATATTTCATATACTCCATTAATTAACAGATACATTTTACAATCATCATATTGCATTAAGAACTCGAGATAAAATAAGGTAGCTGACCTTTTATACTTCACTAGCTTCGATGGTCAACAACTCAAGATAAGCTAGTTTTGGGGAATCGTCATTTGAAGTTTCTTACAAAAAATCGGTGAGTATAGCCATGCGTGAAATAAGGGCGTTTTTGGTGTAAGGGTTTAGGTACAGATAAGAATGAAAATAATATATAAACCGTTTTCGAGTAGTGAGTGAACTTATTCCTCACATTAACAAACAACCACCCTAAGTGTGTAGTTGTTTTAAGATGTCTTTGTTGGAAAATTGGTTGGTAAAAGTGACTTTTGACCAACTTTTGACACAAATATTTATATGTGTATGTCATATATATAAGTAATAGTTTGTAGGTTTGGGTTCTCCTCGAAGAGAGCTTCGCAATGAGCCTTTATGTGTCCAAAATAGAGTTGATGTGAATGAGATATCGGGTCTCAAAGTTAGTCATTCGAAAATTTCGATGCTATTACTAGCAACTTACCTACGATCGATGCTTTACTCAAATCCGTATCTTAAACCAACATGCCTTTCTACTCAGTGGAAGTTTATGAAGATGTCAACTTCAATGTACTCACAATTGATGCCGATTTATTTTCTTGGGAAACTCCTCTTGAAGCTACTTATATGGAATTCAAACGCTTATGCAATATTGAAGATGGGATATTCTCTTATGATTTACTAATGAGCTACACTGAAGATGAATTGTTACTCTTATGGCCTATCATTGAATCTAAAGGATTAACTTGGACGACTATCGAAGAAAAATATGGGAAATTCCAAATTGAATACATGAACTCAACAAATGCGGTCAACAAATCGAGCAACAAAAGCTATGGTAGAGGAAATATCCAACCTATACAAACTTCTTATATGCCTTATTCCGAACAGTATTGGGGATTAGATAAAAGCAATCTGGACGATGAAAGAATTTATGCTGAATCGGAGATACTGTTTCATAAAAAGTTAGTAAGGTTGATGGATATCTCTTTAGAAGAATGGCTTGAACTTAAATACGGTGATCCCAAATTTGCTCCTACGAATGATGTCAAACGGATTGTGACCTCATGGTTGACACGAAGTTTTAAAGAACAATTTAATGAGTTCATGGAGATAAGGAGGAAAATGATTGGTAATACTAGCTTTAACGTTAACTACGATCCTAACAATGTTGATTTTTCAGATTGGTTAGCTAGTAAGTTCAATAACCATAAGATCATGGACCGAGCTACTAAAGATGTGTTATGGGTATATTGGATAAGAGGGGAAGATGAGGAAGTAGAAAGCAACAATGGATCATCACATGACGATTCAACGATCGAGGAAGGCATTAAAGAATTGTTCAGCATAGACATTGATGTGTTCAATTATGAGACACCCTTGTGCAAACAATTCAAAGAATTTAATTACCTTCTTCAAATCGACGCTGATGTGCTAACTGGAGATCTACCAGGATTCAAAACTTATGATGAGTTCAAAAACACCTGGTACTACGAATGGAATGACCAGATACCATGGGTTTGGGATAAACCATGAGAATTTGGGCATATTAATCACACTTGTAAACCTTTCCATTTCAAGGATGGAAGTAGTGAATGGCCAACCTGTGATTGGAAGAATGATGGAACCTGCAATGGGGGAAGTATAATTGGAATGAAACGAGTTGGAAACGATGTATACTTTGAAGACTATGATTGGTATGAAAAAGTTGGAGACTCCCCACGTAGAGCAGAGGCTTTGCAAGAAAAAGGTAGAATCGAATACTTAAAAGAACTAAAGGGAGCACCGAATACTACTTTCTGGGAATGGGTGCATAGAAAATGTGATGATTACACAAGGCTTAATCGACGCTTACAATGGGAATTGAAAAGAAAGTGGGACGAGACTCAAGATTATTATCAATCCATTAACTTAGTTAATTATTATCCCTATGATAATAACGATGAGTCACGAGGAAAATTAATTGATGAACTTGATGACTATTTGAATAAGGATCCTTATTTCAAGTTTGTTGATAAAGACGAAGAAGAATTCATCGAGAGAAAATGTCGACTACTTGGAATCACTTATAATAACCCACCCATGATAATTTCTGAAAAAATTGAAGTCATCAAATACTCTTTGGGACCATATGAGGAATATGTTGCGACGAACACCAAAGAATATATTAGATTAAGTCGAACAGAAAAAAAGTTGCGGAGCTATACGGTAACATCTTTCGGATGAAAGAAGAAGGATGACACGTAACAAGAACAAAATAAGGAGCTGAACGTGAGTCTAACTTGAAGACTCTGGAATAAAGACAAGTGCTGACCGGGAGACAACCCGGAGGAAAATTTTTTACTTTTCTGTTCTGTGTCGAGTCTATCAGACCTGCAGAAGATGCGGCACATCTCCATCATAAGATGCGATGCATCACCTGCACTGGTCATATCTTATTTCATTTTCTGCATTTTTATTTTTGACTTTAAAACTTTATGTCAGTTTATTTAATGCGGCGCATCACTGGTTAAGGCTGCGACGCATCTTTTATTCTGATACGTATTTATTCCAGGCTCGATACGACGTATCTTCTTCCATAAGATACGGCGTATCGACTGACCTGATGATTTACAGTTTAAATTTTTAGGTTTTATTTTTACTAACTACTAATGTATTATGCAAGTTTGAACCTTCTTAACTCAGGTGTGTTAAAGTCTAGATGGTATTATAGATTCCTTCATTTTTGTGGATACATCATTTATGAAGCTTGAACGTTCTCATCCACAAGAAAGTTGATTTTTGCTCTTATACGAATAATGGAGGATTATATCGAGCAAATCTCAGGGGAGTTTTTCTGTTCTAATTCTTTTAATTTCCAGTTGTTAAACTTTGACACAAACAACGAGGACGTTGTTTAACTTAAGTGGGGGGATGGAGAATTAGAACACTTACTTGTCCTAAACTTTTTCAAAATATGCTTAAAATGCGCTTAATATATCAAAATTTAAGTTTTTTTTAGCATGCTTTTGTTTAAAGTCTAAATTACACAACCGCACACATAACTCTATTCTTTTAAAAATATTAAAACTTTAGTGTGTCGGTGACTTGTAAACTTTAGAACTTGGCTTGTATACTATTCGAGACCACCATAATGAGTATTATCTATATAATTGTAGTGACTTGTCTAAATTGGTAAATTTCTAGGATTACACCCAAAATAGCCTTTATATGTTATGTGATATTAACTAACTACACTGGTTAGTTAACCCCCGTACAAACCCTTTGTTACTCTCACTTTTAGAGTAAGATACCCCTAGAAAAACCCTCAGAGCCATTCCTTTCGTTTCTTACACCTTTGTTATAATGTTTTGATACACCCTTACACCTTAGCCTACCCTGTAGATTAAAATCCGTGGTTAATTGCTTTAGGCAAAGTGTGTTTCCTTACATTACCTGTGTTCGCGTGCGTAATTCATTATTTTTGGTTAGGTCGGGAAATTGCACAATGCAATTGGTATGAAAGTAAATATTGTATAACTTTTAGTTTATTTTTCGTGTGTTTACTAATTTCGCTATTACAGTTATTTCTGAAAGTAGGAAGAGTATGGAAAAATTATCTGAAAAAATAGTGATAAAAAAGTTGTGAAATTTTACACATATATGTTGATGTCTAAAAAAAAAAAAAAAAAAAAAAAATCGAAAAAAAAAGAAAAAGGAAAAGTTGGAAGTTTGTTTTAACCAACTTATGTAAAGTTTTGTATTAAGTGGGAGATATCACCACTATTTGTTGTTGTATATTATATTTATGGATTGAATGGGAGTTGGCCGTTATGGGAACGCTAACTAAGGTTATTCTTTGATTGAGATTTTGTTGAGTATGATTCGTGTCTACCTAAAGCGTGTGTTTCAAGTGTTAAAGCGTGAGTTATTCAATGATATGAGTCTTATTCATGGGATGGTTGGGAAAGTAATTAACCACACTTAGGATTTTAATTTATCTGTTTTGTCTATTTTTTATTTTACACCAATTTGTATCCCAAATATTATCCATACCCTATATCATTCTTCATCCAAACCTTTGATTTATTGAGATTAGGGATTTGAGCAATCTTAAGTATCGTAGTCGTGGATTCGGCTATGTATTTATGATTTTGTCGCCCTTTTTGATATAATAATATTGGTGAAGATTACTTGGTCCTATCTTTAGCCTATTCGAGTTAAGGATTTGAGCAATTGCAAGTATCGTGGTCCTGGATTCGATCATGTATTTGTAATTTGGTCGCTTTTTCTGGAATATGAGATCGATAGAGATTAAAAAGGATGATCAACCCTTAACCAACAAACCCTTTTTACCGCTTTAGACTTGTTACTCCTTGGCTTTAGTGGGGGAGATGCGTATACTTGCCAAGCCTATGATAGAATATTCGTCACGACTAAGCAACTAAACGATTTAGAATTGTTTTACATTAAAAATTATTTTGGTTTCTACTTCGTTAAGTGTTTGGTTGTGTGATTATGACAAAACGAATACATGCTTGAATATAAAAATAAATCCTAATATCTTTTAGGATACATTTTCATACGATTAATTCTAAGGTTTACTTGGGGACAAGTAAAGTTCAAGTGGGGGGATATTTGATGAACTCAAATAAGTACATTTTATTATCATCATTTATCCTATTTATTTGACTTGTTTTATTATATTATATATGAGAATCGATACATTAATGTTTACTTTAGTGATTCTCAGGTAAAAACAAGCATTAGGTGAAACTTGGCGATTTTGGACTAATTATGGAGCAAAACAAGCAAGATATCAAAAGTCTACTAGATCAAGCTCGTTCTACTCCAGATACGCCGCAATATACTTCTAACATACGGCGTATCACTATCAAGATTTCACAAGTTACAATCCAAGTACATGCGCCGCATACAAAGATCAAGTTACGCCGCATCTGAAGACGGTGTACGAATATTCCAGAATATATTAATCTTGGACCCCACGCGAAGTTAAGTCAATGCGCCGCATCTATCAACTCAATGCGCCGCATCTATCCCTCAGACAGAAACTATAAATACCCCAAGGCCAGACGAATTTGAGAGCTCTCAGACTCTTAGTTCTCTCAGACCGAAGACCTAGACATAACCCTAGAGCCGAATTCAGACGACCAAGCAGCACAAGACACACCTCAAACAAAGATACAAGAGCTGTAAGAAGGTCCTGCATGTATTCAATTCATTAAGTAGTTTTGTTTTATTGTTTTAGTACACTTTAATTCATCAGGATTGATGGGCTTGTGTCATGTGACTACGGAAGATCATGCACTCCCCTTAATATTGCTTTCCCATTAATTAAAGTTTATATGTTGATGTCTTTGGTGACTTTTATTAGTGCATTGATAACCTTTGTGTCTAGCTGAGTCTTGCTTGGGTCGCCATGCCCCTTCCTCGCCTATTTATTTTAGCGTCTCTTGAATAAATAGGATAGACATAAGTAATCATTAAGGGTTTACTCGCCGATAAGATTAGAG
Source organism: Artemisia tridentata subsp. tridentata (assembly GCA_021014915.2). NCBI lineage: Eukaryota > Viridiplantae > Streptophyta > Magnoliopsida > Asterales > Asteraceae > Artemisia > Artemisia tridentata. The sequence goes on from CP139507.1 coordinate 203,322,900, forward strand.
CCAACGAGAAAGGTTTAATTATATACACTTCATATAAAACTAGCAATAAAACAAGTGACAAGCTATTTAATTATCAGGACAGGTCTTCTTATTGTCTCGAGTATCTATCTGTGTACGTGTGTGCTAATCGCTGATTCGTGCTCATTAGTTTAGTTTTCAATTTAATTATAACCAAACCGTGCCAGTCTCTCAGGCTGAACCTCCTTGTGTTAGATTAGGTTGTATAGCTAACTTAGGATATTAAAATACTGGTTAGAATAACTAGATAATACGTTCCACTCTTAGTGATCGACACTCTACTTACCATTATATTCATACTGACCGGGTACACTGCTCGTTAAGTGTGTGTGTGTTATTGATAAGTCGGCTAAATATAAATTTAAAACTTGATTAGGCATTAATACTGCTAAACCGCAACGACACATCACGCGCGCATCAACACCCAAGGATCAAAATATTGGACCTAAAACTGTGGATTGCATATTTTGTGATATGCTCATTACAGTGGTGCTTATCATTTATTTGTATATGATTCAGAAAATCTGAATATATACAAAGATACGATAATGGAATC